>CAUJRU010000312.1:0-600000 GCA_963277665.1 Viscum album | reverse complement strand
GAAATTTATTGTGTATGCATATTTTATTCATTATGGAATAGGTAAAGTAATGGTATCATATTGACTGAGTGGATCATCGTTATTCTAATTCACTAGGAAGTTAATTTGGATATTTTTAGTTCCTCATGGTGTCAATGTAGTGATTCTACATTGGTGTTATTGTGTAAGGAATTTCATCAATTTCCTAATTTATACTTTATTTACTTTATCATAGCTTGTCTGATATTTTTTTTGTTTTTAATTTTAATTGTTTTATTATTACTCATGTGTCATATATAGTTGGTTTTTTCATATGAATTTTATAATTTCATGTTTCCTTAGTTCATTAGGTCAAATCAACCCCAAATGTTTTACTAAGAACATTGCATTCCTTTTCATCCCTTGGTGTCTTGGGGATTTCACCTATACTAAGTAGCACCTCCAACCTAGCCCCAACCAATGGGTAAAGATGGGATGTTACAAATGACATTATCCTTGTTGAGTCCTTTATATTGGGATTGTATCCATGATATAATAAGGTCATAATAAGAAATGTATAAAGTAAAAATATGTTTCTATCCTCGCTATGATGAACTTCAAGATACCAGGGTGGTATGAGTAAATTTTTTTTCCAATACACTTATTGGTGTGCATTCATCTCATCATTGTTGGTTTAGAAGATGAGTGTAGAATATCATGATTTAGTAATGAGACATACCACTTGGACTTTATTATTTAGAACATGTTTGAATATTTCAATAAATTGGTTATAATTGTTTTTTTTTGAAAAATTTTTCAAAGTTCATTTAATAATTGTTTCTTTGATAATTTGGTATATTATGACCATTTTATATATAGTAATTTATAAACAAATGCTGTTTTATTTTGATTATATAGAAATGGTATTTGTTTTATGGCCTATAATCCTTTCAAAAGTGGTCATGAAAATCATTGTTAAACCTGAGACACATGTGATCAAACAAATGTTTTAGATCATTTTTAAGCTCTTGAGTATAAACAAAGACTAAAAATTAATTCTATGATAGATATCCACAATATTACTGATTATATAGATTTGGTTAGGATAGATATAGTGGTGGAGATTTATATTGATGGTAATATGGTTGGAGAAAGTATTTTTTTCTTCATGAGAAGTAGTTGGAACTATAATTATAAAAGATGGTAGAAGATTGAATATGTCTTCCAAGATAGTAGAGAATCTCAGAATCAAACCACTAGATTAGTTAGAATTACTTCAAAACTCAATAACTGGTGTAGATTATTCCATTGTATTTCTACTTCTCATAATAAATGAGATTGTACCACACCACCTAGAAAAGGTCACAACTCTAATAAGATGAGACATTTATAGTGTCATTACAATAGTGCTCCAATGTCACCTGCTGGGAACACATGTCAAGTGTCTTTGAAATTTTATACCTTGAGAAGAATATATCATAAAAAACAAAATTTGTCACAAAAATTGTTTAAACCATTCTGATTCTTAGGAACATCATGAGTCGTCATTTAGTAAAATCATATTGGGGAAGTAAGGAACAATGGGGAGTGACTAAATAAATATATTGTGTTGATCAGTTGACCACAAAGGATCAATCTATTTCTTTGACAGTGCATGGTATTATTCTATTTATCACTACTCCAATGATAGTTCTACTTGATACTATCATGGAAAAATCATTTATTGTTTCTCATATTGTGAATCATATTGGATTTCATTATTGAAATGACCCCTAATGTATTAAAAATATAAATACCTATAAGATAATTGGAATGTGGAGCCTTTAACTAATGAATACAATATATAACAGTCACTGGGGATGAGATTTTTTTGGGGTTTATCTTTTATTGAGGTATATATCTTGGAACTGATTTTTGGTATGGATTTGTTGACCTCCTTCAAGTCCCACATCGGCTTTTATGCATGATAGGTTAGATTCACATATTCATAAGGTGTTAAATGTCTCCATAAAGGGAATTGGGATGTGAATTAAAGTTGGTAATGGCATTGAAAATTAGTGGTTAGGACTTTATCTTACTAGTTTCAACTAGTTACTTTGTAAACTATGGATTCAACTAAATATAGATATTTTCCAACCACCACAGACCAATTTCTCTATCTATTTCCCAAAAAGTTATCAATGTCAACAGACAAAAAGATAAGTGATATTTATGATTGATATCATCCAAGGTAATGGTATAATATTAATTCCATCATATAGGATGGAACATTATAATTAATATAAATTATATTTCATCTTTAGGATTTCCAAAGTAAAAGGTACATTTGACCAAGTATGTCTTTATTCGAAGAACATGTTCTTTTTCTGATTAAATTGGATGTAAATATTAATCTTTTTATATATTATCATAATATAATCATGTTATGATAAAAAATAAATATACTATTCTATGAATTGGTGATATTATTGACCAATTTAGGGGATATATATGGTTCTGTTAATTTATCTATGTTCAAGGTATCACCAACTTTGGGTTGGGAAAGATGATATTCTGAAAATAGGTTTTAGGATTCATTATGGTCATTATGAATATGTGGTTGTTCCATTTTAATTTATAAATACGCCAGTAGTGTTTATGGAATTGATGAATCAAAAAATTTAGAAGTATCTTGACTCATTTATGGTGGTTTTCATCAATGATATTATAGTGTCTTCTAGAACTATGGTCGACCATTAATAACACTTGGGTACAGTTCTAGGTATCTTTTTGGAACATCTCTGTCATGATAAGATTTTAATGAGTGATTTTTTGATAGAAGATGTATTTTATATTAAACACATCATTGAAAAAGGAGTTGTTTTTTCATAGCCTAAAGGGGTAAAAGATATCATCACTTGGAATCTACTAAATAATGATAGTTATCAGTTAATGATAAGAATTACCTAATACATGATTTTTAGTTGGCTTCTATAGTCCATGCCTTGAAAAAATTGAACAACTACCTCTTTGGTGATATTTCCAAAATGTTCAAGGTTCATAAAATCTTATGAAAATATTCTTATATAGATATTTGAATCTATATAAATGAATATCAATGAAATACATTTAGATGTGTCACATTGACTTGATGTATACATCGAAAAAGGGGAATTCCATGGTTGATGCATTAAATATGAAGTCAAACAATCAATTCCCTTAAGAGTCTTCATATCAGTGGAATATTATGAAAGTTATAGATAAAATTAATATGGATTATGTTGAATAAGGTTATGTTACATTATTCCTTCTAGTATGTCTTGTTCGGGATTTGATTTAGCAGGTTAAATATACCTAGTCATATAATCTTGAATGTCTAAAAATGATCTAGAAACTCAACGGTGGGAAGACTATTTTGGGATGGATTATAGACGAGAGATTAGAAATATATTTTTAGGGATCATATTGTGGTTCCTCCAACATATCAAGAATAACTCCTTTGTTCATACCCCCACTATAGATGGTATTTTTAATCTTGGTATTCAAAAGATGAATAGGGTGATGAGATCATAGTTTTCATTGGATTACCTAAAAAGGATGGTGATGGAGTATATCCCAATATGCCTCACCTATCAGAATGTAATGGTAGATCACCAATGACAAACTGATATATTTAAATCATTACATATACTAATGTGGAATAAGAACATATAACTATGGATTTTTCCATAGGTTTACCATGAACGGTTTGAAGACATTATGTCATATGTTTGATTTTGGATGAACTCACAATATTGGATCAATTAATACAAAATTTTCAATCCAATACGTTTGAGGACTTAGAAAAATCTATATTTGGTATATTTTGATGTTGAATTATGTTCCATTTAAAAAATATATATATATATTTTTTGAAACCTCTGGTTTACATCTCAATTTGGGAAGTCCTAACAACAATCCCCCAAAAACCATTTGACCATTAACATAACTTATCATCCTTTAATAGAATGAAAATACCAATAGATGATCCAAATATAGGAATACATTATTAGATATTTTGTTACAGATTTTGGAGGAGCATAGAAGGATTATATACCATTAGTGGAGAGATAATAAAACAAAACTTTTCAGTCCCCCATACATATTGATCATTTCAAAAACATTTTATGTCCAACATTTTCAATCTCCACTTTTTCTGGTGGAAACAAGTGGGAAATCACAACATTGAACTATACTTGTACATACAATTATGGGTGACATTAAAATGACCAATAAAATAATGGTGATGTCTCAATGTCCTTAAATTTTATATTCATATAATCATCATTGTATATTTCCATGTAATGTGGGTGATCAGGTTTTATTGAGAGACTCTTTGAGGCAAGGGTAAATAATTTAAGTAAATAGGGTGAACTGTCTCTATGATACATTAGCCCATTTCAGATTAAAGTATGAATTTTTTATGTGTAATATTGGATGTTTTATCTTAAATATTCATCTCCATGCACACTGTATTTCATGTATCAAAATTGAAGAAGTACCAGCCTGATCTAGACCATATTATTTAGTAGGACCATGCGGATCAAAATCTTCATTCTACATTGATTAACATTTTGATAAAGAATATGGATAGATAAGAGAAAATTTGTTTTATAAAAGTATCAATTTTGTATTGGTTTAATGTTATCATAGTCAACTTTTAGAAGAAACATTGAAACAAAAAGTATTTATTTTAGAATAATGGCCCAAAATCATCTAAAGGACTAGAAATATCCAAATTTCTATGGATTGAAATTCCAATAGTGGGAATAATTTAACAAAATTATTTATAAAGAAATTACCCTTTTATTATAAATAATTAAGTAAAATAATATTTGGACTGATTCTAAAAAGTATATAGATAGATTTAGAGAGTTGTTTTAGTGATTTTATGTGTGTAAATTTTGTAAATAGTTTGGGGAAATTTGAGTCTCTCTACAAGAAACTATGAAAGGAGTTTTTCAGAGTCACTAAGAGATGAAAATTTGGCACACAGTTTTTCCAAATCATTTTTTCATAAGAGAAACTATATTAGATGGTGCGAATTTTTATTGTTTCAATTCATTGACGGAACATGACTTCTTAAACCACGTGATATAAATATGTGGCTCTCTTGGATATGTTTTGTAGTATGTTAATGGTTGGTAAAAGGTTTGTTAAACTATTCATCGTAATCATGCTACATGGATTAAATTCTCTGAAAATAAATGTTAGACTCATTTTATACCCTTATAACTCTCATTTTTATCCTATAATCCCAAACACTCAAACTCTTATTATCTCTTAGGAATAAGTAGAAATAATGTTTTTAGAGAATATGTTATAATTATCAAAATTTATCAGATCTCTAGAACCAATAGTAAATATTCATTTTCACTCATCTCTCTAGATCTTCTCATCTTACCTCACATGGAATGTTAGATCTAATCAATTTTGGATAATAATTTTATATGATGTTTTTTTATGGGATATTTATTAGATATAATAATGGTAATAAGATTCCAGGCTCAATATAGAGGGTTTGGGTGCCGTTAAATAGTTTTAATATTGTGAGGTAAGTGACATATCTTTCCTCTACATATATTTTATAACATGAAATATTATCATTATTTAATGTTTTTGTTTTATATTCAAATAAAATTTTGAAATATTTTTTATTGTAAAGTCATTTATTTTATGTTTTGTAAATATGGGATTTCAATTGTATATTGGAAATTTCATTTTCATTATAATTTAAAATTTATATTTTTCAAATTATGGGGTTTTTACCCATGAAATATGATAGATGAATTTTCATGTAGAAGAATTTTTTTGAATGAATTTATTAGATAATTTTGAATAAAAGGTTGGTATGTGTTTATTATCATTGGATGTGACCTTATATATGGGGTGTGTGCCATTGGGGAACTTGTAGATTGGTCACGTTGTGATGACTTGGTAGATCAGCAAGTAACTGATCAAGATTATGGAATTTTCACCTAGAATTCGTGTCTTTTTGTGTGTGTGAAAAATGGATTGTGTATTCCAAGGGGAAATGAATGAAGGTAAGTTCAAATGTTTTTCTTAATCTATTTTATTACTATTAAATTATTCTTGTTGTAATTCAATCATTTTTAAATTGAATAACTATTATTATGTTCTTTTTTTAATTATAAAATATGTTTTCAAATGTGAACTAACATCTTCTATTCCAAGTGTCATTAGTTAGGATAACTATTTTGGAAATCACACTAGGTATGATTACTACCCAACATATTCACTTTGGTTCATATGAAAACGTTTTTCCATCATGGAGTATATAAAATAATGGTATCATGTTTCTTGAGTTGAGCCTCATGATTCTACTTCATTGGGATGGTTATTTAGATCTTGGATATTCTTCATAGTTTCAATAGAGGGATGCTAGATTTATGTCACTACATCAGGAATCCCTTCAATGTTTTTAAGTTTTATTTGGTAACTATGTCACCGTTAACGTTCCCTTTTTTTACATAGTTTTCAGTTGAGTTGTATTGCTATTTAATACAAAAAAATGACTTTTACCATTATAAATTCAGTGATAGAAAATATATATGATGGTAAAAATAAAAAATTACAATATATCTTATGTTTCTATGATTTTAAATTTAAATAGAAACATTTATTTTTACCATTATATATATGTATATTGTTATTAATTGATTAATGATGACAAAACATTTACCAAAAATAATATATTTTTTTACTTTATAATATTATTACAAATAGTTTTTTACCAATAAACATCTATGTTATTATAATCATCATTAAGATGAATTTTTATCAATTCATAATTTTGTGTCTATTATTTATTTTGTAAAATAAATCAATTTAATGAAAAAATATTCAAAAATATTAGTTAAATATATATAAAAAAATGTTAATTGATCTAAAAAGAAATAAAAAAGATTATAAGATTGATTTTAATATAATTTAAAAAAATCAGGTTATAATAAACAATAATATACTTCTAAAAATTGGAACAAATTGAAAATTAGATCCAATATATTTAATATTTAAAACATAATTAAAATTATATTTGAAATTGAATTCTTTTGGGATGAAATATGTTATTTTAAATGATTTTTTGAAATAATTTAAAAATATATAATGCTTAAAGATAAATAAAAATCCATAAATAAGATTGGTATTTGCAATAAAAAAATTCCCTCCCCAATCATGTCATTTTCTTTTCACCAACCATATCCTTATGCCTTATTCTCCCACCACTCACTCAACCAGTGATCTAAATATGCATTCACGAATATGGTTGATCACCATCATCTGCACTCGCCACTACACTACCTTAATGGATAGGCTGATTAACCTCTTCCTTTCCCTTTGTTTAGATATTTTGGGGCCAATATCTCCCTCCTCTCTCATTATCTTGTCTTCACACTGATTTATATCTCAATAAAATATCCATCCTCACTCATGGGCTCTATATAGTTTTTTCATTCTATATTTGAGTCTCATGATTCTTCTTCCTTCCATGGTCAGACCCTCATGGATAATTTTAGTTCAAATTGGCCTTCTACTGAAATATTTATGGGGATTTTCAAATAATCTTGAAATATTCTTTCAGAGCTACCTTTTTAGATTATGGATCATATGAATAATAACATTGATCTCTTAAAAAACAAGGATTTCTCTTATGCATGGTCATTAGAGGCATACTGGTTCGATAATAGAAGCATCATTCTTTTTTCATGGATGATTAATTTTTATGGAGGTTGTGTTTGATAGAGTTCTATAGTTTGGATTAATATTTTAATATTAAGGCTTCCATCACCAAAATTGTCCATCCTCAAAGGCGTTGGTGAAAATTTTGGTTATTTCATCCATATTTATAATCACACTCTCTGAGTGAAGTACTTTATCATTATTTCTTTCTGCTTTTTTGTTATATATTTTTTATTGATTTTATTATTATAATGGCATGGTTATTTAGACCTACACTATTTATTTGATCCAATCCTTTTCCCTTTTACCCATCAATTATTTTCTAATACTTTTACATTTTATTAACTTGTAACACAAATAAAATGATAAACCAAAGGATTCTTACATGGAAATCAACAGATTCATCCCAGAGTGTATGTTATCTAATTTTATATCAAAATTTCCTAGTTTTTTAGTTTATTATATTCTACTTGTTTCATTTATAATGCCTCAATTAGGATAAAAATGTATCATTATGGATAAATAAATTAGTAGATGACATACTTTAATACTTTATCGAAACATTTTCATTAAAATTTCCATATCCACAATATACATTGGTAAGTATTAGTCAAGGGTTTGTCAGGATAACAAATAAAAATTAATAGAATTGACAATATTATATTATGTTTTGTTTTGTTTTTGGATTCTTCATTCTCCTTGATTAATATTATAATTTTTTAGAAGGATTCAACCATTTCTCAGAAAAATTGAATTATAGGTATATTTTTATATTTAATAATTTCAATTAGAAAAATCTATTTAAATGTATATATGATGTTACCTATTTTTTTATATTTATTGGTTATATGTCTTAATTTTAGATTTATAGGACTTTTTTTGGAACTATAATGTTTATTATCATGTGAAATATTTTTTCAACTACTATGTTTAAGAATTTATATTTTTTCCTTTCAGATATTGAAAATGTTCGTTTATAATAAATCTATTTCCCTTAAATTAGTTAAGTAAAACTAGAAATTGTATGTGATGGATCACTACACAACTCTATTTTCATATAGCATGTTTCATCCAAATGTTCTACGACAATTATCTATAAATTTTCTCATTAAATAGTCTATTCATGTTTCTGGAAATATGTCATCATGTGACCACTAATAAAATATGTTTTATTAATATAATATGGGAGTGTTTTGTGGTCTTTTTCTCTTGTAAATATAATAATATAAGAATTATTCTCTCAAAAGGCCCTATTGAGTATCAAAAAACCATTTTCTTATTTCATGTAAAATTACATAATGAATTAAAAATTAAATATAATCTCCATTAAAACATGGAAATAAATCTTCATCACCAGAACATACAAAAATGAAATGGAAATATGCGTTATCATATATTTTATTTTAGGGTATATAAAAACACTAAACCATGAACATTGAAAAAATTTCACCTAAAAAATTATTTTAATAATTTTTTACCCCTTTAGTAAATCACATGTATTTTCAAATGACCTCTTTTTGTTTAATGATAATGGATCTTTCTAATATGGAATTAATCTAGGAAAATTTGAAAGTACATTAGGCTTCACTTCATTAAAATTTAAATGCACACCAAGGTCAATAATTTTTTTATTACTTTAATGTGATGATGTATATAATGGGTGAATATTTTCACATCATATATACAATTAATAAAAAATTATTTATGATAAATTTATTAAATTTAGTAATCTGTGTCACTAGAACATGATCTTTTGGTGATTTTCTTAAAATCAAGCTTCCCTATAACACATATTTTTCTAGCTTCATCTCTCTCATTATTTGCAATAATAAAATCATATGAAAGTATAAGATAATTATAATTCTCAATGATATTAATGAAAAATTAAGAAGCCCTCTAATACTTGATTCAAAAATCTCTCATGTCTGCCTAACGATTTCTTTATAATAAATTATTTATTATATTGTAAATTAAGAAACATGTGTAGTTACTAGAGAACAAAATTTGATACAAGAAAACTGTATATTTTTTTATTCACATTTATAAGAAATAATATTTCAAAAAAATTTGATAAACTACTAGTTATCCCATCATAACCTCTATGTAATTTCATATATCACATGATTCATGGTGAAAATCCAAAGAATATTTACATGTTATTTTTTATTAAAATATCTGTATGTTATTATATTTATTTATAAGTCCATTTATCCCTTAGGAAGTAATTTTATTTGATGATATCAATTTCTCTATTGATAGGAGGTAGGTTTCTATAAAACCTACTATTGTAAAAGCCAGCTTATTTCTTATTTTAATAAACCTACTCATCATATCTCCTTGTTTCTAATATTTCTATCATTTTTTATCATATTTTATATAACTCCTCAAGAGATGGATTGTGTATCACTTTTAATTAGTGTAATGAAAATATAAGGGTCTTAATTATATTTTTGGTTCAATAGTTTAAATTCCAAATGAAAATCGTATAATTCAATTTCAGAAAATCACTTATCCAATAATAATTATAGTTATACATATAATTAATATATATTTCCAAACAATTAGTGATGACAAATGAAGGTTATAAATTGTTTTATTTTGTAGGGACTTGAAGAATAACATCAAAAATTGTCTTAAAACAGAAAAATCATGACTATGACTTCACCATTGGTGCTGTGAATAATGGAGAGATTAAGAAAAAATATTATAATGGTGATGTGTGTAGTGAATTAATGGAAAAAGAGGAAAAAAATATTGAGAACTCAGGATTCCAATGTTATTTAGTAGTGGAAAGACCCCATCTATTTCTAAAAAATGATTATCCACTTTTACTTCTATGACAATGATTTAATGATTTTTTCATACCTATGTAATGTGATGGAAGATTGGTTGTTCATTATTTCATGACCTTAAAGAATTTGTTTCTATTATAAGAAAAAATCTTCAAAAATCTATATGTATGGTTTTATAAAAAGTGATCAGTGATATAATAAGAATTATTTATGTTTCCCAAAATTTTTCCTTCTTCAAAAACACTTATTATTTTTAGTTGGTGTTTATCTTTAGATTTTTCTATGTTTATTTAAATAAATATATATTCCTCACCATTTATTATAAGTGATAAGTATTGTAATAGGTTTTCAATAGAAAAATATATAAAAAATTTGATGACGATATTTTCTTCTAAGATTACTAATCTTTTAACTTATATTAGGTCCAGGTCTATTTTTGGTAGTTTAAAAACAAAAAAAATATTGGATACATAAATTGGGTTACTCACTTGAAACTCTTAAAAATATTGGGAAATTCACTCAAAAAAACCATTGATAATATTTTGAGCACATGATGAATGATCTTATTATATTGTTATAGAATGTGTTATGATTGTTAAATCTTCAACTGTTTGATTGTGTAATTTATTTTATAGGTCATCTTCTCTAATTCTATTAAGTGCATTAAAAAGATTTACTTATAAATAATGGTTAATATAGAACTTATTGATGGTAATATGGCTATATTATTAAATTTCTTATCATTTTCCATGTATATGATTCATATCAAGGATATACACACTAATTTTGTTTACAATAATTCACATTGAATTCAATTTAAATTTTACCAATAAAATCAGGAGGATGACTATCTGCACATAGAAAAAAACCAAAGTTTTATCAATCCTCAATTCAATGTGTCTAGTGATGAAAATAATGATATAATCATGATATTTTTTACTAGTGTTTTTACATTTAGATACATATGAGATAAAATTTTCATAAAATATGTTTACGATAAAACATTTTGTTATATTATGTGGGATTCACATACTCTCACAAAAATCATTCCATGACAAAGTGTAAAAATGAATAGATTAAATTTGTTACTTTATCAGTAGTTGGTCATGGACTGTGTGGAATATTCAGGGCCAACATGATATAAATTGGTGAAGTTATTAGAATTATTTATTTCAAAATTGAATTATTCTATATTCCATAATAGTTTTTTAGTCCATTTTTTCTATTTTACAAATTTATTTCCTTATAGTTTTTGTTAGGTAATGATTTTTTGTTTTTAAGTTAATTTTGAAGAAGAAAATATTTGATCATGTGAGTTAATTTATTTCTTTATTTATCCAAGATTAAATTCTATGATATATTTTCCATATGGTTTTTATATAATTATTAAATATAAAATTCATATACTAAATGGATATTACAAAAAATTGAAAAATGTGAACATATTAGTGAATATTTTTTTAATCCTAAAAATCATCATCTATGACAGAAGCCAACCTTGGATTTCCAATTTCAAACAAACCTAAGAAACTATGAGTACTACAATGATTTTAATATGCATACATGTACATATGAATCTTGTATCAAATAAATTATTCTATTAGAGAGGTTCAATATCACTAATGGATGATAATTTTTTACTAATATCAATGAGTTATTTTGATAATTTATCAATATTTTATAATCTAAAATGTATGGGTAAATAGAAAACACTTTCTTAAAAGGAAATAGGGTTTTGTGTAAAAAATACTATAACACAATCTTTCTAGAATCGTCTTCACCTGAACCCGATCGACTATATGCATACATTTTTATATCTAAATTTAATTAATTGATCATATTTCTTGAAACATCTCAAATTTTACATTCTTCAGCCTTTTTTCAGGATTTATGAGTTAATTTTTTTGGTTCAATGATTTTTTAGATATTTTAAAATAACACGATAGTAAGAATATATTCACAAAGATTTAAATGAGAACATCATATTATATAATTATATGTTTTTTTATATTCCATGTTATTTTAATATTATATTATTTTTAAAATACAGAATTATTTTTTAGAACATGTTCAGTTTTATAATATTCATTAATTTAATTCTTTAATTCTTATCACACTAAAAGTGATTTAGGGTTTCACCCCAATCACATCCACCCACTGATTGGATTTATTACTTTACTATTTACCTAATTATCAGGTCTTAAGAAGAGAATCATAGACATGTTGCTACAGATATTTATCAATTCAATGTGAATTGATTCACCAACACTCTTAGAAGGGGTTACGGTAGTACTATTTGGGTGCATTTCACTCCATGTGCTCAAGATTTTCCCAAAATGAGGATCTTGAGTAGAAGGTGATCTGGGGGAGTGAAGAGTTACAAACTTACAAAAATTTTAACATCAAATCCATGGTTTTATCCTTTCTAACATACATTTATTCTTATATAAATTATTTTATTTGAGGGTAAGTTATGTTAAGGATTAACAGAAAATTTGAACTATTTTCAAGGATTTCAACAACTTTCAAACTTAATAAATTTTATTCTAATTTTTTGAAATCATTGGAGAGAAAAATAATAAATAAATATGTTTATTTCCTATATTAATTTTGTTTTATGTTATTTTTTTATAATAGTGACCTTCAAAATATTGAAGAAAATGTTTTCAATTTTGTTATTATTAAAATGTCTATTCAGTTATTAGTATTATTTTATTGTTTAATTTTTTGTATTTATTGGAGGGAAGTTTTTTTGTGAAATTGTAAAATAAAATTATTAAATAAATATTTTATTAAATTTGATTTAGGGTTTTATTCCTCTAATTACACCCTCTTATATTATCTCACCCATTACTGTTTATTCTGCTATAAGGTATTTGGAAGAATGAATGTCCAACATGTTGCAGATACCATATGCGAATCCAATGGGAATTTATTTGTTTCAACTCCAATCATTTTTTAAAGTAGTTCTATTTTTTTATAAGGTACTCCTTCTATTCTTAATCCAATAAAAATTTCTATGAATTTACATAATAATATATCTTGAAATAATGGTGCATAGTGATGTTAGGTATATTATAGATAAGAAAAAGGTGATGAAATCCCAACTTTTTGATAAAAAAACCACCAATATTTTAAAATTATAGTTCACATGGAAATTATTTATATATCCTATTAATATTCATTTATTTTTTTTGAATTAATATGGTTATATTAATCTATAATTGAAGAAAGTATCTTTGAGGAAGTAAATTTCTATAATAGAAAGAATTAAATTAATTATCCACTATATATGTTTTAATATATTTAATATTAGACACCTCTTATTTAAGGATAAATATAATTATGTTATAAAAAAGATAAATGTGTTTTCTTTCATACATTATCTGTGATTGGAAATATATTTTTCATTTCTTATAGTTTCAAGTTGTTTAGAAGTTGGAAAAAATTAACGAAAACTACTTATAAAACCAGAAATTTATGTGAAACATATAAATTTCTTGGCTAATTTAATCAATTATTTATTGATATACAAGTATATAGAATGTATTTAAATTAATTTTCTTTTCATAGGTAAACCATACCATTTTTTCTTCTTAAATCCATTTTTCATTTTCTATGATGTACCTACATTGATGTATTGTTACTTATCTTACTATCCATTTGTCTTACCCTTTTGGATTTGAATGGGTGTCTCCCAAATCATCTACCAATGCACTACACCATTGACTTTAAGGGTCACACTAAAAAATGAAAATGATTTTACTTCAAACAAATGTGACTTATTTTATTTTTTTAGTTCATTTTTTGTGTTTTATGTTTGAGATATAATAATTTGATGGGTGATTAATCATTAAATGTATAAGGAATAATTTACTAACACATTGGATCTAGTGAGAATGTAGATTATCAAAAATTGTGTCTTTCATTCTGTTATTCCTAAAACATGTGAGAATAGATTGATTAGAACATTAGATACCTCATTTTTCTTGAATGTTTGAAAAAGGATAATTTAAACTAATTATATGTGTATCTTATCATAGATTTATTTATCTTTTATAGGGTATCATTTTATCTCAATGTCGTTTATTTTTTATATTGGACTCAAAAATCTTAAATAAAAAATTACATATGTTTTATTAGATTTATTTATCTTTAACAATAGGCCTATATAAGTTTCATAAACTGTTGATATATTTTATGTTTCATTATATTTATTTCTCTTTGAAACCAGATTATTACATCCACAATTTCATGCTCACATGGCCTTTTCAGATCTCTTGAACTATTCTTAAGGTCAGTAATATTAACATCACAAATAATATGGAGGCTGATCTTAATAATTTTTTGGTTAGTGAAACTTAAAAGAGAATTTTATTTGAGATTATTGGAATATTTTCGTTATAATTGTGATATTAGGAGAAAATTTGATGTTCATCATGTTAAAAAAATGTTGGAGGAAGCTTTTTGGGATATTTTATTTTCTTTTTTTCAATTAATATAATAAATTTACTTGTTGTTTGAATAGAAATCTAATATCCAAGGTAAGAAGGTATTTTTCATGATATTTAATTGGATTTGATCAACAAAAAAAGTTCAAGTACATACATGGGACATCATCTAGTAGTGATGATGATGCTACTAAAAATTACACCAATTCTGTTGAACCAAAAATTTTGGGTGTTTATCCAACATCCAATGAGATGGATATTTTAAAGATATGTTTTCATGGATTCAATCTCCATATTGGTTTATAAAGGATTGGCAACACACCAAGAAGGCCATATATTTCTCAAATTAAGGATACGAGTTACAATGATTGTTAATTTTTCATTGAGTTTCTAGGATTCTTATTGACATTTGGAAACCATCATGTGGTTAACCAATCGGTGGAGGTTAGGGTTTAGAATAAAGGTTATTCTATAAAAAACAAAACCAACATTTCTCCTTTTCTAATGGAAATGATTCTCAGTGATATTTTTCTAGATGGATAAATGATGTTTTTGGATATTAAATATGAAAAGAGATTTGGGCATCTAAGGAATATTGTAAGGGTAGATGAAGCTACACTTTCGTAATAGTAAGATACCAGTTTGGATTTAAGAATTTTATTCATTTTAAAGGCTCATAATTTTTATTCTATCAGTGGAAAATAACAATTATTAACATTATTTATATTTTATTGTTGTATATTGAATATTAAAAAATTTATCTATTTTTAAATTCTAGTTTTTAAAAAAATTATAGAAGTAATTATATTAATTTTTTTCAAAAAAAAACAATAAATCCATTGGATTTTTTTGTAGAGCATTTTGTTGGCTTCTTCATTGATGTTTCATACTTCACTATCTTAAATTTAAAATTATAAATATAATCTTATATTAGCTGGGTTGGATGGTGAGGATAATAAATCAAGGTGACATTATGGGATCATAGAGTGTGGCACTTTTTCATACAGTTATGTCAAATATTATTCTATGGTCATGTCCTCCATAATGTGTGTTGTGTGATGATTCCAATATACTAGGTGTTTTTTCTGATTTATTCTTGAACATGTGTTATGGAGTGAGATTTTAAACTATTTTTTAGGGTGGAAATCTATGTTTTTTTGTGTTTTGGTCATTTTTTATTATATCATAGTAAAAATTAATTGAAATTTTTGTGTAGAAAATGATTTACAAATGAAGGTCATTTTTATTTCTGGCCAATAAAAATAATTTTGTAATTATTAAATAATATTATTATGAGTTATAATTATGTTAATTGATATAATATAATGTTTTCCTAACACATTATATAATACATATAGTTATTATTTAAAAAAAATTCATTACAAACATATATATGTTTTTTCTCAATATAACTAATAAATTATTATGGTCATTGATATTAACAATAAAAGTAATTTGATAGTTATATTATTGTTAACAAATAAATATGAAGATCAACATTTTGACCATCATATATTTTATCTATTTGTAATATTATAATTGAAAAGAAAATCATTTTATCTACTGTTATAACATTTAACAACATAGTTTTTAAAAACAATTTAGTGACATAGACACATCTATTGGTAAAACACTTTTCAATTAGAAAATGTTCTTTTACCAATAGATAATCCCATTATATAAAACTAAAATATTTTGTAGTGATTATCCATTCTTCATATATTTTTAGTTTGGTTCCTTTTATTTTATATAGTTAGGTTGTGTTTGTTCTAGATGGTAAATACCCCCTATCTTTTTACTGAGTCCTAGGAATGTATTATCTGCCTTCGGTGTTTTGGGGATGTCACCTAAGGTTAGTAACACCTAAAACCTAGGCCAAGCCAATAGTTGAGGATGGAATGATAACAATATAGAGTTTTCCAGTGTTTATTATATCTATTTTTTGGATAATGAGGGAAATTCTTCCCAGAGGTTCACGTTCTATACCCTTAGTGAAACTCATCAACTGATGGCCTATTGAAGTTGAGTTTTGGATGTCTCACCCATTTTGAAGGTTGTTTTAGGAGGTGAAACTATGAGTGAATGTGGTGACATTTAATATGTATTTTAAATGTTTTGATAATCATATAATTGTGACATATAACCATTAAAAATTAGGTAGTAAATTTTAATTTCATATGAAATTTCAGGTTAATAACAAAAAAATGGTTAAATTAAAATTTTAAAATACAAAATTTGTTTTTATCCAATTTTAATTTTTAGGGATGTAATTTACTAATAATTTATATCAACTATATGTTTTATTACACTTAATATTTCCTTTAAAAACAAGAAATAATAAGTTTTACATTGAAATAATACAATGAATTGTTTATTATATTCATCTGTATAGTTGATTTCTCATTCACAAAGTGCCTTATTATTAAAAAATAAAAATTATATTTGGATAATATTATAAAAATAAATGTAATATGGCCATTGAAATATCATTTTAACAATAGTGTATATTATTTTATAATTTTTTTTCATAAATGTTTATTTAAATGATAAATTGGACTAAATTGGATGAAGAATTTTATAAAATATTTATGTTTTATATGTATAAATAATTAATGATAAATATTAAAACCATATAAATTGATATCTAAAATCATATAAATAAAAATAAAATCAATTATAAATTATATAATATATTTTTTAACATATTTATATAAATACTAATTTTGTTTTAAAATATAACTATCTAAATTTGAAACATATTTTATAAAAGAGATATGAAAAAATTAATTATCAACTATATAAGTATTAGGAAATAACAATAAATAAGGATATGATCACTAATAAAAAAAGAAATATTATTTTTTAAAAATAAACAAGTTTTCAATGAAATATATAAAATTTTAATTTAGTAAAATGTAATTAATTATTTTTATTTTCATGTTGAAATTTATTATGGTGAATTTTTAGTATTTTTATGAAATAATTGATGTTTGGTGAATTTTTAAAAGTATAGTTTTTAAGAATATCATAATTTTTATGACATAATATTGAAATAAATTTGAATTAAAAACATATAAAATCATTTATCTATACTTGAAATGAATTTAAGGAGTTAAATTATCACTATAAAAATTATAATTTGAATTATTAAATATTTAATTGAAATTTTGAAGATTAAGTTACATTTTATTAAAGTAGAAACTATTATTGATTTATTATCTTAAATTAAGTGTTTCCAAAATTGATTTATGTTTTTATGGGTTTTAATGGTAAATAAACATATTTTTTAATAATAAATTGATAAAAGTCATCTAAATATCTTTTTTTTCAGTTTTTGGTTTAAATAATAAAATAAACAATACCCATTTCTAAAACATCCCTCACCCTTGACTATATAAACACTCATCTTCTTTCCCTTTTCCCTCACTTACAAAATTCATTTATTTAATAAAATTATTCCCAAATCCCTCTCTAAACAACCATATATATATTCCTTAGACCATGGTATATGAAAAAGTATATCCTAAGAAAGGTCTTGTCTCAATCCAAAAGGAGGTGGCTCAAGGTGTGGGGTAAGGGATTATAAACCCAAGTTTCCAATTAAATTCCCCATTTGAAATTATATAATATAAATTATATGAAATTAAAAGTAATATAGAGTTTTTTATATACATTAATGATTTTATAAATCTCTACAGTCAACCACTTAACTAATTTATTTTATGACACTCTTAAAAACATTGTTTCACCTTTGTTAGTATTACTCTTCCTATGTGAACAATCATATTTTATTTTTTACATATCCCTTACATAGATATTATAAAAAATTTATTTTAGGATATATTATAATATATTAATAAAATAAAATCATTTTTATTAATTTTAATGAAAAAATTGGCATGGTAATAATTCAATTACATGTAAATAATCTTACTCATTTTCAACCATTAAAAATACTACCATGGAATATTATGTGAATATAAAAACACACTAGTATATTTATCTTAATCACTCCTACAATGATATAAAACTCATTACATAAAACATGAGGAGCTTATAAAATCATTTTATATTGATTTTTAACTATTTTGTCATCATCAATATAGTTTTGGAACTGTGAATTGAACATTAGAATAGTCTATACATACAAAATAAATTATTAAAATAATAAAAAATCATAAAAATGTATAATAATAGATGAAATGTATATTTTAAAGCTAATGAATAAAGTAATTAATGAATAAATATTTTTTATTTGAAAATTTAATGGTGTATATGTATCAATTTATTAATCAAGGAAAGGGTTACTTTGTTGTTATCTCATTATTATTCTTATTTTTGAAGATATGTTACATTTCACTCTCTATCTCCCTCCCTAAATTTTATACTTTATAATATTCTTAACTGATGTCCATTATTGTTCCTTTTTAATAAAATTTTATATTATATTTATGCCATTTGTTTCTATTTTAATTATTTATTTAATTCAAAATTAAAATTCCTATAAAGGAATATTTTCTCTTGACTCTCTATATTTCAATAAATTAATCTTATGATTTTATTATTATATAATCTTTATTTTATCTCTATGATTTCTAAAAAAATCAATTTTTAACAAAAATCAATTTTTTTCTGTTATGTTTTTTAGACACTAAATTTTCTTATCTATTTAAAATACTATAATTTCATTTTCATAAAAGTTCAATAGGAGTGCTTGATTTCATATCAATTTATTCATATTTTCTTGTGAGAATTCTATTTTACCTGGAGATCGAAATTCATGTACAACTATTTATTTTTGGATCATAAATTTTGCATGATTGGTTAATCTCTTATTTTCAGGGGTTCTTAAATGATACCTCAATTGTTAATGATTTATGTATGTATTACGTCTCAAATAAATAATTTATTTCATTTTTATGCTATAAATTTTCTTTTAACAAAACACATAAGAATTTCTTATTATAATGAATGTAGAGCCTAGAAATTTATATACTCCCATTCAATTGGTAAATGTTTTATATATCGTATGATCATTATTCATGGGAATGTTATGACTATCTTAGTACAATTTGTTATTGGTAATGATACAAGGACATTTTGAAACAATTTAATGTGTGGGTTTGAGGTAGTTAACATTTTCCATTAGATTATTCAATGGAATTATGTGGTTATTTTTTCTATAATTTTGTTTTGTCTTAGTGACAAACCTTGACTTAGTTTTATGATTAAATGCCTTATGTTTGTACTCATTTTTATTATTATCATGTTTTCCAAGATCGTA
Source organism: Viscum album (assembly GCA_963277665.1). NCBI lineage: Eukaryota > Viridiplantae > Streptophyta > Magnoliopsida > Santalales > Viscaceae > Viscum > Viscum album. The sequence continues at coordinate 579,796 of CAUJRU010000312.1, read as the reverse complement.
TGATATTTTTGATATTATACAAAGATTATTTGTGATGGTTTACAGTCCTTCAAATTTTGATTCCATGTTAATAATTATGATTCTCATGATATCTCAACCCATATTTATACTTTTAAATCTTCACTAGGATCAATGTATCACCCCTTGTTTTCTACATATTTCTCAAGATACCCCATGTAGTGACAATATTATAGTAAGATATAAAAAAAGTAATGATGAAGGGAATAAAATATTTTATAGTTCCTTTAAATTTTTCATATTATTATTTTAATTTCTCAAAAAAATTGGACCTCTATGTTTATAGGAGTGTTTTTTTGAATGTCCATGTCTAAAATGATTTATTATTATGTGTATGGAATTTATGTGATTGTAAAGAACCAAACATAGATAAATAGGAGTTCATTTTTTTTAGATTACGAATTAAATAATTGAGTTATCGTTTGTGGAAAAAAATTTCATAACATTTTTAAGTAAATTTTTTTTAATAATGATATAGGGTTATATGTTTATCCTTGATATACAGACCTTAATATTATGTAAAAATGTTTTGTAAAGAAATTGGGCCATTTATATTATCCAAATCAAGAGCATAAAATTTATTATGTAAAATATTGTGCTTCTATAGAGATCAAAATGATTCATGGAGTGTGAAAAAATTAAATATAATGACAATAAGTTTATTGAAAATGAAAACACTTCATTAAAGGAGGAAAATGTAGAAATTTTTTATGAGGCATGAAGATACAGATTACAAATTTTGTGTTAAGTTATACATATATTCATGATGAGTATATATTAAATATTTTTAATAAATTAGAAAAGTCAAGAGAATGGGTTTTTCACACAACCAAAATCCCTAAATTTTTTCAAATCAAATTATAGTTATAAGATGAAACCATGAGGTACAATTAGTTTTCACCATCTTGGAGATTAAATTTTGAAAAAAGAAAATCTATAAATAGAAATAACATGGATCATAAATTGTAAAATAAAATTCATTTTCAATAAATATTGAAAAAATAAATTTATCTCCATTCACATTGAAATAATGAATAGGATTTTATGAATCATGTATATATTTAAAAGACATATCGTTAATAAAATACCATACAATTCCAAACTCTACTCAAATAATATTATCTCAATGATCATTCTACAATGTTGTAAATTTAAAATATTATATCTATACATAATCCTTTGAAAATCCATAAAAAATTCCCTTCCAAATATTAAAATATAAATATTTGTAAGAAAAACATATAAGTTTTTTTAAAAAATAGAAAGGATATAATTGCATTTGCAACAACAATGGGGTTTTGACTCGATTAATAGAATTCTATAATCACACCCCATAAATTATCCATTTTTTAAGACTCATACATGTCATCATATATATCTAGATACATATTGGCATGGTAGGTTTACAGTGTGTCATCAGTTGCAATCTTGGAGTTCCCAATGTGAATAAATTAAATAAACATTTCTTCTATTACCACCAAAAAATAGGTTCACTACCAATTTATTACATAATTATAGCATATATAAAATGTATAATGAATCCAACATGATAGAAAATTTCATGATCTATATAATTACATGATCTAATGCATGTATGTTACCTTAATGTGAATAGAAAATAATTTGAAACACTAACTCAATATAAGTATGTGTAAATACAGTCACTAATACTTAACTTTATGGAACCTTAAGAATTATATATGGTATATATATGGTTTTTTGGATTCCAAATCCAAAAATATAATATCATAAATTTAATATTGAGGGTTTCATGATCTAATTTCTGAAATGTAGACATTGAGATAAAAAGATCCATATAAATCAAATTGTGAAGTATCAGTGGGAACATAAGTTCAGCATACAATCCCAAGTAGATTGATTCCATGAAAACCACATAATTTTACTCTATTAAAAATATTCCCCCTTCTAATTCATTAGGTCCACTCAATTCAATATTAAGTAGTAACAAAAATTAAAATGTCCAAGGAAATTTAAAGTTGTAAAAAATCCATGAACTAATAGGAGGTAAGATATCCTCAAATATCTTTTCAGTTATCAATAACACAACTATTATTGAAGGATATTGAAATAAAAATTAGGGTTCTTATAAATATAGATTAAATATTCAAAAACATACATTATATAATATCTAGGTACTAATCCATAGATAACTCCCCATTTTTATATTTATTATAATATATCACATTTTTTCATCTACTATAACGCCCTGACCCCAGTTACCCATAGTTGGTGCATTATTAAATAACATTGGCATGATCCCAAAAGATCAAGTCTTGAAAGACCGATTAGTTTAGTAGACTTGGATACACTAGATACATTCATAAGTCTTACATTACATAATAAAGTGAAAAACTACAATAACATAATCTCCATATTCGACACTCATATCCCCTCAGACTATCTCGGCAGGTCATTCATAAAATACTTCTTCACATCCTGGGAAAAATAAAACATAGAAAGTGGTGATCTCAAATACTCTGTAAGGATAACAATATACCAGAAACTTTCATAAATAAGTATAAACATTTAAGGCAATGTATAACTAAAACAAAATACTTCTAAACTTGAACTTCATCATAACATGTCATAAATAAAATGAAATAATGCAATTTACTTATTCACATGGATATTCTAATAGTCGAATAATCACATGAAATATCAATAACCACTTTCATAATGATGGAATGCATAATTCCAGACATTCATAACCACATAGTCAAGGCCTTGTGCCAAGACTACAAATGAGATTTTGTCAAGGCCTTGTTCCAAGACACTAGTTTGTATCATGAGACATATTGATGCATCGAGGAGCTATAGCAGGCTCCACCCATCACTTACTAAGTCCAATGAAATCCTCATATGAACAGGTTTAAACATAACATAAAAATTCATTTTAAAACTATCATACGAAATGTCAATAATTTCTTCATAAACCATGAATGGTATAAAAATTACACATTTACAGTCAAACATATCTCAAAACCATAAATACAATATGGATGTTTTGTATCATAATAAATCAACTTCAAATAAGCTTAAAATCCATCAATGGATGTTTAGCTAGATGAAATCAAAACTATTTGAGAGAAATATATCTTTTTTTAAAATCATTTAAAAGTCACATAATTATAAAATAAAATATTTACATAGAAAATGTTCTTATAAACTTTTAAGGGAAGCTTCAATGGTTTTATAAGAGCAGAAAATAGTTGCGCCCTCCGTATAAGTTAAAAAGACATTCTTACCTTAATTTTGTCAAAAAGGATTAAAAAGACCTCGTTTGAAAAAACATAGAATGATTCCTTTCAAACCATTTTATAAAAAATTAAAACAATGGTATAAATGAATTTAACCCATATTCTAGTAAATAGTAAAAATGTTTTGGAATATATTTTTAAGAAACATGGATGTGGGTGATAAATAGGTCCCAGTAGATAATTACATACAAACAATCTCGAATAATGAAGAGATTGTAAAATAAACCCTTACCTTGTACTTTTCCTTGGTTGAGGGTAGGTTAACCTCATGTATACTGATGAAATAATTGTTATTAAATTATAAAGGAATCATATACACTAATATGATATCATATATGATCTTTTAACATTTCATTGTTAATAATATCTTAGTCTTATCATCGTTTCGGGTGTTAACTAATTTGTTTTCCTTTATATTATTTGTTATGTGAGTCATATTTGTTATGGATGGTATATATATTATTCATATAGAGAATTATATGAAGTCTCTAAATATTATTTTTAATCATCTAATGAAAATTATTCCTGAGTGGATATGATGGGGAATAAATCTCATCACGTTCGTGGAGACGGTAATCCGTACGTACGCACGAGTGACATTATCATCTTTTTATATTAAAATAATATATAATTGTATGGTATATCATATATACATAATAATTATCATGTTATATTTATTATTTACATCAATTACACATTATTATTATACCCATCCAAATAAAAATATATTGAATGACAATTACACCACGACGTGGAGACGGTAAGTAGTACGTACGCATGTATGGTGACGTGTCATTCAAAGGACAGATAGAATAATGAATATGGTTATAACATATTTATAACAACATCACAATATGTAGAAGATACTAGAGTTATTAATTTATAATGGAGACGACAAATAAAAAGGAGGTGGAAGAAGAAAGGAACTTGAAAGAGGTGATGAAATATTTACCTCTTCTTCGGGTTCTTTTTTTTATTTGATCCAAATAACTATTTAGGTTGGATTTATGACTAAAGTAAGGACTCTAGGATTAAGGGAGGATAGTTGAGAGGGTATTTGGACAGAGTTTTTCCAAGTCAAATGTCTTTGAAGGTGGGAATTAGAGATAAGGGGGAGTTCCTTTTTATAAGAGGGGTGAGGGGAACCTTAAGAAAAGCTAGAAATATTATTTTATAATAAAATCATTTTCGATTTCTAATGGCTCCAAAATGAATTATTTAAAGTCTAAAGTGGTTATGGGTCTAAAACCACTCAACCAATAGGTTTTAGAAATGTTTGGGTCACTATATTAACTTTATAGTTTTGATTTAACTCTTAGTTTAATAGGTTGACATTTACCATCTCTCTTTGTATTTTTATATTATATAGTTAATAAACCTATTGTATACTTCCAAAATAACCCCAAATAGTTCATTAATGATACACCTATTATTAGATAAGTCCTTTGAACAAACCGTAGATTTTTAGGAATAGAATATCAATTAATAATATAATAATTCTTTTAAAAACTCTTTTATGTCAATTTTGACACTATTTGGTATTTTGTTTTTTCTAAATTCATAACAGAATTATTACTTCAAAAAAAATTCATATAAACAACCCTAATATGTCATATTAATCTAGAAAATTAGTTTAATTCATAAAAAGCCACAAATTACAATTATTTGGATATTTATAATATCAATTATTTTAATATTTCATTAATTTGGTAATTACTACATCATCATTGTGTCATAAATAAATTATATTATTTAATGTCTAAAAAATATAAATAAAATACCATTATGTAGTAAATATTTTCAGATTTCTAATGAATATTTATCGTATAATTTATCTAATTTATAACCCTATATTAAAAATGTTTTAGTTATTAAACTATGATTTTAACTCTATTAACTCTTCTTCAAATAAAATAATAATAAGTGTCCTAAAGTAATCCATGTGGACCAAAGAGGTTCATATTTTATACCTAAGTATGTTTTTGGTCGAATTATACTTATCCAATAAAATTACGACATTTTTAGGGTAATAATAATATCATTTTTACCCTTAAATACCCTATTTAATTTTAACTGTGGTAAATAAAAGTAAAAAGTTACTATTCACCAAAATTTATTTTCATCTTATTGAACCACATTTTTCTTATTTATATCAACCATGTCTGTCATATTTTTGAAATTCCACTATAAGAAGTGGTAAAAGTACATTTTATGTGAATTTTCAATTTCTCATAGGAGGTGGGTAAAAGTCAGTGAGAAGTTTAATAAAATTTTTATATATATAAATTTATGATAAACTGACTCCAATGAATTACATTGATCTTATATAGGTATTATGTATCTATTTTGACCTAAAATAATTTTAAATAAAAAAAATAATCATTTAAATAAAAATTCTTTTTTAAACTATAACTCAGTTTTTTTCACTATTCATCAAAAATTGAACATTTTCAAAAAAAATACCAAAAAATCACCCTATGCTAATTTCGATATTCCGAATCCAAAAATTAAGTCCATTTTGAAAGATAAAATTTATAAAATTTCAAAAGGTGGGTATTACTATTCATATCGGCTAGTTTGATTGGTTGTGATGTGTTAGAACTCGAAGTTGCCTACAACACATGCTATTGTATTATTCAAAGGGAAACGTACTGGGGAAGCATGGAGTGTTGCATTCACCCCTCTTTAAATAATTTTGTCCTTGAAATTTCTATAATATTACTCCATAAAAAGACTCTGGAGGTTCTTCATTATAAATTCCTTGGGTTCCCACGTTGCCTCTTCCATCTTATGGTTTCTCCATAAAATTTTTACAAGACGAGTCATCCGGTTTCTCAGCACTTGTTCTCTTATATCATGAACCATGACAGGATCTTCTCAATAAGACAGACCGGGTTCCAGTTCTAATTCCTCAAATGTGAGTACATGTGTTGGGTCAGGCATTTATTTTCTTAATAGTGATACGTGGAATACAACATGAACTTTGGAGAGACTTGGTGGTATTTCAAAATGGTAAGCTACAGCCCCAATTATTTCTATAATTTCAAAAGGTCTGATGTACCTGGGACCCAATTTACCCTTCTTACCAAAACATATAACACCCTTCGATAGAGATACCTTCAAGAAAACATGATTTACTACCTAAGATTCCTAATCCTTCCTTCAATTACAGGTATAACTCTTCTACCTACTTTGAGCTTCGTTGATGTCGTTTTGGATTACCTTCACCTTTTCCTTTGTTTCCTCCACAAGTTCTGGGCCTACAAGTTTTCTTTCGCCAACATCATTTCAACAGGTTGGTGTGCGACATCTCTTTCTATATAACGCTTCATATGGTTCCATCTGAATACTTGAATGGAAGATATTATTGTATAAAAATTCTACCAGAGCTAAATATTTATCCCACATGCCTTGGAAGTCAAGTGATCAGGATATCAACATGTCTTCTATGGTTTGAATAGTCTATTCTGATTTTCCATCAGTTTGGGGGTGGTAGGTAGTGCTCAAATGAAGTTCAGTATCCAGGGATTTCTGAAGAAATTTCCAGAATCTTGATGTAAAATGGGGATCACGATAAAAAAAATCGATAGTGGTACTCCATGATGTATTACAAGTTCATTAATATATAATCTTGCTAAACGTTCAAGGGGTAAATATTCTCTTATAGCAAGAAAATGTGCTGACTTGGAAAGACGATCAACAATGACCCATATTGCATTGTTCCTTCCATGAGTCTTTGGTAGTCACATGAAAAAGTCCATCATAATATTATCCCATTTCCACTCCGGTGTGGGAAGAGGTTTCATGGATCCTCTGGGCTATTTTCTTCCATCTTTCACTTGTTTACAAACCATACATCTTGACACAAAATCAGCAATCTCCCTCTTCATGTTATCCTAACAAAAAATGTTCCTTCAAATATCTATACATCTTAGTGCTACTAGGGTGTATAGAGAAATTGGAACTATGAGCATCGTCCAACAATTCCTTTTATGGATCAGGAATATCAGGAACAAAGTCTCTTCCCAAGTTTCAAAATTCCTTCTCCATACACAAAGTCACTCAATCTCCCATCATTCACGGCTTTAGTCTTCTTTTGAAACTCTTCATCACTGGTATGAGAACTCTTTATCCTTTCTAATAAAGATGGTTTGAAAACCATTTGAAAAAGTATTGATGTTTCACCTTCCATGGTTATTCCCATATCCATCTTTACTAGATCCATGTGTATACGATCCTTTTCAACTCTCATCTTGTTCAAAACTCGATGATCCTTTCTACTCAAATCATTTTCCACCTTATTTTCCTACCCTGGGTGGTAGTGTATAGTGAAATCATAATCCTCGAGTAGTTCAATCCATCGCCATTGTCTAATGTCATGTTCTTTTTGTGAGAAAATATTCTTTAAACTCTTGTGATAAGTATAAATATCACATTTTTAGCCATATAGATAGTGTATCTGTTAGGTCCACAAGGATGAATACCCTGAGAGGGGGGGGGGGGGTGAATCAGGGTATGACTAATTTAAAAATAAAGCCCGTTATGATCTTGTTTCGCTGCTAATAAAAACACTCTTCTCTCTTTTCCGGTGTCACAATATAAACAGAAAGTAAAGAAAGCATAGGACACAACAATTTTACTTGGTTCACCGCTAAGGGCTACGTCCAAGGAGCATACGCCGACAGGTTGCTTGTCATTCCAAATTTTACTATACTTCACTAGATGTGGATACAATGGTTCAGGCTAGATCACTTCTATGCCCAGGATCACTGCCCTTACAATGTTTAGGGTCAGCTCAATGCTTTCCCAAGGGTCACTCCATGTTTCTCTCTCTTTGGCTCACTGTCGGTGGAGAGGATCACCTTTTTCTTCTTCCTATGCTCACTGCACTTGGAAGGGAATCTACTCACAGTTTATAGACCTGTAGGTCTCTTCATTTACATGAAACAATGCATCTTTCAACTGTTGATAGACTCTCTATTGAAGTCCAACTTTCATCCACTGATGAATAACTCTTTGCCTCTGAAGACTGGGCAATTCCTTTTGGAAACACCTTCACAAAGCACCCTACTTCGCGAAGCTCCCAATTTTACGAAGCTCAAACAAGCCTTCGCGAAGCTCCTGCCTTTTCACGAAGCACTTTCGCGAAGCACTTTCACGAAGCTCAAGCCTTCGCAAAGCAACGTCCCTCGCGAAGCTTACTAAGCCAACGCAGAGCTCGCAGGTTTCGCGGAGGTATAATAGCCGCCGCGAAGCTCCCCTTTCGCGAAGCACACTGGCTCCGCGAACCACCTTCGCAAATCGAGAGAAAAGTATTTTCTCTGAAAATTCTATCTTCTTCTTTCGAGGGGGTCGACCTCTATTTATAGGTGATTCCACTGAGCCTCGAACTTTCCACGCGAAGTCAACGCCACGTCATCTCAAATCGCGAAGCTCCAATGTTTCCGCTGGAATTCTGTCAAAATCGCGAAGCACCACGAAAATTTTCCCATCGTGGAGCTCGCCATAATCGCGGAGCATTACCGTCAACATTACTTCACGCCTTCGCCGCGAAGCTCCCTCGCGAATCCTTTCATTGCCGCGATGCGCTTCAACTCTGCCGTTCGCGAAGCTTTGACGTAATCACGAAGCATCACCACCTCCATTTTTCTGGCCTTTGCGAAATCCAATCCATACATCCCATCTTCATGAAACTCATGCCTTTTCCATAGTAAATTATGATCTTCATGAAATCCACTTTTCGCGATGCTCACCAAACTCCAAATTTTGGACCCCAAAAATTTGGCAAACACCGGAAAACAGCGCTACCTTGTACTGCTCTTTTGTACTGCCTCCAAATCATCCTTTCCTTTGTCATCATTCTTTGTCAACAAGGATTGCCAAAAACTTCTCGGGAACTCGACAATTATCCATGTAAACCTGCTTTGTCAACAAACACAATAAATCCAAAAATACTGCAATGTTACCTTGAGGGATTTTTTCCCAACAATCTCCCCCTTTGGGTTTGTTGAAAAATCTTCATAACTCTGCTCAGAATGATTTTATGCACTTTGATACCTCACTGATTCTTCTTCTAGCCACTACCACCATTCGCCTCTTGCGATTATGATAGCATTCATGGAATCACTTAACACGTACTCTAATCCCACATGAGAAATGATCGGCGTGAGAAACAAGAGTAGTATAAAAAGTTCATCAATGAATCACTTCATGTCAGACCCCAATTCTCGATTCCAACCTGATACCAATTCTTAAATTGATACCAATTGTTGAACCACACTAATACCAATTGGTGATAGCTAGACACCTTCTCACACCATTCCAACACCACTGATCTGCTTTTATCACGATCCTCAGCTGTCGGGATTTCTATGCTTTGATCGATCACTTCTAGCATCGTCAGATTCAAAAATCTCCCCCTTTCTCATTGATCCCCCTATCTTGCTGCACCACTGGTCAGATTCTCCCTGTATCTGTCATGATTTCTCAAATAGCCACACTATCTCCCCCTTGAACAATCACTATTTTCTCCCCCTTTGTCAATGAACCCAAAGGTCACTCCTTTGTTGTCTGCAACAGAGTAGATAACACATATCAGCACATTAGGGAAAAACAAATCATACCTCGGGAGATGGGGGGTCCCACATCCACACTATTTCAAGTGCGGGGAATCGACTGAACTCCCAGAGCCAGTCGATGCCTTTCAAATGCTTCCTTGGGTAAGGCCTTTGTCAAAATGTCTACAACCTGTAGTGATGTAGGCACATACTCCAACTTCATGATTCCCTGCTCAACTTTCTCCTTGATAAAATGATACTTTATCTCAATGTGCTTTGTCCTTGAGTGATGGATGGGATTTTTTCTGAGATTTATAGCACTTGAGTTATCGCACTGGATTCCGATCGGAGACTTCACTTCAACTCCCATATCTTCAAGCTGCTGCTTCATCGATAATAACTGTGTGAATGCTTGAGTGGCCGCAATATACTCAACGTCCGCGGTGCTCAATGAAATTCAATATTTCTTCTTGCTTATCCATGAAATACACAATCCACCAAGATAGAAAGCACCACCTGACGTTGATTTCCTATCATCCGCTGAACCGGACTAGTCTGCATCAGTATATCCCAATAACTATGTCTGAGATTTATCAGTATATGTCAAGCTGAAATCCACTGTTCCCTGGATATACTTAAGTATTCTTTTCACTGCAAGAATGTGTATTTCCTTGGGATTACTCTGATATCTCGCTTCGTGGCATGTGGTGAAAACAATATCAGGCCTTGTTGCCGTTAAGTACAGCAGACTTCCAATTATTTTCCTGTATTCTGTGATATTAACTACCTTTCCATCCTCATCTTTTTATAATTTCATCCGGGTAGCAACCAGAGTCTTCATATCCTTGTAATTTTCCATTCCAAACCTTCTCTAGACCTCCTTGGCATATTTAGATTGAGAAATGAATGTTCCATTCCTTCATTGTGTCACCTGTAGACCAAGAAAAAATGTTAGCTCTCCAATCATTGACATTTCAAACTCATTTTTCATGAATTCGGAAAACTGTCTTTATTGAGCTTCATCTGATCCGCCAAATATTATGTCATCGACATAAACCAATACCATCATTCATTGATTACTATCATTACTGAAATAGAGATTGTAATCAACTACTCCACGCTGAAATCCAGGTTTCTTCAAATACTGATCAAGCCTTGAGTACCATGCCCTTGGTGCTTGTTACATCCCATACGACGCCTTCTTCAACCTGAAAACTTTGTTCTCATCCTCATGAATGATAAAACCATTTGGCTGCTCAATATACACCTCCTCTTATAGAACTCCATTTAAGAAGGCAGATTTGACATCCATCTGGAAAACTTTAAACTTTCTTTGCACTACAATGGCCAAAAATAGTCTGATCGTTTCCAGCCTTGCAACCGGTGCAAATGTCTCATCAACATCTATTCCCTCTATCTAGGTGTATCCCTTGAACACTAGTCATGCTTTGTTCCGAATCACTTTTCCATCTTCATTCATCTTGTTGCGATAAACCCATTTAGTCCCGATGACATTCTTGTCTGCTGGCCTCGAAATAATCTCTCATGTCTGGTTCTTCTCAATCTGATCAAGCTCTTCATTCATAGCCTGAACCCAGTTTTCATCTTCAGCTGCATCGGAAAACCATTTCGGCTCTATCTGAGATAAAAACGATGTTTGCTGTAATGACTTAATTCTTAGAGTCTGAACTGGAGCTGTCTGATCACCAATGATATTACGCCTATCAATTTCAACTCGACTCTTTGGCTTACCTACAGACACAGACTTGACACTTTCTTGTTCATCATCAGTATATTCTTCTGAGTCATCCTCTGCCACTGCTACTCCCCGTGTGTTTCTTACCTCATCATCACTTTCATCCAGGAACTGTTCACTCTGTTGTTGAGTATTTTTTTCATTTTCGACTATGGTGACATAATTGCTCTCAACAATTTTTCCCAGCCTCTTGTTGAAGCATTTATATGATTTGCTTTTCCCTGAGTAGCCAAGTAATATCCCCTCATCTCCTCGTGCCTCAAACTTCCTATTATTTTCTTTGTTGAGAATGAAACACTTACTTCCAAATATTCAAAAGTATTTCAACGTTGGCTTCTTTCCGTACCATAGTTCATACGGAGTCTTACCTTGCTTCGAACACAAAAGAGACCTGTTTGAAACATAGACTGATGTCAACACTGCTTCCTTCCAAATTTATCTGGTAGGTCTTTGTCAATAAGCATCATTCTGGTCATGTTGCTGATGATATGATTTCTTATTTCAACCACACCATTCTGTTGAGGAGTTCTTACTGATGAAACTTGATGCCTTATCCCATGTTTCTCGAGATACTCTTCCACTTGACTATTTGTGAATTCTGTACCGTTATCTATACAGAACTTCAAAATTTTCTGCCCAAGCATCCTTTCTGATTCCCTCCTGTTCTATTTTATGCAACTAAACACCTTTGTCTTATGGGTAATGACAAATACCCAGGCCATTCTGCTGTAATCATCAAGAAAAGAACATAGTACCTTTGCCCATTTATAGCTCATGGTGAGATAGGTCCACATACATCAGGATGAACAAGTTCGAGCACTCTAGTTGATTTCTGTTCCTTTGGCCTGTATGTCTTTCTGATGATCTTCCCTTGTTGGCAAGAATCAAACCTATGAGTGTGATCATGTGATAGTTTGGGAAGGTCTCTAGCAGCATCACACTTTACGAGATCCTCCATAGATGGTTGGCATAGATGACCAAGTCGCTCTCTGGATAAAAGACATGTATCTTCTTCCCCACCTACAAGGTAGAGATTCCCCTTTGACCTTTTTCCCTGCAGAACAGCTGCTCCATCTTTTCCTTTCACAACACACATCTTCTTGGTAAATCGGATAGAGTGCCCAGAGTCACATAGTTGACTAACACTGAGTAAGTTATGACTGAGACCCTCTACTACCAAGACATCAGCACGTCTCATCTCTTTGCCCCCAAACTTGGCTTTCCCTGAGCCAACAATCTTCAGGCCTTCATCATTTCCAAATTTGACAACTCCTTATTTGTCATATTTGATGCCTGTAACAAGATCCTTATTACCCGTCATGTGGTATGTGCAACCACTATCAAGGATCCACACACTAGATCGATCTGATTCTTTAAGGGAAATCTCCGCTACAACGGCCTTCTCATTTTTCTTCTTCTTGGTCCATAATTTTTCTTTCACACTCGGCATGGATTTATACTTCTGTTCTTTCTCAGAGTATGATGGACCAGCCTCATCTTGCAAAGCTGCAAATCTATTCTGCATTTTTAACTCACCTGTCGGTTTATTGAACTGCTACTTGCGAACATTTTGATTCTGCTTTGGCACATTTCTATGAATGATCGAAGTACAATACCTAGACATATGCCCAAATCCTCCACACCAAAAACAGTGTCCTTCGAAATATGTTCTGGAAAACCGCTCTCTGTTTGGATGCCATCTCTGTTCTTGTTCCCTTCGATATCTTTTGGCTATGGAACATACATACTATGAATGTCCCATCTTTCCACAACAATAACACCTGATATATGGTGCATTCCTTCATGTTACTTCAACACTACGAGTTTCCCCTTGGGATCTTTGAATATTATGATTATACTTTGTGCCCAAATCCACCTTCAATCTCGGGACGAGTTCTTGCGGTCTAACTTTAACTGCCACATATTTTTGTTTCTGATTAAGCCATGAATCAGCCTTAACTTTTGAGCTCAATTACTGATTCTTTCCTGCTGAACTACTAGGATCTTCTTTCTTCTTTTCAGTCTTCGTGACGACCTACTTTCCCAAGAATGTGTTGGGATTCAAATGTTTTTTCTGGTCTTTAACTTTTCTCCATAGACCGACAACTTACTCTTCAAGCTCTTCAATAAGCATGCCGTGATCTTTCACTTTTCTATTCAAGCAATCGATCTCCCTTTTCTGTTCTTCAATCTTGAGATTATGCTCATCAACCTTTTCTGTGCGCTCTGTCCTGGAAGACTTAAGATCTTCAATTTCTTTCACTAGCTCAGACTTCTCTTCTTCTTGCTGTTGCATGTAGAGTTTGGCAACATGTACCACCTTGTTGGATTTCATTGTTTTTTCTCTCCAAACATCTATCTCTTCAAGAGATTCTTCTAATTCAACTTCCATGTCAACTCTCCCTTCAATTTCTTCTTCTTCCTTAGTGTCAACTTCTTCCTTTTTCTGAGAACTACCAACAATCTCCACCAAGGAATTTACACCATGATCTCTGAAATTTTCTATTTCCTCAACCTTTTCATTCTCAGACTCATCTGAACTTTCAAATTCTAGTGAAGGAAGATTCTTTTTCTTGAAGAAATTTCTCTTAAATTGCTTCTTCCCTTTCACAAACATTGAAGTCTTCTTCTTGGGAATTTCAACTTCATCATCATCATCATCATTATCTTGAAGTTTCATGGGGAATCTTGCCGCAAGATGACCAACCTTTCCATATCGAAAGCATGCTAGTGGAAGTTTAACTTTAAAATTCCTCTTCCTCTTTACCGATTTGAAAAAAGGAATGAAATCACCTCATCTGTCTCTTCTTATTCATTAGAATCTTCAATGGTGAGTTTCTTCATGGCCTTGAATGCCACCTCTTTGGATTTCCCCTTTTCCACAGTCTTGTTATCATCGTTTCTAATTTTATATGCAGCAAGAGTGCTGTGCAGGTTATCCAATGTCAGTTCTTTTGGGTATTTATCTTCCAAAATAGAAACTTTCAGATTGAACCGAGGTGGAAGTTTTCTCAATACGTGCTTCACAATTTTTATATCTTCGATAATTTCTCCAATACCCCTCATGTCTTCTACCACAACATTTACCCTATCAAAGAATGCATCAACAGACTCATTCGGGTTCATTCTCAGATCTTCATACTTGTTCCACAACACTTGCAGCTTTGCCTCTCTGACTTTTGTATCCCCTTCATAAATATTCAAAATCTTTTCCCACATGGCATGTGACGTTTTTCATGACATAACCATGGTATATATGGGATTGGAAAGGGCTCCCCCTAAGGCATTGATTGCTTTGGAGTCAGCATCCAACTCTTTATGATCGGCTTCTGATAATGCACCACTAGTAATATCAGCTGTGATACCATGCATAGCTGCTGAAAACACATCCATTCCCAAAGATCGGAAATAGTGTTGCATTCGATTCTTCCATATCTGAAAATTGCATCTGCCGAAGATCGGAATCCCTCTATGATTAGTGACCTCTATTGAGAGAAGACTTAATATCAACCTTTCCCACTGATACTAATTGTTAGGTCCACAAGGGTGAATACCCTGAGGGGGGGGGGGGGTGAATCAGTGTATGACTAATTTAAAAATAAATCCCGTTCTGATCTTGTTTTGCTGTTAAGAAAAACACTCATCTCTCTCTTCCTGTTTCACAATATAAACAGAAAGTAAGGAAAGAACAGGACACAACAACTTTACTTGGTTCACCGCTAAGGGCTACGTCCAAAGAGCATACACTGACAGGTTGTCGGTCGTACCAAATTCCACTATACTTCACTAGCTGTGGATACAATGGTTTGGGCTAGATCACTTCTATGCCCAGGCTCACTTCCCTTAAAATGTTTATGGTCAGGTCACTGCTTTCCCAAGGGTCACTCCCTGTTTCTCTCTCTCTCCGGATCACTGCCGGTGGAGAGGATCACCTTTTTCCTCTTCCTATGCTCACTGCACTTGGAAGGGAATCCACTCACAGTTTATAGACATGTAGGTCTCTTCGTTTGCATGAAACAATGCATCTTCAACTGTTGATAGATGCTCTATTGAAGTCCAACTTTCATCCAATGATGAATAACTCTTTGCCTCTGAAGACTGGGCAATTCCTTTTGGAAACACCTTCGCAAAGCACCCTACTTCGTGAAGCTCCCAATTTCACGAAGCTCAAACAAGCCTTCGCGATGCTCCTGCCTTTTCACGAAGCTCAAGCCGTCGCAAAGCAACGTCCCTCGTAAAGCATACTAAGCCAACGCGGAGCTCGCAGGTTTCACGGAGCTACAATAGCCGCTGTGAAGCTCCTCTTTCGTGAAGTACACTGGCTCCACGAACCACCTTCTCAAATCGAGAGAAAAGTATTTTCTCTGAAAATTCTATCTTCTTCTCTCGAGAGGGTCGACCTCTATTTATAGGCGATTCCACCGACCCTCTAACTTTCCACGCAAAGTCAATGCCACGTCATCTCAAATCGCGAAGCTCCAAAGTTTCCACCGGAATTCTGTCAAAATCGCGAAGCACCACAACAATTTTCCGATCGTGGAGCTCATCGTAATCGCGTAGTATTACCGTCAATATTACTTCGCGCCTTCGCTGCGAATCCCCCTCGTGAATCCTTTTATCGTCGCGATGCGCTTCAACTCTGACGTTCGCAATGCTTTGACGTAATCACGAAGAATCACCGCCTCCATTTTTCTGGCCTTCGTGAAATCCAATCCATACATCCCATCTTCACGAAACTCATGCCTTTTCCATAGTAAATTATTATCATTTGTACCGCCTCCAGATCGTCCTTTCCTTTGTCATCATTCTTTGTCAACATGGATTGTCAACAACTTCTCAGGAACTCAACAATTCTCCATGGAAACCTGCTTTGTCAAGGATACACAAATGGGCTCCCCACCATAAGTGAAAACTTAAATTTTTTCGAGACAGAATCAAGACACTAAAAAAGGAGCCCCAAACAAACTCCCCAGTACAAGGGGTATAATCCCATTAGACATATTCAAAATAATATACATTAGACTCACATTGGGTCTCCCCACTATAATAACCAACCATCTTAACTTACCAATATGGGCCAGCACAAAAGACCCCAAAACATAAAGAATTGGGACGGTCGCACGGTTAGCCCGCAAAGTTTAGGAAACTGTGCGCTAACCATGTGGATCCTTATACCTACATGGTTTTCTTGGGAATGGTTACTACTAAATGTGCACTCAAAATGTCTAGAAAAATCTAAAACATTTCCCCCAAACCCAAAGGAAACAAAAGGGGAAAAGAAATTCATTGGGAGATAACATGGGGATGAGGCCCTCCACCTCTTTCCACCAAACAGGAAAAAAAGAAGCAAGATGACAACACCAAATGTTTAAAATATTCCCATATCTCATACTGAGAAAAGTTATTTTTATAAGGTTAAAAAATACACCAGGATTTCCTCTGACTACGTGCTAGCTTCTCTCAGGGACCTATGGATGGAGCTGGAATTATTGAAGAATTTTCGGCCTCGCAGTTAGGATTTGGAAACCCCCGAATAGAATTTCTTCATCCGATGCTACAAACAACTACACTAATTCCCAGATCGGTTCACCAAGACATAACACACTCCAAAACTCACGTTACCCTAACTTGGAAATTCACTAAAATAAGGGTTTAGAGGAAGCACTCACATCAAACCTTGTTTCTTCGTGTGAGAAATAATAGAAATAAAGGACACATATAAACACCTTCCTCTAAAATAAAGGATGTCGAGATCTCCCAAAAGGAGAAACACTTATAAAAAAATATAATCACAAAATATTGTATAAATTCACCTTTACAATCAAACTAGCACGCGACATCACATCGCATCACCGAACATGACCAAAGTGACTAATAGAAATAATACAAGGAGGGGGCCTTTCAAAACACCCCCAAACATCACAGCATTCTAGAAAGTGGCCATAACAGCCTCCGATGGCCAGATTTCCCCCACCAGTGGTTTAACATAAACCCCTTCTTTGAAGGGACTATGAAGGACTTAAAGGCCCTCTTAGACACTATCCATACTGACAACCCCAGACAACTTTCACCTTCGATGAATCAGGTAGTTTAAGAAACTAAGGTCTCTTTCAACCATCCACGAGCACTATTCTGCAACAAGAGGATCCGAAAAGAAAACGATTCAAGTAAATGTTGTAGAATAATTCTACAAAGCTCAAGAAAATATTCCTTACATTGATCAACTAGAGGGTTTTCCAACGGAAAAACAATTCAGGTTGCACTTTACTTGTGCACCAAACCTTAATGGGGCGTACCTTATCCAACGAGAGAACCCAAGGACCCAACCAAGCTAGTCCATTGGTAAAAACATGCCACAAAACAGATCCAAACTCATTAATGGAACCACCTTAAAGGTTTCCCAAAACATATATCATAGGAGACTACTAACTGGACCTTCTGCCCAGATTACTGACCAAACACAAACCCAATACACATTTCGAACAGGAGGGGTTCTTGGATTCAAAACATCCCACAACATCAAAATTTTCCAAAAACCCATAATATACACCATCCCAAACAATTAATCAAGACATCATGTTTTTCTTTTAAAAAATATCTTTGAAAACCAACGGTTCAACAGTTATCGTATCCACCAATGGTGCCCCATGGGCCTCACACATGCATGTTTCTATGCCACACCAAGCACCCTCCTCATATTCATCCCAACACTCATCCAGTCATGCCATTAAACATCCACCATCTCATATAACCAAATACATGTGGTCTCTCATGGAAATACCAAAGGTTAAAACGAATTTTTTTCCACTTTTCAAAAACAAAACGGTCAACCAACCCATCCTTTTTCTCAAAACTGCTAAAAATGAGATCAAAATCTCATTTCACATCTTACAAAACTATTCATAAGGACACAACCATTTAGTAAAGAACTCACTTTAAAGTTATTCACATCAAATTTAAAACATCTCATCCCATTAAAACACCCTTTAATTATTTAGAAAACTATATTGGAAAGACTTTTGAAAACCAACTTCAATATGGTTCATGATTTCAAAAGAGGTGCAAGCACACTATTTTCCATTTCAAAACAATTCTAAAAATTCAGTTCCACCATTTCATAAATCAAACCATTCCCTATTTATTTGAAAATCATTTCACAAAAACTTTGCGCTTCATAAAACCAAGTCACTTTAAAACCAATGTTCCATGATTTCAAAACTAAAGCACAAAACAATGCGAGAGGAAACTAGTTTCAGTGGGTGGCTTGGAAATATGGTTGGAAGCCATATTCCATTGACTTCACCATCATAGAGAGTGTTCTAGGGAATATCCTTGGCTCTACAAGGCTTTCCAGACTCTGCGAGCTCACTGAGACCATTAACCCAACTCTCTTTTCATTTCCCATAATCATCATCAGTCCAAGAAAACCAAAAGACATAGGTAAATCCTGACTTCCCCTGGTGACTTGAATCTCGACATGAGGTGTGGTGATCAAGCACACTACCCTTAACCGGAATTTCATGTCCTGAAAATATTAACTCCATACTATCCCGACTATTTCCCAAATAACATGAATCAAATAGAGCGAACCTCCCTTTGATACCATTTTGTCACGAACCAAATCTGATGGCCACCAAAACCGGCACCAAACTCGGTCCGTGACAAGGCCCGAAGGGCATTCCCAATCTCCACGGGCTGGAAGAAGTTCCTGGGTATAAAAAATGAATATTGGGAATGATTTACCCGAGTTTTTATACTTAAAACAACAAATGAATCCAAGAAATCAAATCTGTATTTTTCAAACCAAAACACATTTACTAAAATTCAGAACTGAATTACAAAATTTTAAGCAATGTTTGAAGACCATTAAAAAGTTATAAACCCAAGAAAAGACAGACCAAGAACCTCCAAATCGAAATAGGCACTGCCCTAAAGCCATCTCCACGACACTGTATCACGATGGACCTCTAAAAACCCTAACCAATGGCATAAAACTTGTACCCAAACCTGTGACATAAAATAAGCAAGTCTACTTATACCCAAAGGTGTAAGTTGGGTGTGATAAAAACCCAGTAGGATATCACTTCTAAGAGATTCCAAGGGATAAACATTTCATGACAAAAAACATCTCAAGTTTTGTAAATAAGAAATGCATGTTACAATTTTCTAAAGGATGAAATAATAACTGAAAATAGTTTTCATGTGGGCTAATTTTAAAGGACCAACAATTTTAAAATAAATAATAAAGCTACTAAATTTTCCAGCCAACAATACCGTATACCGATGGTAAGTACAAAGGATCTAATGAGAATAAGTAATAGGAAATAACCCTTAGGCACTAGCCAGCTATGGTTCCCAGGTACCTCGTATCTCAGTGAGAGTAACAACAAAAAATATTTGTTCTCGTGCACGAGCCACAAGTAGGGATCATACCCATAACCTAGTGGTCCCCAATCATCGTCATCATAGTTTAGTTAGAGTTGTAAGAGTCAATCATGCTAAGTGAAACTGAGGTCAAACCCCACGAATTCACTAGAATACTAGTACACGTCCACCCACCTAGATACCCGGGTTTTCCATTTGTGCTCAAACAAGTTCAAAAATCCACAAAATATAGTTTTCATATGAAAATATCACTTCCACATCACAAATTAACCAAATAGCCCCATGTACATCACACAAGTCACAAATTCCACTTTTCATTCAAATGCATTTTGAAATCAAACTCACACCAAAATTTCCTACAACACTTTTCACATTTCTTTAACACTTCCTCAAATCATTTAAACTATTTTATAAAACCATTACAAGATATTCAACTCACATTACAGCCCACACACATGTCACATAATACCCTTCTCACCTTCACAATTCATTTTATCAATAAACTCACACGAAACATCCCACACCTGTGTTTCGCACACAAAACATAATTTAGTAAAACATTTCAGCAATTTATAAAACATTCTAAAAATGTTTTACATCTCAAATAAACACTTTACCACTAAAAAACCCACATTATGTTAACACACTCACACAAACAGTACATATACACTCTTTCCCCACCTTGTTTAACCAAATAAAAAATTTGTAATTTTTATAAAACAAACCCAAGAGGTATAACCATTGTTTGCACACTAAACCCATTTCAAAACCCTTATTCAATACCAAAATCATACCAATACCAATCCAAAACATAATTTTCAGACCTAAAACAATTATTAAACCACCCCCAAGTGTTATAAAAATACATCAAATAATACTACAAAGATACACATCAAAAACACACATTTACATAAATCACCTTCAAGAAGTACAACACGGTCTTGCACCTTAAAATAATTCGAAAACCTTTTTTCAAGGTCCATATGAAAATAAGAAATTAACAAAATATAATTGGAAGCCCCTTGGAAGACTAATAAATCACTTTCATATGTTATAAACTAAACTCAAACATTACCCCAAGAGTCACACATGAAAAGTACCCAATCTCAAGCTAAAAGATGACTCAAAATTAAATGTTTAACGAAATCCATCAAAAACAGTTTTCAAACCACACAAAACAGATTATAAAAATAATAGATTAATAAACCAAGAGAGCAAACTCATCATAAAATGGTTACACATGGAATAACCTAACTTTTGAGTCGAAACCCACAAAACTTGGTGTGAAACATTAAGGGTACCACCGCCGCACCACAAGGAATATAAATCCAGACCTAGACCACCAAATATTGACCCAAAAGATACCAAATCAGACCTTAGGATCGAACCCCAACATATGGACATGACGAACTTCAAGAAAGAGGAAATAAAATTAAAATAGGATGGAGGGATCCAAGAATGAGTTCCCTTACTTGAAATATCTTGAAGAAATCAGCCCTAATAAACCAATATATGAATCTCCAAGTACCCAAAAATGTTATGGAGGTTCGAAGGAGTCATATTAGGTCATTTGAGGACTGGAATGGGTGAAAAATAATGAAAATTGAAGGATTTGTGAAAGCTTCATTTTACCTCATCAAATCTGGTCGGTTTGAGAAAGAGTATGAAATATCTCCCTAATTAGTGGTTCACATAAGCTCCAAAATTAGAAAAACAATAATGGGAGTGATCCTCGGGATATTGGATTTGAGGGGGAGGTGGAATTACGGGAAAAAAGTAAAAAATGAATGAGATATGAAAAATTTTAAAAAATAATTTAAAGAAGGAAATGGGCTTACAGGCAGGCCCATTACCTTAATCAAAAACCCAAATCCATCTTGATTTTGGATTTCTATGTGGTCCAAAGGGATATATTGATTTTAATATATCAGGGTATGCCAATTTGGAAGTGGAATGGGTATAAAATAGTTAAAATTGAAGGATTTATAGAAGAGATAAAATTTGTTTTTAAATATGGAACTGGGCTCACGGTTTGGCCAAAATTTTTAAAACCCTCCATTTTCACCAAAATGAGTGGTAAACCCCAAAAAAAATCAGGAATGGAAATTAAATGAATAATGAATTTAAAAAAAAATTCATGGGTTTTACACTAAGGATATCTATATATATTAATACATATTCTATAAGAATTTTATTGTGATGGGATACTGGGTGTGGATTTAGACTTGATTAAGTTTTTGTAGACTCCCCTTTGAAGATAATGTATTCTATATTTCCATAAAAAATAATAATTTCCTTCTTTCTCTAATAAATATTCACATTATAATTTGACATCTTATCTATTCCAAGGATTATATCAAATCCAACCATTGGAAAAATAATCATGTTTTCAAATTGGTAATGTATATGTATCATAATAGGCACTAGATGAGACATCTTTATTACAATATGATTTTCAATTTGAGTCTTGATTGAAAACTCACTTATTACAGTGCATGAAAAAATATCTTTTTTTATAAGAAGAGAAGGATGATATAATAGGGTTAAAATATTTAAAATTGAATAAATCACTAACTAACTTTGAGGATATGGTTAAAGTAACTATCACCACATCTTTAGGAACTTCCACCACTCCTATTATGATTATATGATTATAGAATTATTCCATTGGCCTCTTCTAGGGTAGATTACCTAAATTCTTGGGGTATTGATTTTAATAATGTACCATATCATTGTAATTAATTCTTTGGAACTTGTTATCTTGTCTATTTACATTGAATTCTTGACATTAGTGTCGTTTTTCTAAAAACATGTTGAAAAATATGAATCCATTTATAATCATCCAAGGTTGTTTCTTCCAATAGTTATTTCATTTTGAAAAATCTAAACTACCCGTTATTTTCTTTTTTGAATTATTTTCAACATATTTTTCATGTTTTTAAATGTAAATGTAATAGAGAACTATATTTTTGTCATGAAGATAGTAATTATAAAATCCTCATATGAAGAAAAATGTTTGATAGAATAGTTCCCTTTGAAGACTTGTTTTAAATCCATCAATGAATAGGTTGATCTTTCATTTTGGTCATGTACATTATCTTCAATATTAATCTTTTTCCTTGTAAATACATATTCATTCTCCACTATTGTTTCTTACTACTTTTTTCTTATTATTAGATATTTTATTTCCATAGCAGCTCATAATTCTTGAGAAAAATTAGTTTCAAATAATATCACTTTAAAATTATTCAATTCCATATACACTAACTCCTATTCATTTTTTATGTTTTTAATAAGTAACCACCAATAGTTATCATTTTATTTTAATCAATATATAGCCATGATAATCTTATCCATTTCACACTATACTAATGAAAGGAGTATCTTATCTAAAAATAAGATCCCTTTCTCTACCACTAGTGGATTAGTTTATCAATTAAATGATGGAGGTCATTTTTAATAAAGAGATGATACGTTTTCACACCTTGAAAAGGTAAAATAGGTTATTACATATAAGAAATTATATTTTCATAACCTCGGTAAAATTTTCTCATATATTCTCAAACTACTCTACTACAACGTCATAACCATTGGATTGATTGGGGGCAGTCTGTACAAGGATTATAGGTGTTGAAAGAGTTTCCATTTCTTCATATAGGTGACATTTCTATATAGGGTAATGTACATAATTACTTTATGAATATCACTATGAATTATAGTATTATTTCTATACTTATATTTTAAATTCATATCATGTATTATGTAAATATTTCTAGAATATGATAATGGGTTGACATTGGTTCATGGTCTTTTAATCACATTCATCTAAATCACGTTCCAATGGTTTATAATAAACTTCGATTAATACTAATAATAATAACCCCATATCTAGTACACTAAAGCTAGTGGTTAATTTATTTCATTATAAAAAACATACATATATCACGTCATATAAGATATAATAGTTTAGAAGTCATAGGAATCTATATATATAAATGATTTTTAAATTACATTAAAAATGAAAAATACATCATCTAGAATCATAAAAATGTTATTATTCTCTATTCAATTCATTTTCCATACATAGTACTCTTACTAGTTTCCAATATAAATGGGAATCATTTTAAAGGGTGATCTTTTAAACATAGTAAATTGTAGGGTACAATGGATTATTTCATAAAATGAGAATTAAGTTATCAATATGTTGGGAATAAATAATTATAATTATTCCTTAATGAAATCAAAATGCACACATATCATGTTCATGAATAATAAATTAATACATGGATTAAAATAAGTGATCATATAGTGATAGAAATTCATAATGGAAAACATTTTAAACATACCATCAAGGCGTAATGAAATGAAATATTACATAAAACATAATTATTCCCCAATTTCCCTATTTTAGTTGCCATATGAGACCCACCGATTCAATAAGGGGGTATATAATTTTAGATCCCTCCTGTCACACAAAAATCCCAATACATTCCATTTGATAAATAATGATTAAAATGAATAATTTTTAAATAATGAACAACATAAATATATAAAAAAACTTTCTAAAATATGTGTAGCATACAATATTCTTCCATATTAAAAAAATAAATTATAGGTTGTAAAAATAATTTCCCTAGTCAATGAATTTATTATTTTTTCTTTATTTTTGTTTTTTTAAGGAAGGTGATGACATGAATTGGTTTCCCAATCCATACCCCCCATGGAATTTATTAAAAATAAAAGGTTACAATACAGGCACGAGGTGTAATGCACTTACACCAATAGGTAATTAAATATTAGATGATAAAGCTTTAAGCATACCAATGTCCAAGAGGGAATAAGTACACATGAGATCGCCATCATATATCAGTGCCTGATGATCTTCCAAATCCAGCCATCTCAAATATTAATCTTCAACTTCTAGTGATTGAAAAAAACATGGGCAGAAGCTCTCTGCATCTGGTAGTCTCACATCAAAGTCAGCAGCCATCCAATACAACAGAAGACCTTATTAAGAAGCATCAACGTCCAGAAACTCCATATTATATGCCATCAACACCATGCACTGAATAAGATGATGTGTCAGAGAAAGAGAAATGTCAAACAACAAATGCAACCAAATTCAATAGTCCTCATGAGAGAAACATGGAAAAGAAAGACTAAAAGTGCACAACAAGGGGTCTAGTAGATCAAGGATACTGAATATACATCTTCATCCTTTGGTGGAAAATGAAGCGTTTTGTGCTGAGATATTGTTCAGTAGAAATAACACCATGTTGAGGTTTTTGATGGGCAATTTATTGTTTCTTTTCCATATGAGTGTTCCAATATTTGATCTCTTACTCTGTGAATTGTTGTGAGAAGTAATATAAAACAATGTTCGAGTCATCAATTAAAGGTTTTTCATGAACTAGTTCAGTAGATTCACTCCTGGATGCATCAAGTGATCGAGTTACAATAGTTCATTCAGTATGAGAGCAATCCCTACGTTTCTTGTTTTCTTCGAGTTTGGAGTTATAAATCCATCTGCATCCACAATAGGCTTTTTTCCTTTTCTGGACATAGATTTCAAATAGGAATCCTCAATTTTGCTAGGTTTATCATCCCCCTCAACTGAGGAATCACTGGAATCCGAAGCATCCACATGATCATTGTATTTGAATGTTTATGAGACCAATTCAATGAGAGATAAATCATTAATAATAGATTGAATATTATATATAAATTATCCCATGTATATACCCCAAGAGTGTCATTCCAGGTGAGCTATAAGGTCGAATTCACTATCAACTAAAATGATGATTAGGTTATACACAACCATCTCTTCGCAAGGTTATTACCTCCAGATGTTTTCTTCCAAAACCACATCATCTCCATTATATTAAGGACTTGAATTTCATTTTTTTAAAACAACAAAAACATTACTTCAAAAGAAATTTGGGATGGTTTTATGGATATGGGATAGTTTGATCGTTATAATGACTTATAAATGTGTTATAATGAGATGGAATTATAACATATCATTTATTATATAATAAAAAATTTATTTATATAATGAATAATATCCTTACTCATAAAAATAATAATAATTGAATAGGATCTTAATATTCAAGGAATTTAAAAAATTTAGAACCCTTACCCTGTGATATAGCTTCTGAAAGCATAATAAGAGAACGTTAGAAGCATAGAAACTCATTAGAGAGATTATAAAGAGAGAAAAATTTAGGATGGGTGTCATCAAGAAAACTTGAGTATAGAGTACTGAGATAATGGATGAGTATTTACTTTAAATGTTTACTATTCGTTTATTAATTTCTCAACATATAACATGGAAATGTAGTTTGTGAAAAATGGAAAATAGTAGGATTACACATGGTATTGGAATTAGAGACATGATTTATAATATCGTAAATAATATGAAACTTAAATCCAATATTTTTTTATAATTTTTTTCATTAAAAAGAATGATTTCCATTAACTAATATTTTTCAATCCTTAATTTATATTTTAGACATTCAATAGTGTGTTATAGATAATAAATTGATTTTAATTTACTAAAATATATGATACTAATAAAATAATGTATATCTAGTTAATAATTCAATAATTTTAAATATTACATCATTTTTAAATCATTATGATGTCATACTTATTATTATATACTAATACAATATTAAACTATTCATCTGAAAATTTGGTTATCTCAATTTTTTTGAAAAAAAAAATAATTTGAAGGGGGGATCATTTCATGGTGCTTCTTTAGTGTCACATCCCATTTTCCTCCTTATCCCATCCTCATTCCTCCATTATATTGGCCTTCTTTACCGGTCCCCTTTCATTCCTCTCAACGCTTGATTTATTTATCACCGATTTTTTCTTCGCATATCTATCTTATACAATTGTGCTCTATAATGATTCCCACATGGGTTCTTCCTCCACTATTACAACCTGATTATTAGGTTTTCGACCCCATATTTATCTGGTGTGCTTGTTTATTTTGGGCAATTGGGGTTTCACTGGTTGATCCATTGTTGCTTTCCCTGGAGTACAAGCCGCGAATTTTCCCCTTCTTCTATTTTTCAGTTCTCCTCCAGTGATGATGGTTCAATCAACCTCTTCAACAAGTTCACTAGTCTCATAAGGATATGATGACCCTTTGGTTTTTGGGTTTTGTTGTTTTTTGTATGTTTATTTATTGTTTACTATTTTTTTATTCCCTTAAATAAGGGACAAATCGCTTATAAAGGAGTGATCCCCTGGAAAGCATCCGTCTGCTCAACGCTTCTCTAACAACCTTTTTCATCACACCCTTCCCCCTCAGTCTAGTGCATTTTTCTCAATGGACGTCTTGGGATGTGATTTTTCGGTAGTCTCCAGCTTTCAGGAGAAGCGTACGTCATTAGATTCTTCCCTTACGAGCCCTTATTGGTGTTTTTTCCTACTGTTTCTTAATGTGGTTTCTTTTTTTGATGATGGTTTTTTTCATGCGTGTTCAGTATTTGGATTTCCTACTTAGTTTTTTTATGATTGTTTTAGGTTTATTCATCATCATTAGTGTTCATTATAGCATGTGCAGTTTGCCGAGGAGTACATCTATGATGAAGTAGACAGTGTTTTAGGGTGTGTGGATCAAGGTGGAATGTTGTTCAATGTTCATAGCTCATGGTGATTTAGTGGTGTAGTGATCGATTTTTTTCTTCAAATTTGGAATTTGGGGTTTTGGCTACATACGGATTGAATAATAAAATTTCCTTTGTTATGTGTTTTTCTATTTTTGTATTTTGGAATATATGGTTACAAGTACTCTTAAATTGGCTTTAGAAAATAAAAAAAATATGGATTTGGAGGATGGAAAAATTAATTATTAAATAAAATAATTATCTATTTTGAAATCTGTTATTTGGTGATAAAAACTAAAAACTAATTTTCTTTTTTTTTAATTTATGGTATATTTTTATAAATAAATTATTAATTTTTGTTCAATGTCCCTTTACGTTATTTCAATTTGAGTTAGTTCATTTTATGAAGAAGTTATTTTTATAACTATAATATAACGATTAAAATTTTCAGATTCCAAATGTTTAGATTCCAATAGTTATATTTCAATGGTTATCTTTCTAATGATCATTTACAACTTTTATATACTCTAGTATGAATGTATCATTCAAATAATTCTCTTATCTTCTAAACCATTACTATTAATATATATTTTTTGTCTTTATAATGGAATTGTATGTCGTATTCTTTCTATTTATCTACGAGTATGATCATCTAGAGTTCAATATTATAGTTATGCCACATATTTTAGCTTGTTTTAGGGCACTTTTTATAACTTTTGTAATAAATTTTATTTCTTAGTTTTCTATTGTATTAATTTGTATTGTACTGTTATGAGGAAAAAATAAAATGTACCTTGTGAAATTTTTCTCCAGGGGTTATTTTTTATAATGGACAAGTATTAGGTGATAAGCTAAATATTACTGTTTGAAGATATTTCAACCTTATCTTATCTTAGCTTCAACATCTATTTCTTTTGGTGCCACTTTCAAATGAAAATGACATTATATTATTTAAATCATTGAATTAATTTCAAGTGTGTCCCTCTCCTCAATTATAAAGGGAAGCTCTTATATAAATTTATTAAAAAAAATTGATCCCTCATTCTTAGAAAAGACCTATCCAAAACCTTCCAATATTCCCTCAATTCATTCATGATCTCTTAGTCTTACCATAAGACCATACTAACAAGGATTAAATTTAAATTCAAAGGATGTATATCAAAGAAGTGGTAACCATATTACCTGAATATCTCAAAATTATTTCTTATTATACATTCTCTAAATATATTGTAATCATAATTAAATATTAAATCTGTATCATAAATATATTGATATATTATATTTATCATGGGAAAACCATTTCATACATCCTTTCCATCAAATGATAAATGAATGTATTTCTCGTGTGCACATGTGGGTTGCCACCTCTACATTATGATATTTATATTTTCTATCATACAATCACATTTATTCATATAATGATGGGTTTAATAATTATATATTATATTTATGATATAATTATTATTCTCTAATTTCAAAATATTATTAATATTTGTTTTCTTCATTTCATTAGAAAATGAATATAATATTTATGTTAATGTATGTATTTTTATCTCTTTGACTGGTGTAATTATTTTTTCTGTCTAAGACTTTTATAGATAGTTAAAAATTGTTATATAATAATATATATGATTTTTAAATCATGGAAAAATATTTGAGATGAATACACCATGATTAATATGCATGGACAATAATGACTAAACCAAAACACACATGAAAACAAAGTAGTTTACATGAGAAATGATTGTGATATTGATAGAATGATAATAAACATGTGATAATATGGTATAAGTAAAACATTTATGGTGTTATAAGTATATTTCTCTATTATAAAGGTTTATAAAATATAAATATACTATATAGGAGGTTAAAATACAATAAGGAAAGTCATTATTGATGTATGATTTTCTCATATTAGTTTTATTTTTGTAATACATATGAAAATTTACCCTTGTTTATTTAATGTGGCATATATAATTCCCATATAACCTAATATATCATTTATCAGATTTTTTTAATTTTATTTAATGTTTCATTTGATTTTTTTTCTCATGGGGATTATGACTCAAACGTTACCAATGTTGTAATGATTTTCTGTTACAATCTCATCATTTACCGAGATTGTTTATGATTAAATTTATGATGTTGAATTTGTATTATCTATACATTCCAAATCTCATCTATTATCATATAATATATTTTATTTTGAAGAATATTAGTTGTCCATTCATTTTCCTATTTATAAGTACTAAAAAGTCCATAATATTGTTTCTGAAGAAAACTAAATTTGTTTCGCTTTTCGATCATGAATATTTTTATCCCAAATAAATATTTTCATTACAATGTTTTCCGTAATGTTTTCACTATTTTATATTGATTGTATAAATAAATTTTACAAATTTTTTAATTTCAATATTTTTTTAAAAGTGGTATTCCTTTCATTTTCCAAATCATGTACTTTTTACCAAAGTTGTGCACAAACTCTTTATTTTAATGTTTACAGAACAAATAGATTTTATTCTTATCATGAATATTTTTTTAATCAAAGATTAATTTAATTTTTTAAATGGTTATTTAAAAAAAATATTTCCTAATATTAGAGAAATTATTATATTTTAAATAAGTGTTTTTAAATTGAAAAGGATATTTTTCCAAAAAAGGTTTCTGTGATATTTTAAAAATATTTTCATATTTGAAAACACTCATTGTTGTCCCATATGATTCACTAGGGATAGGATCAAATGATATCATCCTTATTCATTATATATACATTAATTTATTATTATGATGAAATCTTGATGAATTATATTTTAGTTTTCATGGGTTATTCTATGATGATATGTTAACTATTTTCATGATCATGTGGAATATATATTATTGGGTTGTGATTTTGTGATGAGTGGATTAGTTATATCCGTCAAATTCAATGGGTAATTTTTATGTTTTATGAGTTCAAATAGACAATGGGATGTTATTTGAGTCCAAAAAGGGGGTACACATGTGATTATCTCAGGCCTAAAATGGGTACACCAGTTATTATCCCAAGACTAAAATATAATTGATGTCTTGGTGGGTATCCTTGACAAATGAATTTAATGATTATTATTATAAAAAATTTGTTTTCCAAAATTAATAACATTTAATTATGAATATGATATGATATCATGCTAAAGATATTTGATTCTTCTCCAATTTATTCTTTATGAACTATGAAATCTGTATTCCATGTTTATGATCTATGAATTTTTAGTAATCATTTTCAAATATGGAACTTGTATTATGATACCACAATATACATGTTATTTTTTATACAATAATTAGATAATATCTTCCCTGATTACCCATATTGAGAATCTGAGCTTACCCTTTCTTATGTTTCTTTCCTTTTTGTTAAGAATAAAATTTATAAGTAGGGAATGTGTAATTAGTGTTTTATGAAGGGTGATATTTTCGATGATGTTGAATATCATTCACTAAATTAGATTATTATGTGTCTAACTTCCAAAAATATAATTCATTACAGTTCTATGTAGTGTATTATTATAATATGTATGGAATATTCATCTAAATGGTATAATATTTATATATGTTATGCTCATGTCACCTCAGTTGGTATTTGTATAGGTTTAAATTATTTTTGGAAATTAGGATTAGTAAAAAAATTAGAAACCCTTAAGATAAGTATAATTCTATGATATAATACTTAATCATTGGTAAATTTTATATTATCTAGGTATCCTATAAAATATTTCCCTATATGGATACTATAATGTGGATGTAGTGGTTTCATAAATGCACCTAAGTGTAAAAAATCAGAAATGTGAATATTTGGTATTTACTCAATCAACATTAGTGAATGACGAGTGGGACTAAGAAAAAACACCATGATATAATCTCCCAAGAGATATAATTGTGTTGATTCACATGTCCTTTTTAAACCATTATTAAGGTTTTCAATAAATAATGACCATGAAAGTCCTACAATAAACCTAAGGTTTCATAGATTGGAAAGATAGTTTCCTAATTTATGTAATGACCCATTATTTTATAAATTAAATCCATTTTTGAATGAATAAATTACTTACTAATAAATTGATTTATTGAAATCACATTAACCAAATTTCATTTTTATATTTTAGACCATTATAATATACGACCATAATATTTCTATCAAGATTACAATATCATAAATCATCCAAAAAATTTATTATATACGTGTTTTAAAATTAATAATAAGATTAGTATATATTAATGTTTATGATAAACTCTAATTGTTATAAAGAGAAGAATCAATTCACTCGTCCATTTGGATCATACCCAAAAAATCCCACATATTAGAGTTTATGAGGGAGATAAAATCACTGGGATTTACACTTAACAAGGATTATATTGAGATTCATTGGGTGAGACTCAAATAAAACAATTATGTAAGATGTTCAATCTTAATAAGATCATTTACTGAACCATTTTTGAACCCCACTATAAAGTACCACAATTTCACACCTAACATTTGGGAATACACTGATGTAATTTGGGGAGATTTTTCTAGACTATGGTAATATAAATTTATTTATTAAAATTTTCATAATATAATGATTATATTTTACCATTAATCACTATTAATTCTTATATATATATGATTATATTATGATAATGATAAAAATTATATGTTCATATGAAAAAAATAAAATATTATTTTTTTGGGAAATAAATATTTATAAATAAACCACACTTTTTAATAAACTCTATATTTTTTGAATTGAAGGTTATTCTCATCAGGTATTATTACAAAATAATATTATTTTAAATATAAATGTTAAGATAATTGATGGAATCATAATATATATTTTATAAGGTCCATCTAGTGATTAGTGTTGTAAAAACTAGTATATTCCATTAAATAAGCATTTTTATTTAGAAGTGTAAATTTTTATAAAGATAAAATTATTTTCTATAAAATAATGATTATTATTTATTTCAAAATGTTGAAATTTTTTAATTGTAAATTTTTTATAATTTTCTGTGACCATCGATTTGTTGGGTAAAAGTTTATATTGTATAGACATATATAATGTATTATCACATCGAAATATACAAAAAATTTATAATAAATACTATAAATTGAATCCACGTTAAAATATTTGTTTTTGAAGTTATATGATTAATTTTACAAAACCTTAACTAATCATCTAAATCCTATAGTATATTTTATTGTTTTAATAAAATTTATTTATGAAGATTACTCAATTACACATAATGAATGGTATTATATTAACTATTTTTGATTTTATAAAAATATAAAATTTAATAAAAATACTATTTGGAATAAACCATTGGAAGGTGTTTAGTTTTTATTATTTTATCACTTAGTTTAAAAAAATTAGTTTTAGAAATTAATAATGAATTACCCTTTCTTTTGCAATAAATACCCACCCAATCTCCCATTAACCATCATTTAAAAATAATTTATCTCTAATTTTCTATCCATATCCATCTCTAAATCCCTTCCAAGGTGCTCGCGTGATCTTAAAAAGATCATCTTAAACTTTTAGAAGAGCCCCCCAAAGGTAAGTGATTCTATTCCTCCTATTTATTAATGAATATTTTTTATTAAGACTTTGGGTTTAATATATTTCATATTGAAATATATTTTCAAACACCGCCATTAATTTTTTTATCATTACCACATAATGAGATACCACCAGTCACTATTTTTAATCCATTTTATGAACCTTTTTGTATACTCTTTATGCTGATGAATGTATCCCATGATTTTCCCTACCAAAATTCTTTATTGTGAATACCAATTCCCATGTCAACTCATTGGTATTTAACTAGATGTATCTATCCTTCATTAATTTTTCAATTACTTATATGTAATACAAACTTTATAATCATGGGGTTTAAAAGTGATGAAATATGTTCTTATGTTGTGTGATCTATATTGTACACAGAAACATGTACATTATATAACATGGTAGGTGGGCTCTAAATTATATTGTCATAAAATGCATTGGATAATGTTTTTATTTCATGAGATACCATGTATAGTAAACATATGGTTAGATTAATCCTAATATGTTATGATGTCCGGGTTGATATCCATGATTGATGCTTACAATTTTCTGTTTTATATTGTTTCTACATTCCAATGTTTCATTGATGTTATCACCTTATACATCAGTTTATTGTTCATGTTCCTGATTGTCACCCATTAATTATTCCATGATTTCCTCTTGAATCAATTGGGTTCATTTTATAATTTTATTCTTTTATCATTCACTTAGTGGGATTTGTAGGTCACCCCTTTCTTATGTATGTCCCCTGGTTATCCCATGCACTATTAGAAAATCGATTGAATTTAATAAAATGTTTTAAAAACTTTAAATAAAATTTTTATTAACTATTTCATGTTATGGTGATATGTATCTACTTTACCAAAGAAACAATAACTATCAATATTTTATGATTGAATAATTTTTATCATTATGTAATAAATCATGAAATAATGTTTATAAAAGATATGGCTTGTCATAGTTGGCATCAAAACATAGTCTGATTATTTTTGGGGAATATGATTAGAAAAAATTAGTGATAGACGTAGGGATATGAAGTAACATAAGAAAAAATAAATAAATTTTGTTATATTATATATTGAATATGATAAAAGAAATAAATTCCATCAACAGATACTACAAGTGGAGGTGGCTTTGGAATTGTTATACCTTGGGGTAATAACCTCAAAAAGGGAACATTGGGTGTTTACTCTATCATCACCTATTGCATGATAAATATTCTATATTACATACATAGTTTTTCAATCAAAGGGGATATTATTTTTTAAAACCCATGTGCACTTTATAAAACATTATGGAGATAACCAAAATTCAAATGTATTTTTTTGTTAGGAAATAAACCATGTATAAATTTTATTGAAACTTATAAGATTATAGGTTATGGAATATATGAAATTTATGAGTTACCTATTAAATGTTTATAGTTTCCCTTTTATCTACTTAATAGTTTCAAAATTCTCATCCTTAATTTTTTATTATTTACTCTATCGATGGTTATAGGAGGCACTGGTCAACAACCAATGCGTTGAGCAATGTGAGGACTTCCCAAATTTTGTTCCCAACCCAATATGAGTTGTAGTCCAGAGCTTCATGATAATTATTACTCAATTAACTAATGTTTTTAATATAATCATCAATTATGGGGAAGCCTACATACCCTATAAAATATCTATTTTCAATTGAGGCCTTCATATGAAAAAAGACTCCAATTTTTAATGGATCCTTGGATCCTTTATTCACAAAACAATAGATCATGTATATTGAAAAGATTGACTTCATCAATTAATAGACTATGATAGAAATGTTTTTTAGTTATTGATTACACGGAGGGAGAAACAGATCAATAGGGGGCCTTAATCAAGAATATAAAGCATGGGGAATATATTTTTGTAATAGAGTAAAAAGAATCAGAGAAATTGTTTTTGATATATAATTTTCTCACAATACATATATTAAAATAGATATGGAGTTCCTTGTCTCCATAAAAAATGGGGATTAATCCTTTAGGGAATAAAAGGAAAATATCAAAAGTATTTTTTGATACACATCTAGATTTTTCATTGACCCCAAAAATAAATTTAACCGCTTCCTTAGAGGGATAAATCTGAATCTAGGAAAATCATTAAAAATTGAATACATGGATCAATATAAAAAAATTTCCTGATGTTCTATATTTTTTTAAATAGAGATTGCTGTAAATAACGGGGAAGTGGTTATATAGATGAGAAGTATTGTTTGGATTTTAATTATGGAATAATGACTGAGAAATTTCATGGTGGTAAGAAATTCCAACATCCCACATGATAATAGTGTGGAAAGTTGCATCCCAAAAATTATCTGGTGGGAATGTGGAATTGATTTAGTTTTGGTAAGGAGGGACACCTAGATAGAAAATGTTGATGATATAAACCCAAAAATGTGATGGAATAAAGGATTGATCTAGTCAGAATATGGAATATTATCAAATGATGATACCATACAAAATGACCCTATCGGAAACAAGGTACAAAGGCAATGGGTTTTGAAGATAACCGGTGACAATAACCTCCAGGCCCTAGAGATCATGGGAGATAATATTCCCTCAATAAAAATGAGGTGAATCCTAAATCCAAGGTGGTGATAGATATACTAGTTATTCATTCAATGAAAATGAATAAACTAATTGGTTTTGATCCTAAAATTTATTTCATACCATACAAGTTTAATTTAAATATTCAAACACCACCTAAAAACATGGATGCAAAATTATCAATGGAAATTGAAATTGGGATCTTATTGCATCACAAGTATATAAATTTTATCCTATTAATATTTGAAAGATTAATTTCACAATTAATCCTATGATACTTCCTTCATTGTAGTTCAATACTATTCTAGGTATAGAATGGATTTCCTTATATATAACCAATATAAATCTCTGATAGAAGGAGAACACTCTCTATATCTTAGATATCCAACAGATTCTATAGAAGTGTAAGGAGGATTATGTATATCCTTTTAAAAAATCATTTCAATAATGGATATTAATTCATTATGAGAAAATGTTTTAGCCCAAATTATTGTGTCTAAAGAAAAGGTCATCCATGATGAAACTCCCTTTATAGGAGAACATGATGATGAGTTTCCTTAAGAATTGTTTACTATTCCTCCAAACAAAAAAATTGAGTTATCAATAAACATTATAAATGAATATTTTCTAATATCAATGAATCCATATATAATTCCCATTGTTGAACCTGAATAGATGAAGAAGAAACTAAAGAGAATCTTGATAGGTTTTTATACACCTAAGTGCTTCACCATGGGATGCACCAATCCATTTCATCAAGAATAAGGATGGGTCAATAGGCCTATACATTAATTATAGTGAGATTAGAAATATCACAATGAAGAATAATTGTTATATTCTATATATATATATAACTTGTTAAATTAGTTAAATGGAACAGAATACTTTTCAAAGGTGGATATTTTCTTAGAATATTATCATGTAATTTAAAAAAAGTATATACCAAAGAATTATTTTTTTACAAGGTATGTGAACTATGAGTTTATAATTATTCCATTTAGAATAAATATTTCTACATCTATCTTCATTGACCTAATGAATAGAGCCTTTATGGAATACCTAGATAATGTTTTTAGTCTTTATATATGATATTATTGTCTACTCTAAAATAAAGGATGAACACTAGGAGAATTTAACTATACGACCAAAGACATTACAAAAGGAAAATTTACATGTAAATTATAGTAAATTAATGTCGTGGAAGGATAAAATAATATTCATATGAAATTATTTTACTAGAAAATGAATATCTTTTAACCCATTAAAATCGAGGTAATTAAAGGATGGACCCTAACAACATATGTAAAGGATATTTGTAGTCTCCTAGAATTATCTAGGTAATATCATCAATTTTTGATAAACTTTGTATGATTCGTATGACCACTAACCAATATAAATCAAAGGGATTGAAGTTGTTTTGGACTAATGAATGTGAAGAGATTATTAAAGGGTTAATAAAGAGGCTAATAACTATAGTTATTCCATCATTACCCCATAATTGGAAAGGATTTGAGACTTATAATGATGTGTATTAAATAGGTACTGGGATTTATACTCATGAAAGATGAAAAATTAATAGCATGTTCCAACGGATAATTAAATATCCTTGAGAATAACTACCAAATCCATGTACTAAAATTCGTTTTAATGATCTTCCCATCAAATATATTGTGACATTATCACTACAGAGAGAAGTGTGACAAATATACATATCATAAAATCATAAATTATATATTTAAACAAATGGATCTCTATATGTTCCAATGAAGGGGGTTAGATATGAGAAAGGATTATGAATTTTTAATCCATTCCCATCATAAAAAGGTGATAAAGGTGGAAACTTATCTAAGTAGAAGGGATCCTGGAACCCTATTCCTAATGAGGATTGAAAGGGATCTCATCTCACTGTAAATGAAAAAATTAGGGACATAGGAATTATATAAGGTACATCATCTTAACTATTGGATATGATTATACTAAATATGCACAAGAGGGGGGTGAATTGTGCCTTTTTCAAATTCTTAGCGAGATCTTGATCTTTCCTTTTATCTTTATCATAATGGTTAAGAAGCATAAAATAAATAGAAAAGGATGCACAATGTATAACGGTTCAGGGAACAAAAGTCCCCTAGTCTACTCCACAAACGCTCTAATTTTCGAGCTTGGTGATTTTCACAATCTGGTCCTCTTATCAACAGACTGTTCCACAACTGAGTGCATGCAATTAACACCTTACAACGTTAAGGATAAATATGGTCTTATGGTTCCTACATAGAACCTAAAACACATCTTAGTATGATAATTCGATCACTCAAAGTAAAATTGTATTTTTTTCTTTGAAATACTTTCCAATTTTTCTTCAAAATTGCAACAACATGGAATTGACAGTCGATGGATTGTCATATTCAGAAAGAATAATCATCAGGTAGAAGTAGTTTTGAGATGATACGGTTGTAGTAGATCTTGAAATTAATTCAGTAACGTCAACAATAGTAAATCCTCAAAAGATATTTCCTGTAGAATCGGGGAATCTTCAATGTGTTTCTTCTTCTTCAGAAAATAGTGCTTTGCCACTCTTCATAATAATAGATCTGTAAATATCACCTGTTTCATGTAAATTGTAGCTGTAAAAAATATATAAAAAATTATTTCGTCGTACTATTGATCTCTTGATCAGTCAAAACAATACAAATATATAGGGAATAATGTCAAGCACTTCCTCTGTAAATTTAGACCCACAAAAGTTTCTTTCGGACTCACGATATTCAATTATTTGAATAACAGAGCAGTTATGACATCCCTTAATATCTTTTAGGAAAATATATTCTTAAATAGATCATTTGAATCATAAATAAACGGCTATGACTCATTCAAAGATTCACTTTATATTTGGGTTTTTAATATAGCTTGAAGTCAGCCTGATAATTCGCATGAATACCATTTCTCGATAAAGTCGTATATTAAAATATCTGACGTCAAATGTAGGGTTAGACATATTAGCATACATTATCTAAATGTAAGATTGACAACATAAGGTTGACAACATATGGTTTATTATGAATGTAAGATTGATGATTCAACCTTCAAACGTAAGGTTGATATCAAACATATGATTGATCATCCATACGTTTCTCTTAAACTCTCAAACATACAATATTTGATCCATAATTTTCTCAACATTCAAACATATAGAACATGATCCATACTTTTCAATAAAATGCAGGGTTCCTTTAACCACACCTTCTTCATAACCTGTAAAGTAAAGGACGGATTCCATTCTTATGCTACACTCCTCAACGTAGGGTATGAACAGTGTTTCCAGAACATTATAATGCGCTAGAATGATTTCCGAACACTTAGATCATGAACATTGTTTCTAGAACACATCATCAAATATTCCACATGGATTAAACAATTTAATATTTTCCAAAATATAAAAATAGAGAACATTAATTTCCAAAAATATACTCAATGTAAAATCATTAGAATAACAAATAAGGGTATTTGTGAACATCAAAATCATCATAAATAGATAGATTATTGTTCTCAACAATATTCCCTTAATAATAATAAAATAATTTATTATTGAAAACAACTCTTGATCAACAATATACCTATTTTTGATGATCACAAAACCCATGAAATTATCTTTACCCATAAAATTAAATTATAAATTTATTTTCAAATAATTTATATTTTGCAAGGATAAGAACAATATTAAATTTTAACAAAATTATTTTTCCCCATTTATAAAGTAAAATAAAATAATATTTCTCCCTTAAAAAAATTCTCCATAATTTTCCCCATGATTAAAATATTTAAATATAAAAAATCATAAAAATAAATTTGTGTTTATTTAAATTTCTCAAGTTTTACTTAAAATAAATTTTTAAAACATAAAAAAAATGTTGTGTTTATCCAAATTTATCCACCTTTTATGATAAAAAAAGAATGATATAATAATAAAAAGAACACATTTTAATGTAGCACTGAACTGAAGTAAATGCTATATAAATTATTTATCAATAAATAAATTTGGATTACTAGTATTCTAACATAGGTAGTACTGTAAAATAAATCAAAACTAATGAAAATGAGATGACAAAAATAAATTTAGCAATACATGTATAAGTGCAGTAATGAGAACATGAATCAAGGTTGGGTTTAAGGTTTGGGTCAGGTTTCATCTTCTTTAAACAACTTCCTTGATTTTTTTCTAACTAAGTCCTCAATATTTTCATTTTTCCATCGCCTAATTGAACTATGAGAGCTCTTCCTTCCTAATTCAGATGAATGTATTCAATAAAATTGACTCTGAAGAACACTTGTAGCCATTCTTCCTTATCCATAAAAAGACTTAACTTACCAATGAACTGATTCATCCAAGATCTAATCCCTTGTTCATTTGATGTAAGTTGGTCGAAAAGATGCTTTTGATTTTCCAAAAGAAAAGATAAGGGAAAAAATTTACACTGTAAGTCCGGAATTCTGTCATTCATATTCACCATTACTATTGTAATGGCTTGAAATATTTTTATCAGATCATGTGAAGTACCTGATGTACTAGCTTCACTGGGTTTGACAGCTGCTAATTGTTGGTCCATGAAAGATTTAAACTCTATTAAATATGACTTCATCACCATTTTAGATTTCAAATTGGCTAACTTAGACAACATCTCCTTCTCAAAAATCTCAACTTCCTACATATAAATGGAACTGTCTTTCAATCATTGAAATCATATATTTTCTTTTTCCAATTCTTTTTTTAAAGTAGAATTTTCTAATTCATCTCTATTTAACTTTAAATAGGGATCCTTTACTTCTTAATTCACAGAATTAGAGGCACCGTGTTCTTGATTCTTAGTTTGAGCATGAACATGATGAATCAGTACTAAAGGAAAATATTTTGCATCATATTTTTTACCATTATCTCTTTTAATGGGTTTTCTACAAATTTTTCCTCAGAGCCCTTCCCTGAATCATCCACAAAGAAATATTCATTCAACACTTCAGTGTGAATTTTAGAAAGATTTTATTCTTCAATATCAATCGAAGCATGAGGTTGCTCCTCAAGAGCATAATCTTCATCGAATTCCTCCAAGACTGGATTCTCTAAAACTGATTCTACTTGAGTTACTTACTCATGTATAATATCAGTAGGTTGAGCTCTTGTTCTTTAAAAGTCACTGTTTTAGTTTGAGTTTGAGCCACTTCTCCAACTCTAGGCTCTACTTCTACATCTGTCTCTGCCGGATTTATATTCTCTTTCTACACTAGAGGTGTCACCTCAATCTGAGAAACTGTTGGTTGTGCAATGTCATATACTGTAGATTGTCCAATAATTTTTTAGCTCAAAAAAGGTTCAATTCAATATGCTTTTTTTGAGTAGGCTCCTCTCCATCTTAAGCAACTCTATGCCTTTTTCTTTGAATACCTTTTGACTTTCCTCATATGTAGGTGAATCAATAACATAAAATATGATTCACCTTGAAACTCCACTTGATCTAGACTCGGCCACTCCTTCCTTAGATTTGGAAGGTTGATCCTGAGATCTCTCTTGATCTTCTTCTGCTCCAACAAGCACGAGTTTTCCTTTAATTGTACTCCAAAAGTAACCAATCATTCTCAAAGTACCTGCATTAAAAATGATGATGTTGTGGCATCTCACTCTAGAATCCACCAACCATATCATATCTTTCTTAAATAAAATCTTTGAAATAAATCTTCTAAAGGGATAGATGTTCATCCTTGCCTCTGATTGATAACAATAATTGAGATACCTTACCATATATCTTGTAAAATTCAACTTAATTTTACTAATTAACAAAAACATGACATACATGTCAAGGTATAAATTTTTCTCCATCTCTAACATTCTTGGCGAAATGCCTATTTTCCCAAATTTTACTAAAATTTTCTAGCCATGCTCTAGATATTTCACAAATATCATCCTCATATATGTAGAGACAAATAGAAAAGAAATAATGTCCTTATACTTATGTACATTATCACCTATATTCATTAAATCTAAATGAAAAACTCCCTCAGGAGGGAAATTAAGAATCTTGGCTACTTCCACAAATGAAAAAAAAAATCACGGTCTTCAATCTTAGCTATTATAGTATCCTCGTCTTCTCCCAGGATGAACTGAATGGACTTAAAAAACTGAGAAGTTCTACCTCGTATAGAAACTCTGTAAAATATCTAATGAATCTTTGCTACATGTTTTTAAATTCGAGATCTTGTCTCAGTATTAGATCTGTCTAATATAACTATTCCAGATCGATCACTTTTCCCTGTAATATTTTTCTGCCTGTCATTCACTACCGATTGGTGTTCCTAGTATCTGGATCATCAGTTATCTTGGTTTTTTTACATTTCCTCACTGATTTCTAATGGTTCAAAAAGTTAGGGTTTTGAAGGTTCAATTGATGTTAGAGAAGAGCGGTAGAAGATTTCACGGTTTCGAGAAAATGAACAGGTTTGAAATTTTAAATTGTTTCTGATAGCCATGATACCCATGTCATTTGCATACATAATAATACTTACATAAATTTAAACAAAATTAAATTATTTTCACAAAAAAATTATCATAGAATAAATAAAATTTTAAACTATTCGGAAAATATGTAATATTTTTATTTTAAAGAGTGAAAATTTAATATAAAATTGATAGAAATTTTAAAATTATAATTTTGATAAAAAAATTATTTAAAATTAAAAAAACCTAACCCCCCCCCCTTAATAATATCAATACTTGCAGTGGGAAGTGTTTTTATAAAAATATTAGCTAATTGAATTTCAGTATTTACAAATTCTAAAAATATATCCTTTTTAAGAACATGGTGTTTTCAAAAATGGTGTCTGATATAAATATGTTTAGTACTACAATAATTAATATAATATTTTGAAATACTTATTGCACTTCAATTATCACATAAAATAGGTGTATTAGTAAAATTTAGTCCAAAGTCCATAAGAGTGTCTTTCATCCACAAAACTTGTACACAATAAAGTCATGTCGATACATACTCTGCCTCGGCTGTTGGTAGGGAAACTGAATGTTGTTTTTTACTAGACCATGACAATAATTATTTTCCTAAAAAGTGACAAGTCTCTAAGGTGATTTTTCTATCTAATCTACAACTTCCAAAGTCAGCATCAAAATAGAAAATTAAATTAAAATCAAATGTTTTTGGATAGAGAAGAGATTGAAAAATAGTTCCTTTTAAATATCTAAAAATTATTTTAATAGTACTTAAATGAGATTCTTTAGGATTTGATTGAAATATTACAGAAAGAAAAACTAAATACATTATATCTGGCTTGCTAGTAGTAAGATATAATAAACTACCAATCACACATCTATATAAATTTTTGTCAACTAATTTTCCAGTTTCATCCAAGTTAAGTTTCATATTAGTACACATATGAGTTGTATATGTCTTTCTGTTTTCAAGTACACATTCCTTTAGTAAATTAGTAATGTATTTTCTTTGATTTATAACATTTCAAAAAAAAGTTCATAAATTTGAAGTCCAAAAATGAAATTTAATTATCCCATCATACTCATTTCAAATTCCTTTTGCTTTATATTTGAAAAAGCATGAAAATGTTATAAATTTTTTGATCCAAAAATTACATCATCAACATAAATTTGAACAAATAAAATAATAGATTTCATAGATTTCTTAAATAAAGTTGGATTTCCTATTCCAACAGTAAAATTATTTTTTAATAGAAAGTAACTTAATCTTTTGTACCAATCTCTAGGTGCTAGTTTAAGGCCACATAGAGCTTTAGTAAGTTTAAAAACAAAATCTTATTTTTGTGAATTTTCAAAACCTGGAGGTTGCTCAACATAAACTTTCTCCATTAAATAACCATTTAAAAAGGAAGACTTAACATCCATCTGAAATAATTTAATGTTCATATCAAATGCATAGGCTAAAAGGATCCTAATGGATTCTAATCTAGCTACAGGTGTAAAGGTCTCATCATAATCTACACCTTCTTCATGATTATATCCATTATCTACTAGTATATCTTTATTTCTAGTTATTATTCCTTGATCATCTTGTTTATTTCTAAAGACACATTTTGTACCTATAATTGGATATTTTTCTGGTCTTTCAACTAATTTCTAATATTAATTTCATTTGAACTGGTTTAGTTCTTCATGCATTGTTATAAACCAAATTTCATCAACTAAGGCTTCTTCTATAGACATAGGTTCTAATTGGGATAGAAAGGCAGATAATTCAACAAGATTTCCTATGTTTCTTCTAGTTTATTTTCCGGTGTCTAGGTCACCTATTATATTTTATAAAGGGTGATTCTTTTGGGTTCTAGAATATATAAGTAGTATACTATTAAGTTCATCAATTTCAGGTTCTTATGAACATGACTAAATTTCATTTAGATCTTTTTCAAAAACATCTTTCATGTTCTCAAGTCTCATGTTATCATTATAGTAAATTTCATCACTTTGGTCTTTCTTTTTCTCAATGGAATCAGATTCATCAAATTTCACATGAACTAATTCTTCAAAAATTGTTGACTTTTTATTAAAAACTTTATAAGCTTTAGAAGTAGCAAAATATCCTAATAAAATTCCTTCTTCAGATTTTGGATCAAACATACCAAGATTGTCCTTGGTGTTTACGTTATAATCCTTACATCAAATACTT
Source organism: Viscum album (assembly GCA_963277665.1). NCBI lineage: Eukaryota > Viridiplantae > Streptophyta > Magnoliopsida > Santalales > Viscaceae > Viscum > Viscum album. The sequence continues at coordinate 535,348 of CAUJRU010000312.1, read as the reverse complement.
TAAAGTAATTTACTTTAGGTTTTATTTATTCTAGAGTTCATAGGGTGTCTTTTTAAGGATTGGTTTTATTAAAAATATATTCATTATATAACAGGATGTGCTTATATCTTCTTTCCAGAAATAGGTAGGAAGACTGTATTCATTTAGCATAGTCCTAGCCATTTCTTGAATAGTCACATTTCTTCTTTCAAGAATTGTATTTTTTAGGTGTTCTTGGGGTAGATAAGGTGTGTTTAACTACCATATTTGATAAAAAGGAATTAAATTATAGATTCTCAAATTCACCACCATGATCACTTCTTAATGACATTATTCTATGAATTTCTTATTTTGAATAGCTTTGAAAAAACATTTAAATAATGTAAAATATTTATTTTTTTATTTCAAAAAATTAATTCAAGTAAATATAAAATAGTAATCAACTAAAAAATATACATATGATTTACCAGACAAACTTTATACCCTTGAAATTCTAAAAAAATACATGTGGTTAAGTTCTAGAGGTTCAGATGTAGAAATTTTGTGTTGATGAACCATCACTGCCTGGGTTGTCACCCTCTTGGATGATCTACCCTTTCAGCTGGAAATGAATCCTTCCCAGTTGGGGCTCTCTCTGAAGTGACCTCTTCTTGGGTAGGGGGTTCCCTTTTTTGGAGGGTTTGAAAAGGACACACATGGAAATTCCCTATAAAGAAAAAAATGTAGCAATTTTGTTAACTGATTTTAAGGATGATTTTTGATTCTTTCCAAGTTGACATGCATCACTGAATCTTTCACTTTCCAATTTGAAACTAGGAAAATCAGAAACTAGATGTTTCTTAGATAACCCATTTAAAGAATATATATTGAAATGTCCAAGTCTTTTATTCCAGATCCAAGATTAATTTATCTTATCATTCAATTATTTTACTTTTTCCTTACATAGGGAATTTAAATCCAGGGTATAAAAATTATCAGTTCTTGGTGCTCTAAATTTAATAAATTTATCTTTAAAAATAGAACAGAAATTGTTAAAAAAATAAACAACATAACCATCATCCTAGAGTTGATAGATACTTATCAGGTAGGGTTTCAATCCATTTACATTGAGTAATTTATTAATTAAGACATCTTCTAAATCTCTAACTACTCCAATGCCAATAATTTTACATTTGGCATTGTCACCAAATTTAAATAGTCCACCATCATTTTGAGTTAGTGTTCTAAAATTTAATGAGTTTGCACTCATTATCCTGAAGCATCCACGATCCATATACCATAAAATAGTTATGATTTTGTGTCCTACTACTTCATCAGTTTCTACCATAATGAACATATTGGGTTTCAGATTTGATTCCACTTTTTCTGAGTCAGACTTTGATGGGCTACTGGAGTATTTAGATACACTTATTGTATCTTTCATTTACTTCTTATATTTTTGTTCATTATCATTTATTTTGAAAATTATATTATTCTTTTCATCCTTTAGTTAATGATTGTCAGGTCTGATATGACACATCTTCTTGCATTCATAGCATCTGACCTCCTTTTGGTCTTTTTTGAAAGAATTTCTGAATCCTTTCTTCTTTCTGTAGAATTTTCTGAATTTACTAGCTAGCTGAGCTAGTTCCACATCTGAATTAGGAGAATCAGAACTCTTTGATTTTATTGAGATTCCATTCTTCATTTTTCTCCTTTTCTTTTGAGATGTTACCTTCAAAGAAGTATTCTCTATCTTTATTAAGACATTATGCTCATTTTCATCATCCTGCATCTCAGCTTCATATATCATAAGATTTCCAATTAACTCTCTAATTGTTAAATCTTTGATAGGAGATAATTGTCTGATAGCAGTAGAAATTCTATTCCATCAAGATGGTAGTACTCTTAGTACATCCAGGGCTTGATCAGCTTTTTGATCGAATATTTCAAGGAAGTGATATTTTTTAAAATCATTATCGTCATTCCATTAGTTTGGGGGATTAATTCTCCTTAAATAATTTTAAATGTACCAAATTTTAATTTAGTAGTGGTGTACCTCATCTGTCTAAGATTTTCAGTTCCATCATAGGCAACTGCAATTGTATGCCACATCTCATAAGCCATTGGGAACCGAGATACTCTATTGAATTAATCTGGTCTAAGACCACATATAATTTCATTCACTGCTTTCTTGTTTATGTCATACTCTTCTTCTGTACCAGCACTTCATGTCTCAGGATTTTCTGGAATTGCATAGGGAGTTAGAATTTTTGAATAGACTCTGTATCCAAGGTTCTTTAAATATTTATCATCATTGATTTCCTGCATCTGTAGTTCTCACCATTTAAGTAGGTAGGTCGAACCATTGACATACCCTCTCTTGTATTATCCATTTTGTTTTTTATAATCCAAAACATTCATCATTTTATAGCATTGAAAAAATTTCCACCTCTGATAACAATTGTTGGATCGAATTATATTAATATGCACAAAAGGGGGGTGAATTTTTCCTTTTATAAATTATTAGTGGGATCATGATCTGTAATTTTAACATTATCAACATGGTTAAGTAGTAGAAAATAAATAGCAAAAGATTCATGATTTATAGTGGTTCTGGGAATAGAAGGCCCCTAGTCCACTCCACCAATGCTCCACTCCATGATTGCAGGCAGTTGACAAATTTAAAACTTTAAGGCTAAACAGAGCCTTCTAGTTTATATACAAAACCTAAAACATAGCTTAGTATGATAAATTGATCACTTAAAGTATAAGATTATTTGTTCTTTGAAATAATTTATAGTTGTTCTTCACAATTGTAACAACACGCAATTGACAGTCGATGGATCACCGTCTTCAGAATGAATAATCTTCATGTAGAAGTAGTTTAGAGCCGATCTAGATGTTGTAGATCTTGAAATAAATTCAGAAACTTCAAAAATAGTAGATCCACAATATATATTTGATGTAGAATCGGCTAATCTTCAACATGTTTCTTCTTCTTCAGAAAACAGAGCTTTGATGCTCTTTGTAATATCATATATATAAATCTCAAATGTTTCTATAAATTGTAGTAGTGAAAAATGTTGAGAAAATTATTTTTTCATACTCTTAATCTCTTGATCAGCCAAAACAGCACAAATATATAAGGAATAATGACAAGTGATGTCTATGTAAATTTAGATCCTCAAAATTCACCTTCTGTCTTGCGATATTCAAATGTTTGAATAACAGAGAAGTTATAAATACCTTAATATTCACCATGAAAAGCTTCTATTAAATATATCCTTTGAATCATAAATAAATAGCTTTAATTAACTAAAAGATACACTTTATATTTGGGCTTTTAATCTGGCTTGAAGTTTACCAGATAATCTACATAAAGACCATTGCTCGATAAAATTGTATATTAAAATATCTGATGTCAAATTCAGGGTAAGACTTCTTAGCATGAATTCTCTAAATGTAAGGTTGATAACGTATGGTTTATCATGAAATTAAGATTGATGACTCAACATTCAAAAGTAAGGTTGATATCAAATGTTTGAATGATCATCCATACTTTTCTCTTCAACTCTCAAATGTATGGAATTTAAACCATACCTTTCTCTGATTTCAAACATATAGAATATGATCCATACTTTTTAATAAAATGTATGGTTCCTTTAACCACAATTTTCTAATAACCTATAAATTAAAGGATAGATTCCATCCTTATGCTACGCTCCTCAACGTAGGGTATTAACAGTGTTTCCAGAACATGATAATCTGCTAAAATGATTTCTGAACACTTAGAGAATGAACAGTGTTTCCAGAACACTTCATCAAATATTCCACACGGATTAAAAACATTAATATTATTCCAAAATAAAAAAAATAAAGAACATTAATTTCCTAAAATATACTCAAATTAGAATCATTAGAATAAAAAATAAGGTTATTTGTGAACATCAAAATCATCATAAAGTTATAAGGTATAGTTCTTAACAATAATCACTTAATAATAATAAAATAATGTATTATTGGAAACAATACTTTCTCAACATTAACTTCTTGAAATAACTACCCAAACATCCATTCATGCCTACATTAATGAGATAAAAATAGGTTATGATGAGCTAAAAAAGAAAATAAAAAATGTTATAGAGTTTAAATTTTATGAATATGGGGTTGTAGGGCTTGGAACCTATATGTATGTCCCTTGAAAACTAGATTTGAAGATGGGAACTTCTAGATAATACTCAAAGATCATCCTTCTCTATTTACCTAGGAAACACTAAGATGTATTAATATCGAAAGAAAAAATTATTATGGGATAACATGAAGGGGGAGATCAAAAAAACTGTATCTCAATACTTAGTATGTTACGTAGTTAAGGATGAATGAAATAAGTCAAAGGGAATGATAAACGAATTTTATATACCATTATAGAAATGGAAAAACATAAAAAAAGGTTTTTTTTAATAGGACTCCCTAGGATATATTTACTAAATAACACCATTTGGGTGGTAGTCTATCACATTAAAATTTTAATGCATCTCATTATTATCAATGAATATTTATCTCATAACTAAATCACTCTGTTATATATAATATATGTGGTATGGAAACATAGAGTTCGATACCCCACTTTATATGATTGGGAAATGAGTTTTACCTCAAGGTTCTAGATAATCCATCCGAAATCATTGAATATAGAGATATTCTTATGTAATACTTATCACACTTATACGGATGGTCCGTCTAAGAGAATCATCCAAACTCAAGAGGATATAATGAGATATTAATTAATGTATTTATAAAAATGTTTGGATCAATACATTACCCTAGTGGAGTTCAAATATAACAATTGTTTCTATTGGAGGATTCAAATGGCATGTTATGAGACTCTATATGGGAAGAGGTGTCAGACTCTAACATATTGGGATGAAGTTGGAGAGAGGAAGCTAAATGGACCTGAAATTATCTAAGAGATAATAGAGAAGGATCAGAACATTAAATAAAATATAAAATCTATATAAATTCAGAAAGAAATATATGCATTTAGTCATTGATGAGACGTAGATTTTTTGGTTGAGGATAAGATGTTATTTCATATATTACCATGGAAGAAATTTATGAGGTTTGGGAATAATTAAATGCTTAGTTCTGTATAGAATGGCCGATTTGATATCCTTGAACACATCAGAGTTTTTCCCTATAATCTATCACTACCACCTATTATATCTCAAGTACATGATGTTTTATATCTTTCTCTCTTATGGAAGTACAAAACAGACCCCACACATTTACTAAATCCATAGGTTGTACCATTGGATAATGATCTTTATTAATATGACCAATCAGTGAAGATCATATATTTTTTATTCAAAGGCATATGAAATAATACAACTCACTTGGTCAAATCACTTTGGTGGAATCACATGATTGAGTAGGTAAATTGGGAACCATAAGTGGAAATGAAACATAAGTACCATAATCTATATTAGTGTATAAAATAAAATTTCTAGGAAAAATTTTTCGATGGTGGGAGAAATGTTTGAAAAAAAACTGTTAAAAATGAAATTATATTTTTAAATGAATAAATAATTTATTAATAAATTTAGTTATATAAAACCCATGTACCACTTTTATTTTTTTTATTTAAACAATTTTTCAATCATTCCTAAAATACCATTAAGAATAATAACTATTGAAAATATAAAAATTCATTAGAGACAATTGAGAATAGTATATTTATGGTTTTTGATAAATTCCAATTATAATATTTTAGAAATAATAACATCGACCAGTAGGATTGTACTTGATGTGTCCCAGTTATTAGATCTTTCAAGGGATATAAAATAGTTGGGTTTTACCTTGACCATTCCTATGCATTTATTCAACAACTTAAACTCATATGAAACTATTTATGGAAGAATTTAATGTTTATTGAGATCATAACTCAAACCATGTTAACCAATCCACTTCAAGAAAGTACGTCCATTGAAAATCATACCCGTTAGGCCTACGCTTGTGTAATTGTTGGATATTTATCTAGGCCATATTATTAGGAATTTTTAATATTTTCATTTGAATTATATATTAATTATATTTTACCTCTTAATTGTTACTTCACATGTATATGATTATATAATGAGGCTGAGAAAAATTATTTTTTGATAAGGAGAAACAATAATTGTATTTTTGAGAAATATATAGACAAAATTAAAAGACACTTTTTGATAAAATCTTAATTTATTGAAAGGAAAATAATTCTCTTGAAATATTATTATAAATTAATGTTTATTTCAATTTTAATGGGAAAATAGTTTAATGATGTCTAATGTAACTTTATAGGTGTAAAAGGTTGTTGAGTATTTTCACACCAATTATTTTTTAGTAAATAATAAGTTTTATTAAAAATATTATTTTACAATATTTAGAAAATTTATTTTCTAAAATTTATATTGTTTTTTAAATTAGTATATCTAAGTTATTTAACGGTTTAATTTTCTTAATTATTTTGAGATGACCAATTTTTTGGGTAAAAATTAAACATTGTATAAAAATATGTTATTTTTTACGACATCATAATAAACCTAGAGTTATGTAATAAAATCTATACAATGAATCCTTGACCAAAAATATATTTTCCATTGAAAATAATTTGTTTTTTTGTTATTTGATAAATTTTACAAACCAATAACGAATCCTCCAAAACCTATATTATATTTTATTGTTTCAAAAAATAGTTATTTACGAACATAACCCACTTCAAGATGATGGATGGAATTATTTTTGGTATTTCACCTTTTATCCTAATAAAATATTTTAAATTACTATTCTTTGGAAAAAATACGAAAAACCCCTGGGAAGGTTTGTGGTTTGGAATATTTTATTACATAGATTCAAAAATCTAATTTTATATATTAATAAATAATTCTCTTCTATTTTCCATTAAAAACCACCATATCCACCAATTACACTTTACTCAAAAAAATTAAATATGAATTTATTCTCTCTCTCACCCTATAAATCCCTCCCAATGTGTTCTAATGATTGTAAGTAGATCCTCCAGGATTTTAGAACCTTCCCTTAAGGTAAGATATTGTATTACTTCTCTATATTCAAGTACTTTCTTTGTATTAAATCTTTTTATTTCAAATTTTTAATATTGGAATATGTTTTTACACCACTAATTTACTATCCTTATGATTAAAACGTAATAGTAGAACAAATTTCACTCTCATTAATACATTCAATAAACATTTATATACACTAATTTTGTAGTCAAAATTATCCAATTATTTTTCATGCTAGAATTTTGTTTTATGAATACCGATACCCATGTCAACTCAAGTGTTTCACTGATATATAGATACCATTAATTTAATGTAGAATTACATTTATATGACCCACACTCTTTAATTTTGGGATAAAAAGGTGATGAAAAATGTTCTTATATTTTATGATATATGTGTAAAAAATTCATGTATGTGATATGAATGTGATGAGTGGGAAAGGGATTATATGTTCCTCAAATTCATTAGGTAATATTTTTTTCATCACAACAAATGTTGTATTGTTCATGGTAGATTACCCTAAAAATTATACATTCAGACTTCTTGAAATTATTATTGACTTATTCTTATGCTATCTTGTTTTATACTGTTACCACAATTCTATCATGCTTTGATGTTATTATCTTGTACCTTACTTCAATATTTGTGTTTATGAGTCTCACCAATTTATGCCACATTGATATACCTATAAACTCATTTGTGTTAATAATGTTATGATATGATTATTCCCATACATATCTTTATAAATCCCTATTTATGTATGTCCCCAACATGTCGCATGCCCTATTAGAAGAATAATAGAATTTAAGGGAATATAATAGTGTTTTAAATAATGTTGATGTATTAAAATTTTATGTTATGGTTATATATATCTAATTTACCAATTACACTTGGCTTCTTGATCTTTTTCAATTGAATTATTTCTATCATTATATAATAATCCATGTCATAATGTGTATACAAGATATGGGATGTGATAATTTAGATATCCTATCAATGTTTTGTCATTTTTATCTGAATTACCAAAAGTATTACTATTTCTCGCATAATATTTTTTTCAATGGTTTGGTCGATGAGGGATTTTATATACATAAAAGAAATGTTCAACATAATGACTATCTTTATGAGATATAAAATGAAGATGAGTGTAGAATTTAAAACCTTATAATTATTCCTAACCAATAATCTTGATTTATGACTAACAACGTTAACTTGGGTGAGTGTCATGACACACATTAAAATAGAAAAATGGATTTTTATAGTATTTTATTTTATGGAGACAATGGAGTAATGAAATATCAATTTACTATATATATTGAATTTGGGAATAAGCTCCCCTGGAAATTTATCAAAGGAAAGGGAAGATGTTTTGTGCGTGTAAAAGAAAAGAAAAAAAATTAATAAATAATTAAAAATAAACATTTTTATAGGGAGAAATAAATTTCAATCTATGTTTTCAATAATAAATAAATATATTATGTATAGGGAACTTGGTAATTATCTGAGTCAACTCCCTAAACTGAAGAATAAGTCCAAGACATTGGAGGGTCTTATGTTCTGTCATTCAATGATGTAGATCATGATATTTAAGGAACACTTATCCTCCACACTTTATTTGGGGATTTTCTGTTAATGTTTTATATATTATTACCTTTGAAAATACTATTATTAATCGCTTAGGGTAATTTAATGTGTTTTACGGCATGTATTTCGTCCCTTTATATAGATCCTATATCAATTTTGAAGGAAGTGATGTTACATTTCATATTTTTAATAAATCTACGATCGTTTAGCTGTGTGAGGATAAATAAAACCTTACAATGGAAATTATTTCAATATTATGGGTCTTTAATCCTAATAATATTTTTTATTTATCCCATGTTGTGGGGAACACTCAATATTGAAGATATGTTTGTTTTCTGGGATTTTGTTGATCCCTTTGTAGATGAGTTTCATAGTCTTCCTCTGATTTGTAATGTTAAATTTTTAATTTAAAATATACATATTACTACACCTATATAAAATAATAATTATATAATATCCCCAATTTAGTTATAGGAATTCAATAAGGAACTCCAAGAGAATCATTATAAGGGATTCATTCATCCATGTGTGTTGCTATTAGGTAAACATATTCTTTTTATTAAGAAAAAGATGGATCAATGTGACTATATATTTATTATTAAAAACATAACAATATCAGGATCAATATAATGTATCCTCTTCCACATATAGATAATTTTTTTGATCAATTATGAAGATATCAACAATTATTAAAGGTTGACCATGGTTCTAGATACTATCAATTTATGGTCAAAAGTGAAGACATAGCAAAAACAACATTCAATATGATGTATAGGAACTATGAAATTGTTGTGATTCCATTTTGACATACTAAATCCCATGTTATCTTTATAGATTTAATAAATAGAGTCTTTAGGGATTAAATAGATAAATTTTTTGTAGTATTTATAGATGATATTATTATATAATCCAATAGTAAGGAATATTTTTATGATTACTTGATGATTTTTTTGAAGAAACTGAGGAAAGATAAATTATATGAAAAATTAATCACATGTGAAAAAATAACCATGGATTTCATTATACAAGCACCCAAGACATCAAAAGACCATGATGAAATCTAGGTTATAGTCAGTTAACATATGAAGTTAGTACATTTTATTACTATCATTGAATAATTATATCTTTATTAACTCAACCTTCTTTAAATTAATGAAGATGTAAGGTTATATAGAATACCAAATTCAACTATATTTGATCAAGATCAAAGATTCCCTTGGTATTCTAGAGAATTATTATTTAGATATGGATATAGAGATATGTTTCATTACTTCCTATCATCTCTATAAAGAAGTTTAGTTAAATATAACCATTCAATCCCTAGATAATGTGATAATATACACTTATCAACAATTCAAGGGAGGGTAGTATCAACACCTTCCCATTTAATTTTTTTCTTAGAACAATAGATTTTACTATAGATTTCACTGGTATCCTTATGAATCATGCTATGGAAATATAAATAGAACTCTAACATGATATGTCCAAGTTAGAGAAAAAATATATTTGGACATAATATATTCAATTAAATCACAGATAAGGTTATAACTATCCAAAAACATATCATGGATGTATATAGTAGACAATAGAGTTATTCTTATAATATTTGATGGGACCTGGGGTTAGAATTTAGGGAGAAGGTGTTCCAATAAACTTCTATTTGAAATAAGTTTATGATATTTGGGAATAAGTGAAACAGTATACATATGTATATTATCCTATTAAAGATTCATGAACATGCTGTGAAGTTAACTTATCACATGGAACTTCCACTAAACCAATCTAGTGTTTTTGATGTATTCCATTTATCAATTTTAAGTAATTAAATACCTAATACTTTATATATACTAAACATAGGGGTTTTAACACTGTATCATGGGATTTTTTTTGAACAATAAAAAGTATAAATCATATATTATATAAATAAAGTCTTGTGGAAAAGGGTAATCACCAAGTTAATTTCTGTTGGAGGAATAAGAAATAAAAGGATTATAGTAGGGAACCAAAAGATATGATGAAGTTGAATTTTACTCATTTATTTCATAAAAGTGATGATATATTGGTGGTTATCTTAATTTTTTAGGGTGATAAAAAATAACACCCAAATATTTTATATGCATTCCTTTAAAAAAAATTTAATTTATTTGATATATTGTTTGACATGAAACCCTAAGTTTAAAAAAACTAAGGTATTTCATGGAATTTATATCCTAACAATTTTATTTGTGGGTGGGTATAAGATTAACCACATCATTATATATATATATATATATATATATATATATTTTAAAAAATTAAAATTTATTGATTAATTCCAAAAAAATAATAAATAGATGTTTATAAAATCATTTTAGGAATAAAAGACATATTTTCGGAATAAATTTACTTTTCATGGTGATGTAAATTTTTACATAAATAAATAAATTTAGCACTATTAAATATATTTTAAAATTAAAATTATTTTTTATATATAAATAATAATTAATTAATTAGTTTTATACTGATTGAGAATGAAGATAAAATCATTTAATTATAAAAAGAGTTATTTTTAGTAAAACTATATTTATATGTGCAATGTCTTTTGATATTAATAAATTATATAAAAAATTATCAATTACTAATTATACTAAAAAAATTTATTATATAACAAATAAATATTTTAATATTTATCTAAATTTTGTTACAAGGTAATGAATGAATTTAAATCCTATTTTATGCTTAAAAATGGATTTTTCAAAGAACATTTTTTCATTATGTTTTGAAAATTTATTTTGAATTCAATTTCTACCACTTGTAGATAATTTATTTGATAAAATTGATTCCATTTTTGAAACAAGATTTTTTATATTTTTTAATTACTACACATTCATTTTTGTCATTATTAATATTATTTAAAAAAAATTTCACTACAGTTAAGGTGAAGTGGGGTTACAGTGGGAGGTGTTAAACTAACAGATATTGGTAAAAATAGAACTTAGACATTTCAAAATATTATTGGGTGAAAATATATTGATATTATCATATCTGAAAATTGATTTATAATCTATTTAGTGTCACTTTCATAATAAAACATCTTTAGAATATTTAAATATTTTAAGTAATTCCAAGTGTGTCCCTCCGTTCACTTATAAAAGGTAACCCCTTCTAAACCATTATTCAAAAAATATTTATCCTTATATGTCAGATAATCACTAAAAATCCTTAATATATTCATTCCTTTCATTATTTTTCTTCTTATCTTATCCTAATACTATCATAAGAAGGTTTAAGGTGTATGCCGAAGGGGGTCTCTCAATAAAGAGGTAATCAGCTGACCTGAACCATTCAATTTTTATTTTTTCTAATAATTCCTCTAAATTGGTTGTATAAAATAGAAAAAAAATAATTATAGTATAATAAATATAATGTTATTTTATAATTATTATGACAAATACATTTCCATCATCTTTTCTATTAAATTTGAAATAAATGTACCAATCGCGTTCTTGTTTGTACTAACACCTCCACATAGCGATATGACTCATTTCCCAACACATAATCTCATTAAGGGATATAATAAAGGATTTAATATATATATATATATATATATATATATATGATATTAACGATATAGTTACTATTTTGTAATGATAAAATAGTGCTCATCATTCTATTCATATTTTTTTTTCAAATGAAAACAATGTTTGTGTGTACGTACGGACTACCTTCTCCTTGAATATTATATTCCAAATTTCTATATCATAATATTATGAATGTTTTAATATATATATATATACATATATATATTTAATATAAATAATATTTTTTAATTATTTATATTTTTTATATGATGGAACCATGATCAATATTCATGGATCATAACTGTTGAATTGAAATATACATAAAATGAAGTCGTTAACATCCTAAATAACAATGATATGAAATATTGTTAATTAATTGGTGATAACATATTATAGGTATACGATGTATGGTATTATAATTATTAATCAATTTCTGGTATAAAATAATATTAAATTTAAATTAAATATTCAAGAGGTTAAATTCACTAATGAAGCAATTCAGACCTATGGTATGGGTTTCCAATATCATTTTTGTTTCTTAGAGACATATACCATAATTACCAATTTTATATTTCATGTATTATATATGATTCCATGTTGATCTATAAAATCATGAATATATTTATATTCATTGTATTTAATGATTCATTTTAATTTATCACTATCATGGTAGTGATGATTCAAAAGATACCAAAGTAATAAGAGTTTAATGTTTCAATCTCACTACATACCATGATTGATTATCCTAAAATTTATGATGATGAAATTATATGATATATATATCATATATCTCATTTAATTTTTTCTAATATAGTTATATTAGGAGGGGAAATTATTCCTTTCATTTTCATATCTTCATTACATGAACAGTACGAAAGAATGTTTTTAATGAAAACTGACATTATTTCCCCATTACATTGGAAATATTTTTTTTACACGTCTATATTTTCATTAAAATGTTTTCATGAATGTTTTTATTATTATATAATGACTTATTAAAGTGGTTTATACCAATTTATTCTATTATATAATGATTTTTGATAAAAATATTCTTATTGTTTTCCAAATGAGGAACTTTTTAAGTGAGGTGTGAATAAAATATTTGTTTTAATGTCTTCCACTATAATTAATTTTCCTACCATCATGGCTATTATTTACATTGACATTACTTTACATGTTTCCATGGGTATTTTCAATGAAAATTATTTTTATAAAATTTTATCATTTTCTGGGTTTTAAATAATTGTTTTCAAAATTAAAACTGTATTTCCCTAAATAAATATTCCAGTTATCTTTTAGAGGTATTTTCATCTACGATAACATCCATTTATGTTACATATGATTCACTGGGTATTTTATCCAATGATATTATCCTTATTATTTCTATGATAGTTATTTATTATGATGACTAAATATTTATAATACTCATTTTATTTTCCATTTGTTAAGTTATGACGAATTGATATATATTTTCAACATCTTATGAAATACATAAAAATTATTTTTGATTTTTTGATGGGTGGATCCATTATATCCCCCCAATTCATTGAGTAATTTTTCCTGTTTATTATCTCAAATGGTATGTGGGATGTTATCCTAATTAAAATAGTGGATACACATGAGGGAATCCAAATCCCAAATAGGGTACATAATTGGATATCCCAAGAATAACAAGTGATGAATTTTCGAGTGGGTTGGATGGATATTTAAAATCTATTATTATGTTTATGAACCACTTTTGAAGATTATATCAATAACATGTTATTTTACTTGTGATATGATCTCATGGATCTATATATTTGACTCTTTTATGATTCATGTCTTATAATCCATCAAAGATTTATGCCATGATTATGATATATGAATTACTATGAATGATTTTTAGATGTTAATATAATATTCTCATACCCTTATTCTCTTGTTACAATTACATGTGATCACTAAATGATATGTTCCATATTCACACTTATAGAGAATCTATGACAACCCTTTCTTATATTTCCTTTCCCCATGTTGTGATAAAAATGTTCAATTTGGGTACGTATAAGAAATGTTTTATATGAGATAAAATTTAAAGCTTATATTTTAGGTCTTTCCATAAATAATATGATTATATATCTATTCTCCAAATAAACTAAATGATTTTGTTGGGTAGTATTATTAAAATATGTGTTTAATATGTATCTTATATGATGTAATATTTTTGTAAATTATGCTCTGGTCACCTCAAAAAAATATCTCAAGGAGTTATAGATACTAATAAAAATGAAGACGAAAGAAATATTATAATTTTTCTTGTGTAGGATGTGATAGATTTAGGCACTATGAAAGGATTTATGAACCAATATATTAATGATAAATTAGATGATATCCTTAAACTTAAATACATGATAAGATACTTTTTGTAAAATATTGATATAAATTTTATAATTCCATTTGAATTCAAATTTTTTTCTCATAGAGGACATAGGTGATGAAGGCACTATTAATATCATTTTAGTACACTGAAGTTCACACTTCAATGTCATGTGAAACTATGCCATCAACATCGGTGTAGGATGAACCATAACAAGAATATTAAATGATTCTACATGTAAAGGGAAGTGATATAGTTTATACCTTCTCAATTATGGAACTATTAGAATTATACAAAATTTCCAATAGCTTAACATCCTGGATCAGATTTTGATAATGTATTGATATACTATCGAAAAATAATAATACATGTAAAAATATTTGGTATTTGAACTCAATTATTACATTTTAATTTAGATAATGATATTACACCAATCTATTATTGTTGTGTTTCTCTTCTCATAAATGGATTCTTATAAAGAAATATATCATACTGAGGTGGCATAATATTTTCCATTATTTCATGAATTAATATTTGGTTAATAAGATCCACACCCCTGATATGATCCCCACTTATGTTACTTTTTTATGTATTGATTTTTATTTCATTTGACTAGTGTGACTTATTCATTATGTGTAAAAATACAGAGTGTAGAGTGATATCATTTTATTGCTCTAAATTGTTCAAAGGTAAAGGCCCCAACATAATGAAAGTGAATACTATTATCCTAAGAATAACCATTCATTAATATAAATGTGTTTTTAAATCCTCAAGATGATGTTTGAGTTCTTTTTGGATGTTGTTTTAATAGTAGATATACATGGGATCAGTTTAGGGATGTCAATTATAATTAATAAGGAATTCAGAATGTATTTAACTGATACTTTTAACAATTTTGAGGCAGAATTATTCATTTTTTTAACTATATTAATAAAATACTATGATGAGAGTGATCATCTTTCAATAATAAGTCATGTAATATCAATGAATCATTCTTTTCTAGATGAAGGGGTGAGGTAGATCCTTGAGATGGCCAATCATCATCTTTTAGCGTCATTCATATTTTTATGGAATGAAACATTATAGAAGAATATATATATTTACAAGAAGATACCTCACTGAAAGTTATATTCTTCTCTACTGATGGTTATACCCCTTCTTTTAATAAAACGTTTGTGTGTGGGGATGACTTGTACCTCCACCATATTATAATACTTTAAATTGGTTATTTTTTTTATTAAATATTCAACATAAGGGGGAGGACCAAGTGGAATGTAGGACTTATCCCCAAATTTGGCTTCACCACTTTACAACATTTAAAAATTATTTATATTTTGTGTCTGTATATATCTATATAAAAATAATAATTATAGAACAATCCTTTAATGAGAGTTTATGACCCTCAAAGTCTTTTGAGTCTATTTTTTTATCATGAATCAAGTTATCATATAGAGGTAACATTCTTTCCCATTAAATTGATAAATATACTAACACATTCTGAGATTGGAAGTATGCATTTGAAGTTCATACTAGTAAACTACAAGTAACAAGAGTGATCATCCATAATAAAAAAATCTAGTTGGGTTGCTGGGGAGATTGTGATGGTGATCAAAGGTAATACTATTAAATGTATAAATGGATAAATGATAGTTAGATAATTTAAAACCCTTGATAGAAAAGGTAAAAACCATATTTTTCATCTATAAACCTTTATTTTCTTACTAATACATAAATTATTTAGACCATCTGTAGTTATACAACTAATAAACATTTTGAAATAAATGGAGGAAGCTTCCATCCTAGTGTCACAGTTTTTAGAGATACCAAAGATATTTTATCACATTATGTTCATGATTTCTCTAAGTTACTATATTCAAAATTATATAACTCTCCATCCAATGAAGTTTTTTATAATCTTTAATCCCTTGATCTATAATAAATAATTATGGAGATGGTATAGAAATATATCTAGAAAATATTCTCTTAGTATTTATGGTAGAGATGTGTTAAAATATACACAATCTTGATTACATGTTTATAAAACTAAGGTATGGTAGTATAATGACCCATACAATTCAAAAATAGATATAAAATATTAATAGTTTAATACTCATTATGACAGATAATGATATATTCTATAATTTTAAAGGAATATTGAATTTGAAAACATGGATACATAAAAATATTCTTTATATGTGAACTACATCTTCCCCAAAAATATTCTTCATAACTACCACCCTTAATATATATATATCATACATAATACCTTTTTTATAACAATAGAAAATAAATCATATGAAATGGTTAGCATTGATTCTTAGTAAGGGTAAATAAGAGAGATGTCAATGATCACATAATCAGAACATGAGGACAAGGGTTTGAGAACATGAGGATAACTTTTGAAAACTATAACTTACATACCATATATAAAAATATTTATTCATGAAATAAAATTTTAAATTTTATATGAAGTGAATCATAAAGGATTAAATGAACATGATCCATTAGATCATGAAAATTTAATATGACATATGTTCTCAGAATACGCATAATCATATAAAATAATTTCTTTAGTTATAAAGTATTGTTAACAATACTGTCCTAGTTAATTGGTTTCACTCCCCAAATAATCATAGTTGTCATGGATCACTACCAATACTATCATAGTAGAAGCATTCTCTTATTTAACTAGGTTTACTCCCCATTTCAATCCTGTTTATCTCATGAGATACCCACCATTACCCAATGCATTAGAGATACATATAATTATGAGCCCACCCATCATATAATTAAAATCATACATAAGTTTTCCTCAAATTAATATATAATAAATCATATCACAACTATTGAAAAAGAAAAATAGTTTTATAAACATAGAATAACCTATGAAATACTTTTTTGTAAGAAAATTCTACTAAATGAATGCATTAAATACAAATAACTTAAAAATAATAAGAAAAATATCTTAGAATATACTCTTGTGTTTGAATGGTTCTATCTTATGGACCATATATCAGAGTATGGAAAGATATACTAAAACACTAATTTGTATCTTGATCATACGGAATAAATTTCCAGAACATCAAGTTAATCATTTGGTCTGGATCAAATATAATAGAAGACAATACTCCATGAAACATTATCACTTAATTAATATATATTTTTTCGGTAAGATCTAAAGATAAATATTCTATAATAAAAATGAACTGTGTTGAATTTGTATGGAGATCAACTACAACCCAAATAGCATTATTTCCTTTAGATGTTTTGAGGATTCCACTAAAAAAATTCCATGATGATGTTTTCAAATTTCCATTCTAGTATGGGTAGTTGTTTAAACATCCACATAGACGTATGTATCTCATCATTAAATTATTTATATACCAGGAACCAAGACATAAACCCTTAAATATCTGTCTACACTCAATCCCACCACAAATACTCCATCAGATCTCAATAAATATTCATATTTTTTAGATGAATATAAAATTATTAACTATTAGCCTCATCCAAAAAATACATCTTCAAATATGTTATTGATGAAACACATATTTGGTTCCCAAACATCTCATTCTTTTATAACCAATTTTGAATTCAAAAAAATTTCTAAATAACTTCTGGTGTTCTACACCTTCCTAATTTTCCTAATTAACCATCACATAGATAGATGGTTGAATACTTATCTTAGAAAGAAATTATTTGTCCCATTCCATCAAGATTTATAGATACATACTTTAAAAATCCATAAATATTGGATATTGTTTATCCCAATAATGGATAATTTAGTATGATCCCTTTGATTCAATGTATTGACCACATTGTTCACTTCTCACTATAGTAATATATTATGCAGTTATAATATTTAATTTTCTCCAACCATCATCTATGGTGGATATATAGATATTTCATTGTGAATATATATAATAAAATTTTATGATAATTACATATATCAAACAGTTATCCATAAATACAGTTAATTCATATCAGTAATGAAAAAAATACCATATTTAACTCCAAATAATGATTTATGTAATTTTACTGATGAATATTAAATTTTCATTTGGAATATGCTATAACCATATAATTTTATATGAGTATACATAATATCACCTTATTTGATCGATAATTAGAAATCAGAAACCCTTATTTTATATAGTGTTTTGTAATCACATGTGTGCGGACTAACCTTCGCTTTCATTCTATGAAAATTTCCTCATATTCATTTATCCAAAAGAAATTTTCACCATTCAGAATTAACACGGTGAGTGGATTTGAAAATACTATGTAATTATTTATAAATAATCAATGATATCTATACAAACCAAGAAAACTATGGATCTTAGTCACTATGGTTAGTCAGGGTCAATGTTCAATGACTTTCTACCATGATAGATCCAATAATATACCCCCCGATTGAGATTATATGACCCAATAATGATATTTTTTATAACCAAAATTTACACATTAATTTTTTTTCATACAGCTTATCCTTCCATAGGGAATTCATTACAATCTATATTCAGTTTACATGCTCTTATTTTCTCTATAAAAATATAATAATGTGATCTATAAAGGCTACCACACATAGATCAAGGCCATTTTTAGATACTCTGTTCATTAAATCCATTAAGATATAATGGATATTAGTAAGACCAAATGGAATCACTTCATATTAATTGTTTTTATACATTAAAAAACAATTCCTTGGGGATATCAATATTGACCATAATATTATGCTATATAGAACATATATCAATCTTAGAAATGTATTTATATCTTCATATTTGATTAAATATGTTATAAATACGAGGAAGATGGAACTTATATTTTATTTTGATCATGTTAGTTTCCTTATAATCAATAAATACTTGAATTGATCTATATTTATTCTTGAAAAAAATAGAAGATGCACCCTAAGGATATGTGCTTGAATAACTTTTCAATATTCTCCTAGAGTTTCATCTTCAATTCTTGAAACTTAATCTAGGATATTCTATATTGTGTCACTGATATAAGTTTAACACTAGGTACAGTGTTTTAGAACCCAAATTCAAGATTTAGTAGAATACTATAAAACTATTATTAATCCTTTTATATAATCCCTTACATTATGAATATAATTTATTGTAATATTATCCCTGACCACCTAATATAAACACCCCTTTTGAATTAGAATCAATACACATACAATGGATGAAATTTTCATTTTACGTTTTAATTTATCATCAAACTGATATATGATCATAGGTTGGTTTATAATATCAAATGGGACTTCCCTTAATAGTAAAGTGATGTGGTATTTATTTAAATAAATAATATTTATACCCAAAATAACATCTTCTTCCACTATAGAGAGAATAATATGATTTACACAAAGAAAATTCCAAAATAATGTCAATTGAAGAAGAATTATAAACATGATAAATGTTTATCGTACCATTAGGGGGTTACATAAATAATTCAATTTATAATACTTATGGAAACAAATTAATATTAATTGATATCATTATTCATATAAATGAATCCAAATAATTATGATCGAAAATGACACTTCAATATTTGTACATACCTATTACCATCTTGACTTCATCATTCTAAAATAAATATCTTTCAAAAAAATGGTTTTCATGAACATCATGAATATTTTATAAGAATGAAAAATCCGGAAAAAACTTTCTTGGATGTATAAATAACAACCCCTTAATTTAATTATATGACACATTAGGTTCGTCCAAGTTCATCTATGGATATAATCTACTAAAATAATTCCTAATTGTTCATAAAGAAAATGTAAATTAACCTAATAAAATCTCATATGAGTATAAAAACAATGGTATGGAAAGGGAAAACTCACTGTGTGGCAGGATGATGGTTAAGATATTGTCAACCAACTCCTTTTAAGGTTATTACCTATAGATAGATCATTCCAAAAACCATGTATACTTGTAGTATTCAAAAAATAGATATTATACATGGGAAAAAACTTCTATCATTTCCTTTACAAAGGAAATTCACCTATAGATAGTATTTTCTTAACGGTTTTCACTAATGTTTTCACATCCTAGTTTTTGAAGGTCAACTAAAACATAATATGTTACAAAATACAGTGTTTAATAATTTTCATAAATTGATATAAAATATTAATATATGCTTATTAATTAATATAATGATATATTCTATAATTGAAAGTGTCTAATGAATTTGGTAATGTTGATACTTAAAAAACTAGTTCATAAGTAAACTAAATCATCTCCCACTATATTATTCATAACTACAACCATTATTATTCATATTTACATAATACATTTCTTCATATCCTAGGAAAAGGGAATATAATAAAGGATTAAATATGTTTCTTATTAAGGGAAAACTGACATATTAATGGTTACATAAAGATTAAATGAGTACAATGGAGTGAAAACGTGATCACAAAATTTTAAAACAATAACCTATATATCATATATCATAATATTGATTCATGGAATAAAACATGGAAATTCAAAATAAAAGAATAATAAATGAATAAAAGAACATGATTCCTAAGAGAATAACATTGGAATTAGAAATAATTTTGTGGTATTCCCATAAGTATAGAATATAATTTCATTTGTATTTATGGGTTACTACCACTACTATCATTCTATATTGGGATCACTCCCAAAACCATCAAAAATGTAAAAGTTCACTCCCAATTCTATCACAATAGACATAGTCCATCACAAAACTAAGTTCACTCCCCATTCTATTCTAGTTTTTATGATGAGTTTTCCATTATTACCCAAAGAATTTTTAGACTTTGTAATTCATGTGCCACCAATTATATAATTTAAATCATTAAAATTTATGATATAAGATTCTAAATCATTTATTATATCATAACACATGAAAAGTAAATGGGTTTAATAAATATATCATAACCTATATAAAGGAAATGGGTTACATAATCAAATATTAGGAAGAGAAAGAATAATGATATAATAATTGGCTCATATATAAATTAATGATTATATAACATCAAATGATGTCATCTTTTATGGAAAAATGACACTAAAAGATCACATGGAACATTTCATGATGATAATTACCTCTTCACCTTGAGAGAAATTATTTAAAATATAAAAATTAATGAAAAATTATTTGACAAATTTTATTTTAAAATAACCATGGAAACATTTAAATTTATCTTCAAATAATTGATTGTTCGTGGTGGGGGATGTTCCTTTCATGTCGTACAGGTTAAAGTAAAGCATTCCATTCACACTTCTCTAAAAAATTTAAAATGTACCTCAGTTGAAAATTGGAAAGTATTTTCCATTCAAAAATAATGAAAAAATTATATCATGAAAAAAAATAATTGGGAAACTAAAAAATTATATTAAAAACAATATTGAATTAAATTTTAGAAAACATGTACATCTAGTAAAAATTATTTTTTACCAAAGATTTAATTAATGTATTTTTTAAGGAAAAAATTTGTTTAGAATATTGAGTTATTTAATAGAGTAAAATAAAAGGAAAACATATAATATCATTAAATAAATCTAGGATAATAAACTTAACGTGTTTCTTGAGAGTTATAACGTGAAAATTTATCATTATAAACTAATCATGGCTAATCCTGATAAACAATGAGATTGTAATAATAATCCCATTCCTAGAGATAGACATGATTTTAAAGTTCCCTACACTTCTTTATAATAAATTTGAAATTATGATATAATAATAAATTAATCATGAACATTTTATAATATCACATATTACCCCATTATAACCTTTATACACCCATTTATCAACAATTCCTAACAAAATGTAACATTTCTGATTGTTAAATGTTTATTTTTTTAATAAGAGTTACAGTTCTATAATTATTGTCCTGATACATTGATCATGGTTTCATCATATCCATTATATAAATGAACATATATTTATATTCATATATATAATTTGGAGATAGAATAATTAATTACACAATTCATGGAGGCATTAGGTCGTATATATGCTTTAATGATGTTTTTAGTTTTCAAAGGATGGAATGAAAGAAATATAAATAGGAATTAACACTTAATGGATAAATATTATATCATATAAATCTTATATATTCATCATATCCATCTTTATGATCATTCATGTAAATAAGAAATAAAAATAGAATCCCATCACATTGTGGAGGTGGTAGTCCACACACATGTATGGTAAATGTTATCATTTTCCAATGGATTGGATGGTAAAAAGGATGATATGATATTATCATTCGAGAAGAATAATTATTTCATAAATATAAAATATAAATATTAAAACCACCATAATAACCTTCCATAAAATATTATGATGAAAATTTAATTGTGTAGCTACATGGAGACGGTGAGTCATATGTACACGCGATCAAAACTATCACTTCCCATTGGATGGAAAAAGGACTGATAATAATGGTTTTATAATAATTATAAAATTTATGTATATTTAAGATACTAAATTTATTATTTTATAGCTAAAACCATTGATTTAGTGGTGTTAAAGGAATACGTTAAAAAACAAAGTGACCAGTTTAGGTGATACACACTTCTATGAACAAAACCATTTAAATATTCTCTTAAATATCCTAGAGTTATAATTATGGGGATACCAATAAATATATAATGTGTATATGGATGTTTATAATAAAATTATTTTTATATGTTTGATCAAGAAGAATCAAATTTTTTGAATGAATTGAAAGGAGGGGTTCCATTTTAGAAGTGACAGGAGGGGAACTCACTACTAACAAATATTGTGATTAGAAGGGGTTATTTTTCATTTATAGGGGGTTATAACCCCCTCAAATGGATATAGCGTTATTTATAGAAAACGATTTTGAATGTGTACACCCTATCTTAGTTGGGGAATTTATCAGGAATAACTGTTATAATTGGGGGATAATTAGTGGGGGTTACGTTGGGGGGGGGGGTACAATACCCTTTAATGTAACCTTAATTTTACTGATAATAAAATTATAAAAGTTGATAAAACCACCAATAATTATTGTATTTATTTTAGGGTGGTTATAACAACCCCTACTTTCTATCAAGACACTCATTTAGGGGTGGTTCAACCACCCCAAATGTGGTTTTTAGAGGTTATTTTTCCCTCCTGTTCTCTCCCCATCCTACACCTCCTCATCCTCCTCTCACATTCTCCCAACCCTTATTCCCTCTAGTTACTTGTCCCACACCGTCCCTCATATTCGCTCCTTATTGTGGCTCGACCCCACTGGTGGTCAAACCCACCACCGACTGCTCCCTGAACCCTTTTACATCGCTCTCCCATCCAAATCTGTCATGTTAATGACCACACATGAACCATGCAAGCTTCAACCATTCTATATAACCTACCACTACAGTTGAATCCACCTTACATAAAATATATATCTCTCCAGGGTATCGAACCATGAAACTCATAGCACAAGTCTCCCACCTGATAACCACTTGGCCAAAAGGAATTTTTGTCTTAAATTACACATGAATATATTTATATACATTTAAATGTTTAATTTATTAAATAATATTTGCACAAGATATTTAAATACATTAAAATAATTATATATATATATATATTGTTTAATATATTTATATGTAGATATAATTATATATATTATATTTAATATATTTATACCTATATACAAATTTCTATATAATATAATATATATATATTACTTACTATGTTTATATGTATATACAATTATATATATATTTCGTATTATATATTTATATATTATACAAATATGTGTGTTTGTGTGTGTTATAACAATTATATTATTAATTATTATTATTTTTGTAAAACTTTTTTTTAATATACAAAAATTATATGTTGGTTTTATAAATATTATACTTTTATTTTATTATTTATATCAGACATATATTATATTAACTTCATTTATATTAAATATTTATATAAATTATACATATACAAAAAAAATATTTACATATTATATACATATTTATTTAAGAAATATTTATATATATATATGTATTTAAATAATATATTTATAATAGTTATTTAAAAAAAATTTATATTATGTATTTGAATGCATATATTTATTATCATTTTCAATAATATATATATTTATTTGCATAAACTGTATAATATTATACATAATTATTATTATTTGAATTACTCATTAAACAAATATTTATATTATATATAAATAATATTATATGAAATATGATTTAATCAAATATTTATATAATGTTATATAAAATACAATTATATATTATATATAATTTTTATTTATGTTATATTCCATGAATATGAACATTATATATAATCAATAAAATATGATATACAATTTATAAAAATATATAATTATTCTATGAAATGAAATTTTGTATTATACATAATTAATATCATATTAAATACAATATATACAGATATTTATACAATTTATTTCAAAACATATATTTATTATTATATACATTAATATATATATATATATCTCTATATTTTAATAAATATAATTTTATAATTTTTTGTATATAAATATATATATATATATATATTTGTAAAATTTCTACTTCATATAATATTTGTTTTATATAATATAAAATCATAAATAAATTATTTAAATATATATTTATTATAATTATAATATAAATTATAAAAACTACATCTTGAGTTTTTATATGATATATTTTTTAAATAAATTATATTTATGTATATTTTTATATAATATATTTATGATTTTATATTAAAAATAATTAATATTATATGATCTACAATTTGTACAAATAAATATAAATTAATTTACATAATATTATACCATTATATTTAGGTGTACATATGCATACAATTAAATACAATCATATAAATATTTTATATAATATATTCATATATTGTATTTAAATGCATTTATATATTATTTTTTAATTATATATATACATATTATGAACCTTGGTTTAAAAAAACTATGGGCATTCATAACCCCAACTAAATTAAGAAATTAGAGGGGTTTTGAACCCCCTCTAATTTAAGACATTAGAGGGTAATTTTTAACACCCTGTAATTTAAAGACATCAGAGGGTGTTTTGACCCCCCTTTAATTTATGAAATTAGAGGGGGGGGGTTGAATCCCCTCAAACTTAACTCATTAGAGGGAATTTTCAACCCCCTATAATTTAATATATTACATGGGGTTTTCAACACCCTCTAAAATATGAATGGATATTAAAAAAACGTTGATAAATTTTGAGGGGGTCCATAAACCCTTCTAAATTTTATGATTACTAAAGGTTTCGCATAAGCCCCCCACCC
This sequence comes from Viscum album, assembly GCA_963277665.1. NCBI lineage: Eukaryota > Viridiplantae > Streptophyta > Magnoliopsida > Santalales > Viscaceae > Viscum > Viscum album. The sequence continues at coordinate 509,543 of CAUJRU010000312.1, read as the reverse complement.
ATAATTTTTATTTTAAATGAATTTAAATGGGGTTCATAACCCCTTATAAAGTTGATAATTAAAGGGGGTTTTGGATAACCACCTCTAATTATATAGAAAATGAATTTAGAGGGTGTTGTGCATAACCCCCTCTAAATAACCCCCGCAAATCTGCTATTTTTTGTTGTGGCCCATAGAATTTCATAAAAAATTATTATATAAAAATGTAATTATCTAGCTAAATGAATCCAAATGGATAGATATTTGAAGATAAGACATTATAGGGTTAAAATACGTCTTCTAATAAAATTTTGACAGTTTCAATTCGTTTTTTAAACCTTATCATTTTCCTTAACTCCTTAGTTAACATATTTTTACCTTAACTACAATAACATATTTTTCACTCTTAAAGGTTTATAATGTTACATATATAGTGTAAATAGGAACATAAATGGAAAAAGGTTTCAAATTTTTACCATATAATTTCACCATTTTCATATTTAAATATTTTTATAAATTTTAGTTAATTTAATAAAAGTTTTATTTCCATAAAAAATCATTAACGTAATTTTTTATACTACAAATTTAATTTGGCTTTAAAATCATCTTTACAATAAAGTAAATATAATACAAACCTTTAAAACATGCCTAATATGTTTTATTTTTCTCCAAATATTATGGAATTCTATAACTCACTAAAATTACAATACTGTTAATATTTTGAAAATTATTTAATATATTTTTCTATTAATTAAATAAAAAGTATATTAGCATTTCTTAAGAATTTAATGTAAAAATAAATAAGTGCTAAAAATCTTAAATAAAATTCCATTGTGAAAATAAATTCATTTTTGATAAAATAAAAATTAATATTTATTCACAAATTTATGTTTTGTTTATGTGAACAAAAAATAATATTTAAATATAAGAAAGTGAAATTTTTTATTTTTCTTTCCTGAAATTTTATATAGGTCAATTTCATAGAAATATGTACCTTAAAAAATTAAATTTAAAGAATAAGGTGATAATTTTATAATTCCATTAATCCAAGAATAATTAAAATGAATAATTGTGTCCTTAACATTTAGTTTTCACAAAGGTTAACACGAATTAGCCTTTAATAAGGTCGTAAAATTTTCCACAAATTCAATTTAAAATTCCCAAAAATAAAGGGGACCTACATAAAAAATTTAGACATATTGATTAAAAATAGTGAATCTATTATTCATAATTTAATTTCTATTAGATACACTAATTTATTTTAATATATGTGTTCAAAATGTGATGAAAATCATTTTATAGAAAATAATATTTTAATCATAAAACTGGATTTATTCCTATACTATTTTGGAAAAAAATTGACATTTATTAAGGGATTTGATTGAAAATACAATATATAAATTTCATTAAAATAATTCTAAAATAGTGATTAATTTAATTTATTTTACATTAAAACAGATTGCACACATATAAATAGTTTTTCAGAAAACACCCTCTATATTTTCCAAATTTTTTTATTTTTATTTCTAATTAATGGAAAAAATGAAGATATATAAAATTTAAAATTTTCATAATTTAGTTATACAAAATAATACTTACCAATTTTATATCTAGATTATAAGGGTATACTATATCTTAGTTCATTTCCTTGTGGGTTTCTTTTATTCTAGGATACCAATGAAATTAATTCTATTTTAAAATAAATTGATATAAATTATCATGGTGGTATATGACGATTTAAAATTCATAATATCCAATCCTCTATAAATAAAATAGTTTATTTGTGGGATCTAGTGAAAAATCTTTTTATGGACCAATCAATTGTTGATACTACCAATTTTCCAATTAAGTTTAAAACTATTTCAATTCAATAGAGATTTAAATAAAGGTTGTGGGGAACAAAAGATGTATTGGGAAAGTGACCAATTTTAGTTTTTCCTCAATTTAAGTGGATAATTTATATATAATTTTACAAAAATAGGCCTAAAATCACAAAGATATCACCTTTAACATTTATGTTGTGATTAATTTAAACAAGGAATTTTATAATACTGGGAATGACTTTGATAAAAATACATTACCTCTCTTTTTTCATTGTCATTTCCACTAATAATGAGAATAAATACATCTATAGTTGTTTCCGAACATGATCCTTGAATCTGAAAATGGAATTCATGAATATTTTGATACTATCATGTTAGTTCAATGTTATTTATGTTTTTCGCTGTTGATTATAAAAATGTTCCCTTATTCACTATACGTTCTCAAGAGGGAGGATGGAAAGATTTTCTCTTTATGCTCAAGAGAATTCTTGAAGGATTTTGATTGTGTAAAAGGAGTCTCAGACCATTAGAAATAGATATATTTTTATTTACATACATAAGTTTAAATATATAAAATTATACATTTAACCCTATAAATATATGTAATCTAAGTAATAACTATTTTCAAATAATAATATCATTATTATATCCTTTGACATGTACTTATTTAAATATACTTCATAAATTAATAAATTAATTTCTACATTAATGATATTAGATAATATATATTAATTTTATCAAACAATTAACTAGACCCATTTATCTTCCTATAGAATTTATTATACCATATGTAATGACATCATATTTTGTATCCTATAAATTAATATTATTTTTGATAATTTATTCCACGCACAACATTAAAGAAAAACAACACCCAACTTAATCTAACAATGAATTAATAAAATTTAAATAATATTATATTTATTATTAATTAAAATTATAATAATCACGGAAAATAATTAAATATTTATTTATTTTAATTTTAATAATAATTTTTTTAAAAGGATTTCTTTTATAGAACATTTTTGAAAAGGGGGCATTGTATTTTACCATAATAAATTAAATTGGTCGTAGTTCTGATTTTATTATAATTGGTAGCTTTTATATTTATAAATAATTGTGTCAATTTTTTAAAAAAAATTATTAAAGACACATGAAGTTTAAAAATTCACATTTCAATATATACTATTTTTTTATATTTTTTATTTTCATTTAAAAAATAAATTTATAAATTTATACATCTTAATTTTATAAATTTTTTAAATTTTGTATTTATAATTTTAAAATTAACATAGGGTCAATATATTTATATTCTTTTGAAATGATTTTTTTATGTGAATTGTTCAAAAAATACAGTTTTTATTAATTTAATTGCATTTATGAATATTTCAGGATGTTAGTATGACATAAAAACATATAAAATGATTTCATGATAAAATATGTTTTAATGAGTAATAATATACATTTTAAAATACTATTTTGAATTTATAAATCCCATTTTTAACATATTTTTAATATTTCCCATTAAAAACTATTTTTTTGACTTTACATTTAATTGAATATTTTATTTAAAAAATATATTTTGATTTCCATAAAATATACATAAATTTAATTTTATTTATAATAACCAAACATATTTCCTTAATGTAAAATAAATTCATAATTTTATGGTACTCTTTAATTTTATGATTTATAAAAAATATTTAAAAAATTTTAGTTTTAACACTTTGCTTGCATTAATGCAAAAATTAATTTTTATTAAACATTAAAAATATATGTAATAAAATATATTTAATATTTTTAATTAATATTTACAAATAAAATTTTAATGGAATCTTATTTTTAGGCATTAAAAGTAAATTACTTATGAAAAAACCAGTTACCATAGTAACACATGAAACTATTAAAGCTAAAATTATAAGACTAAAAGTCATTAAATTTTTTTTAAAACATTTGTAAAAATGAATGGTAAATGTATTCTCCACCTCATATCATGACCTAATCTATTATTTTGAAATTAGGAATCATATTTCCGTGTGAAACTAGGGCTCCCACACTATTAAGTTGAAATATTTAAAAAAATCATCCTCGCTACTTATAAATGGGGCCTCTCAAACCCCCTTCAGGTCTAACCAATTTTTTCTTATTGAATTTATTCCCATATTTCATTCAACTATAATCTTATTTTATTCCCTTAAAATTTTAATCATTGTATATTATCCCAATCCATCCACTTATAATAAGTACATCAAGAGAACGATCCAAATCTAAAAACACTTATCAGTCTATAATATATTTGATTCTCAATCACATTCCATTAAAATTATATTAATATTTATCAAAATATAAAAATAGTGTGACCTATTTAATGAATTTTTTTTGAATTTATATTTTATTACATTTCCCCTTCTCTATGAAGAAAAGAGGAATCATCATCCATTCAAACATGTAGACCACTGGCTGTTTGGAATGGTATATTTTATCTTTCATTACTTGATTTCATCGATGGTTCTAATTTTTTTATTGGAAAATAATTATTTTTATCAAATTATTATGGTTATTTTAACTAATGTTGGATTACTTATTATCAATATGAGTAATAAATATTCATTTTAAATTCAACAATGCAAAAATAGTGTACTATGAGGGAAAAAGATTTCTTCATATTATGTAATAACAAAATTTATATTATTTTATTTTTAAAATTCATTCAAATTCTAAAATATCACTCTAATAATTACTAAATAATAAAATTATTCTTTTGGTGTAATGATATTATAACTATATCACTCTATAATCACCCATTAATTATGACATGTTCTTGTTTGGGTTGGTTTAACCACATAGATGATCAATGTAATAAATTTATATCATGGATGGCCATGATAATTTAAATGATGTTAATATGTGAAATAAATATGTATACAATTAGTTTTTTTGTTTTTATAATTTTAATATATTAATTTGATTCATAATTTATGAAAACACAATTTTTTTTTCTAAGAATCATCGAAACATACTAGTCGAAGAATTTATCAACAAGGTTTGTAACTAGGAAAATAATATAATTGTATTATTAAATTTTAATTAATATTATAATGAATAAATTAAATTAATTTTTATTATATTATAATGAAGAATGTTTCATAAAAAAAGGTGAATAATAAAAATACTGTTATGAAACTAGGAAAACATTAAATATTTTAAAGAACACACATTGATATTATATAATAAATAACAAATATACACATAGATAAGAATAGTAAATAAAGATCTTATTGGTTAATATATAATAATATGGCTCTCAAATAAGTTATTATTCTAGTTATTGTTTATACATGAGAATCAAGAACACTATTAGAATTAGGAATTAAGTTCATGGGTTCTTTGTCTCAAATTTTATTTCATAATACATATTTAATTTTGGGAACCATTAAATGTAACACCCCGAGATTTTATGAGATAAATTATTTTTAATTTCTTTCATATCTTCTGTTGTACGCTACACCAAGATTATCTTGTGTTATATGCAACACAGTATTAGCTTGTAGTATACACAACACTATTCTTGGATTGTGTTACACACAATTTCAAGTTCGTTTGATAGTAGTTATTCTACAAAACATTAAGTGTATATATATATATATATATTAAATTTATAAATGAAATATGGTTGGATTCTGTTATATGAAACAAGAAAGAAGTCTTGCACTACACACATCCTTGACTTCACTTGCATTACACGCAATCGCGACCTTCCTGGATAGCGTGTGTAGTACACAATACCGAGTTTCACTAAAAAATGATATATTGTTATAATATTATTATTGACTAGAATTTATGAATAATAGTTACTAAATTTTGAATTTTATAACATTATTATTCATCTTACACATTTTCTAAGAAATGTTCTGTGAACAAAATCATTTTTTCGGGTAAAATAAGTATTTTACAAAAAATGCAGTTTTGCCGCCTTTTGATGGCACACCCACATTAAATCTATTTTTTGATGGGTTTATAAGTTCAATTTGACAAAATAAAATTATTCTTTCGAATCATCATATAAAAATTTAATTTCGATAAATTTTTCATATTATTCTGATAACTTTCATATTTTAATGAATAGTAAAAACACGCTATATTTTAAATAAAAACAACTTTTTTTCATCGCAATAATTTATATGGTTAGATTATAATATTGAGTGGTTTTAATGTATAAATAGAATATATTTTTACCATTTTATATAATGTATGTCATTAGAATTGATTTTACATTGAATTCCTAGGTAAAATCATTTCAATCTTTTGCAATGTTTTATCTTTTAAAACATGTTTTCTTAACAATGAGATTAATTTTAAATTAATTTTGGCAACTTCTATGATTTGAATTAGGAAAAATGGATTCCATATTTGAAATCATCAGGTCCAAATTATGTTAATATGCTACTTATTATTTTTGGGCACTATTAATAGTAACTACGGTAAATTTTATTTACCTTAGTAAAAGATAAATCAGGTAAATAAGGGTAAATATAATATTATAAATTTACTCTAAAACTTTTCTTAATATAATTTAATAAATATATTTATCCCTATGGCATATTTTGTTCGAAATGGAATCCATTGGAACCCACTTGGATGTGACTAAGACCTTTAATTTATTTTATTTAAAAGAAAGTGAAATATGTCTCACGCAAACCTTAATAATTAAACTATTTTTAATATAAGGTTATACCGAATACAAATTCGGGTATAAATACTCATTTGAAATATAAAATGTTTTTCTTTATCATGGTAATTTATTTTTAATTTTTAATAATTATTTATTTACCTTATTAGCTTATACATTAATGAAGCAGAAATTATTTATTTAGTGAAAAATCAATAATATAGTTTTTATTAAACTAATAGTGACCATAAAAGGAAAAAAACCTGAAAAAACTTATTTTTCATGTACATGTATACCATAATCATCCAATGGTGGAATATTTGACCATTTGGAGCTTTATAAAACTGATTAGGCCATTTATAGTATTTTATTTTAAATGATGTCAAAGATGTCACCTTCATAATTTAATAAATATAACAATTTAAATGTTGTGATTTTAAGATGATAAATTAGAGTAAAATTATTATTATAAAATATATGAGATTTATCTTCATAATAGTATTTTATTTTTAATTTTTATGCAACAAATAAGTATATTAAATAATTATACAAAAATGATGTAGTAATTGTTTTATTAAGAGATATACCAAATAAACGGTTTTAAAAATATTAAAATAAATATAATATGAACTATTTAATATGCTCCAAGAATTTTATAGACAAATTTGACATGTTATAAATCTACTAAATATTTTTTTTAGAATATATCCTCTGTTTGGATTTTATTTAAATTAAAATAAATGAATTATGTCAAAATTCACACTATTGTTATTTTATAAAAATAAAAAATTATAAAATTGTTCAAAAATCACCAAAATTATTAATATTTATAAATTGAAATTTATATGGTCTAAAATGTCATATATTTTCAAATTATGGGAAATTCACAACACATAATTAATTATTTATAGCAATTTAAAAATTATAATCTTATTACCATAAATAAAATTAAACAGATTAAATAAGGATAAATCAAGTTGATAATGTTTGAAATAAATTACCAACATATATAAATTTTATTGTAGGATGATATTAAAACTCTATCTCATCTAGTATTGGATTTTAGTCATTTTTTGAGGTTTTTAAGTGAGGTTTAATTTATTATAAATTAATATTTTGAGGTTTCTAAAGGTGCCCCTCTCCTCCCTTATAAAAGGGAACCTCCTCCCTATTCTATTTACACAATTTTGAGCCTTCAAGCACGGCCAACCCCTGGCCATTTCCCTTATCAACTTCCCTAGAAAAATTATATATGTTATGGTCACCTTGAAAGTCCAACTCTAGTGCCTTAAGAGAAGGTTAAGAAGAGGCACGTCAAAGAAGAGGTAATATCCTTTACCGATTCTTTCCAATTTATTTCTTCTTATACTTCTTATTATTTATTTGTTTCATCATAAATTAGAAAAAACAGTATCAATCCTATACTGATATGTTATTATTAATATTAAACAACCCTATTTCATCCTCTATCCATCCTACAGAAAACGAAATCACCGCACGTGCGTACGTACGGAATACTGTCTCCACGTCGTGGTGTAATCTGTTTTCCACCACCACCTTACTTGGATGGGTATAATGGTGTAAATAAATAAATGTATAGGATTATTGTAAAGTTATATTTATTCTGAAATATTATACATACAATTCAATACAATTCCACGATCATGGGAATGATATCATTGCTCGTGTGTATGTACGGACTACCGTCTCCACGAACGCGATGAGATTCATTTCCCATGATTAACCATTCAAATATGATTATAAAGTATATATAATAAATAATCATTAATGATATTACATAATAATGATACTGGATTTATGTACATATATGTTTCATTTACTTAATTCCATTCAATTCAATAAGGAAACGAAAACAGTGTTCATGCGTACATACGGTCTACCGTCTCCATGAATGGTGTATTTCATTCAATGTATCAATATATCATATATATTTATATACTGAATACATATTATATATAAATCATGTTTTACATTCTGGAATTAAGTAAATCAGAATATAAGTAATAATATCAAGAATAACGAGTCGAAACAAGTACGATAAATTAAACGATTTTACCCAAAACGCTTTTTTAACATGGAATTTAAAAAAGAACGGGTAATATAAAGTCATAAGTGAACCATATATGATATCATAAAAATGAATATGATTCTGTAATAAGTCAATGACATTATTGAAATCATTATATAGGAGGTTCGGATACATACGAAGCATATCATACATAAGGTAAGGGATAAGTTTTACAATCTCGTTTTTATAAGAGATTGTTTATTCGTAAGTATTTTCTGGGGTTATATTTATCATCCATGTCCCTGTTCTCTAAAAATGATTTCATGTATGTTTAAAGTCATTTTTACCAATTTTTGACTTTTACTACATGGTATGTAAGGAATATTTATTTATTTTACCATACGAGGTACTTTTTGACTTCTCCAGCACAATTATGAGAAGAATGTTTTTTTACTTATACAGCATGGACAGATTTTTACGGTTTCATAAAGAATTTTTTCATGAATATTACTCCACAATATTTCATGATTATTTTCAACAAAATCATTTTCTTTCCAAATTGCATGGAATTTTGAGAAAAGAAAACGATTTTGAAGAAGAAAGGATATTTTCTTCATGATTTCATTTGAAGTGTTTTATCAAAACAATTTTCCATATAAGATTGCATTACTTCATATGTATGTTTCACATATAATGTCTCTATGATTTACATGGTTTCACTTTTCTTATGATGAAATTATATCCATTTTTTTATGGATTATGTTATAATGTTATGATGTTTATGAAACCCATTTTATACTTTGGGTAATGATGAATGATTTATGTTCATGTTGTGGCACAAGTAATAATGACTTCATTTTGAGATGGGTGGGACCTATATATACCTCTAATTCATTGGGTAATGATATATATCTCATGGGATAGACATGGATGGAATGGTAAGTTAATCCAATTCAGTGTTGCAGGATTGGAACGAGGAGTGAACTCGATTCAGAAAGGGACTCTGTCCACTAAGATGGTCTTGGAAGTAATGCATTGGATACTATGGAAATCATATCATGTGCTTAATGGTTTACACAATTAGATGTTTTATTCCCATGCTATTTTATCATTGTTAATGTTTCTTTATGACCTGTGTCTTACGTACTGCCAGGTTTTATGTCATTGCTCAATATTTTGATGGTTAAACATTATGTTCATGTTTTTTTAAGTTCAAATGTATATGATTTGTTTTGTTTTCTCCATGATTACCCTTAATGAGTATTTTAAATCACCCTTTATATGTTTTCTTTTCCCCAGGATTTAAAGAATTGTTTTAGGTAAGAAAAAAATGGGATGATCTTTATGGGAGATGTTGAAGATCTTTCACCACGATTAGAAGATTATATTCCAAGTTTCCAAACACACTAAACTATTACAGTCCTTGTGTGTCTGTTTTCGTTATGTAATAGGTATTCCTAAAAATTAATGTAATGTCCATGTACGTCAAGCTTACGGTCTCTACAGTTGGTATCAGAGGAAAGGTTAAGTTATCCTTTGGAAACTAGGATGTGAAAGCTTCAGTGAAATCCCTAGAGATATTTCTAAGGTATGTCTAGGGATTTCCCTAAGGATAAGTGTACGTATAGGTTATAGTTATAGAATTATGGTAACGATATTAGAATTAAAGCTAAGATGTTAGATATTGAAGGTACTACCCCTTGATTATGATTTTTACCTCTCACACTATTTTTTTAGAAAATGGATATAAACAGGAAGATTCACGATAATAGAGGATATGATGGACAATGGAATGATATAATTCATGAGCAACCAAATTAAATTGGATCTGGAGGTCCACATATCGTTATTATGCCTAATTAGAAATCCCATAATATGATCAATAATATCATGTTTCGTACGTTTCTCGACTCAGCTAATAAGAGAAAGATGGAGTTTCATGATTATCATAGAGGAAAGAAAGTTCAATTTCCCTCATGTAAATCACGTGGGAAGAGGCATTAGGGAGAATGTTTCAAAGAAACTGGAAGATGCTTTGGGTGTGGAAAAGAAGGACACAAATCCAGTAATTTATTTAATGTGCTTCACTAATTTTCTAGATAAATATGACATGTTATGAATCTATTAATTTTTTTAGTTTGAACATATCTTCTGTGTATATTTTATTTAAATTCAAATTAATGAATAATTTCAAAATTGACACTATTATTATTTTATAAAAATTAAATAGTATAATTTTTTTTAAAATCACAAAAAATTTAAAAAATTAAAAATTAAAATTTATATGGTCGAAAATGTAATAAAGTATACAATTATGGAAAATTCACAACATATAAGTATTTCTTTATAATGATTTAAAATTTAGAATTTTATTACCACAAATAAAATTAAATAGATTATATAAGGATAAATCATGTTGATAATGTATAAAATAAATTCCCAACTTGTATAAATTTTATTGTTTGATGATATTACAACCCTATATAATCTAGTATTTGGATTTGATTCATTTTTGGAGGTTTTTATGTGGGGTTTGAATTTATTATAAATTAATATTTCTTATAATTCCAAAGGTGCCCCTCTCCTCCCTTATAAAAGAGTACCTCATCCCTCTTCTCCTCACACCACATTGAGCCTTCAAGCTAGGAAAATCCCTGCCAATTTCTCTTCTACACTTCCCTATTAATATCCTAGAGGTCCTGGTATTCTTCAAATACCAATCTTAGTGCCCTAAGAGGATGTTTAAAAGAGGCGTCTCGAAGAAGAGGTAATATCTGTTACCAATTCTTTAAAATTTATTTCTTATTATACTTCTTCTTCTTTAGTTGTTTCATTATGAAGTAATAAAATAAGTATCACTCATATACTGATATATTATTATAAATATTAAACAACCCTATTTCACCTTCTATCCATCCTACGGAAAATGAAATCACCGCGCGTGCGTACGTACGGAATACCATCTCCACACCGTGGTGTAATCTGTTTTCCACCACCACCTTACCTGGATGGGTATAACGGTGTAAAGAATAACTATATATGATTATTGTAAAGTGATATTGATTCTTAAATAGTATACATACACTTCATATACAATTCCACGATCATGGGAATGATATCATCGCTCGTGCATACGTACGGCCTACTGTCTCCACGATGTGATGTGACTCGTTCTACATGATCTTCATTAAATAATGATTATATAAATGAATTTAATGAATAAATATGATATATATTACATTAATAACATTCTCTAAATGAGGTATCTAAAACCTAAAAAGAGGAATAAGAATTTATTCGACAAAAAATGCATAAGAACATAAAGCAATGAACACCCGAATAACAAGTAGCAATGAAATATTACTAATAATAAGATAATAATATGATCATATATGATAACATAACAATGAATATTATTCAGTAATAATTCAATGAAATTATTTAAATCATTATACAGAAGGTTTTGATACGTACAAATCATATCATACCTAAGGTAAGGGAAAATCTCGTAATCTCATTTTTATCCGAGATTGTTTATAATTTAGAATTTACTAGGGAATATTTATCATCCACATCCATGTTTCCTCAATATGTAATATTATTTCTATACTCCTATAATTTTTTAAATCCAATTTTACCCATTGGTGAGTTTTTAGTAAAAGATATGAAAGGAATATTTTTTCATTTTTAGTACGAGGTACTTTTTGACATTTCCGGCCAAAGAATGAGAAGAATTTTTTTTAACTTATACGGCATGAATAGATATTTATGATTTCATAAAACAATATTTCCATGAAGCATCCTTTACAAATTTTCAAGTATTTTTTTAATCAACTTATTTTAGTTTAAGATTGTATGACATGTTAAGAAAGTAAAAATGTTTTTGAAGTAGAAAGGATATTTTCCTCAAGAATGAAGTTCAAGTGTTTTATCAAAATTATTTCCCATCTAAGATAATATAGGGTTCTATTTCTATTCCTATTTTTACACTTATTTGATTATGTTATGAAGGAATTAATTTTATGATTTCCTTTTATCTTATATGGATGATGATATGATGGCATGATGTTTAAGAATCCCATTTTTATTACATGGGTTATATTATGATGTATGATTTATGATTTTGTGGCACACATTAGAATGGTTTCATTATGAGATGGGTGGGACCTATATCTCCCTCTAATGAATTGGGTAAAGATTTATATCTCATGAGATAGACATGGATGGAACGACAAGTTAATCTGGTTCAGTGATACATGACTATAACGAGGACTGAACTTGGTTCAGTAATGGAATTTGTCCGCTATGATAGTCTTGGAAAAGAGTCTTGAATAAAATGAAATTATTTTCTATGATTATGTGTGTATGCCAAAAATTATCATGTTCTAAGTTATGATTATTGGGATTACATTTCACCACTATGATTTATCCCATTTTATGATATTATGATCTCTTTTGCAGGTTAAGATATTCAAAATTTTATGTTCTTATGAATATGATATGATTGATATTTATTTTATTTACCCTTCCTGAGCATTTGAGCTCACCCTTTTGTATTTTTTTCCTTTCCCCAGGTCAGGAAGAAGGGTATTAAGTAGGATATTCTAAAAGGGACTCTTGATATGATGAAATAAATGGGAGAAAATGTTGATGATTTATGAACCAGTTGTTTATGTTTCCCAATTTCTAAAGACACTATACCTATACGGTCTTTTCATGGTTTTGTTATATGTTGTAATAAGTATGCTTCAATTCTGAAGTAATAACAATGTATGTAAATTATGGGTCTTTGTAGTTGGTATCACTGTAGAGACCCGATGCTTGAAGTACATGGACATTACATTACTTTTGCGGAATACTTAATACATAACAAAAACAAACACACAAGAATCGTAATAGTTTAGTGTCTTTGGAAACTCAGATCATAATCTTCTAATCGCGGTGAAAGATCTTCAACATCTCCCATAATGTTCTTCCCATCTTGTTTTCTTACCTAAAACCTTTGTTTATATCCTAGGGAAAAGAAAACATAAAAAGGGTGAGCTCAAATGCTCAGTAAGGGTAAACATAGAGAACATAAAACAATCCATAAACATTTGAATGCAAAAACTTGAACATAAAATCTAAACATAAAAATATTGAAAAAAGACATAAATCTTGGAAGTACGTGAGGCATATATCATAAAGGAACATCAATCATGATAAAATAGCATGGGAATAAAGCATGTAATTATGGAAGCCATTAAGCACATGTTATGATTTCTATAGTAGCCAATGCATTACTGCCAAGACTATCTTTGTGGACAAAGTCCCTTTCTGAATCGAGTTCACTCCTCATTCTAGTCCTGCATCACTCCACCGAATTAACTTACCATTTGAGCCATGTCTTTCTCGTGAGATATAAATCTTTACCCAATGAATTGGAGGGAGATATAGGTCCCAACCATCTCATAATGAAATCATTCTTACTTGTTCCACAAAATAAACTTAAAACATTCATCATAACCCAATGAATAAAATGGGTTTCATAAAAATCATCCCATCATCACATAATCCATATAAAACAAATGAATATTTCACCATAAGAAAGGTGAATCCATGTAAATCATAAAGACATTATACTTTAAACATACACATATGAAATAATGTCATCTTATATGGAAAAGGGTTTTGATAAAACACTTGAAATGAATTCTTGATGAAAATATCCTTTCTTCTTCAAAAACATTTTCTTTTCACAAAATTACATGAAATTTTAATATAAAAGGACTTTTTAGAAAATAGTCATGAAATCTTATAGAGTAATATTCATGAAAATAAGGCATTATAAAACTGTAAAAATCTATTCATGCCATATAAGTTAAAAAAATATTCTTCTCGTACTTTTCCCATAAAAGTCAAAAAGTACCTCGTATGGTAAACAAAAGAGAGATTCATTAAATAACATGTAGTAAAAGTAAGAAAATTTTGTAAAGAGGAAATTAAACATACATGAAACAAGTTTTAGAAAACAGGGACATGGATGATAAATGTAACCCCAGAAAATACTTACAAATAAATAATCACGGATAAAAACGAGATTGGAAAAGTTTTCCCTTACCTTTGTTCTGATATGCTTCATACATATCCGAACTTCCTATATAATGATTTAAATAATGTCATTGAATTATTAAATAATCATATTCCTTGTTATGATGTCATATATGGTTCACTTACGACTTTATATTACTCGTTCTTTTGTAAATTCCATGCTAAAGCAGCATTTTGGGTAAAATCGTTTCATTTATCATACGTGTTTCGACTTGTTGTTATTGATATTATTACTTATACCCTGATTTAAATAATTAAAAAATGTAAAACATGATTTATATATATAATATATATTCATAATATACATATATATGATATATTGATAAATGGGATGAAATACACCGTTCATGGAGACGGTAGGCCGTACGTATGCATGAATGTCGTTTTCGTTTCCTTATGGAATTAAATGAAATTAAGTCGATGACATACATATATATATATATACATAAATCCAGTATCATTACTATGTCATATATTTCATTATTATTCATTATATATACTTAATAATCATTCATGAATGATTAACATGGAGAATGAATCCCATCGCGTCATGGAGACAGTAGTCCGTACATACGCACGAGGGATGATATCATTCCAATGATCGTGGAATTGTATTGAAGTGTATGTATAATATTTCAGAATCAATATCACTTTACAGTAATCATATATAGTTATTTATTTACACCATTATACCCATCGAATTAAGGTGGTGGTCGAAAATAGATTACACAACGTCGTGGAGACGATATTCCATACGTACACACGCGCGGTGATTTCTTTTTCCGTAGGACGGATAGAAGGTGAAATAGGGTTGTTTCAAATTTATAATAACATATAAGTGTATAATTAATACTTATGTTATTACTTTATAATGAAACAACTAAAGAAGAGAATGTAGAAGAAGAAAGAATCTTGAAAGAGTCGTTAGAAGAGATTAACTCTTCCTCGACGCACCTCCTTTGAAATTCTTCTTAGGGCACTAGAGTTGATATTTTGAGAATACCAGAACCTCTATGATGTAACTAGATAGGTTTAGAAGAGTAATGGTCAGGGGTTGGACGAGCTTCAAGTCTCAAAAGGGTGTGAAGATAAGAGGGAAGGAGTGCCCTTCTTATAAGGGAGGAGCGGGGCACCTTAGGAAAACTTAAAATATTATTTTATAATAAAGTAATATTCGGTTTTAAATAGCTCCAAATTGATTTATTTAGAATATAAGGTGGGTATGGGTCGAAATCCTCTCAACCAATAGGATTTAGACAAGTTTAGGTTACTATTTTAACCTTATCATTTAGATTTTAACTCTAAGTTAAATAATTTATCTTTTACCGTGTCTTTTTGTTTTCATACACTATATGGTTAATAAAATTACTATAACAAGGAAAAAGAACCCCAAGTGGTTCATTATTAATATATATATCTTTATATAAGTCATTTTGCCGAAGCTTATATTTTTAGGAATAAAATAACAATTAATAATATAATATTTGTTTTAAAAACTATTTTCTGTCAATTTTGACACTATTTGGTACTTGATTTTTTTGAAACTCATAACACCATTATTAGTTAGAAAAAATTTAATTAAATCAATAATAACATGTAATATTAACCATTAAAATTAGTTTAATTAATAAAAAGTCTAAAATTACATTTATTTGGGTATTTATAACATCAATTTTGTTAATATTTCATTAATAAGGTAATTACTGCATCATCATTGTGTCATAAATAAATTAAAATATTTAATGTCTAAAAATTATAAATAATGTAACATTATGTAGGAAATCTATTTATCATTCTAATTAATATTTATAGTTGAATTTATCTTATGTATAACCCTATATTAAAAATGTTTTAGTTATTAAACTTTGATTTTAACTATTTTAACTCTTTTTTAAATAAAATAATAATAAATGTCCTAATCTAATCCAAGTGGACCTAAAGGGTAATATTTTATCCCTATTAATTTTTTTGGTCAAACTACACATATCCAATAGAATTAGGACATGCATTAGGGTAATATTAATATCATTTTTACCCTTAATTACCCTATTTACTTTTAACCGTGGTAAATAAAATTAAAAAGTCACTATTCACAAAAAATTATTTTTATCTTATTGAACCCCATTTTACTCCTTGATATTAACTGTGTCTCTCAGATTTTTGAAATTCCACTCACAGAAGCGGTAAAATTAAGTTTTATGTAAATTTGCAAAAAGCTCTTAGGAGGTAGGTAAAAGACGGTGAAAGTTCAATAAAATTTTTATATATCAAAAAATATTATAAAATGACTTCAATGAATTACATTGAACTTATATAGGTATTATGTATCAATTTTTACCTAAAATAAATTTAAATAAAATAAATAGTTATTTAAATAAAAAGTCGGTTATTAAATAGTAACCTAGTGTTTTCACTATTCATCAAAAATTGAAAGTTTTCAGAAAAATAAAAAAAATTCACCCTAGGATAATTTTGATATTCCGAATCCAAAAATGAAGTCCATTTTTAAAAATAAAATTTAAAAAATTTAAAAAAGTGGTTATTACTATTCATAACGGCTAGTTCATAATAATAATATAATAATACATCCTTTAGTGAAACTCGGTATTGCGTACTACACACGCTATCGAGGAAGGTCTTGATTACCTGTAATGCAAGCCAAGTTAGGGATGTGTATAGTGAAAGCTCTGTTCGGTGTTGCGTATAACATAATAAAAACATATTTTATTTATACATTAAACAAAATCTATACTTAATGTTGCGTACAATAATTTCCACCAAACGAACTTGAAATTCTGTGTAACATGATCCAAGAATAGTGTTGCATATAATTCAAGTTAATACGGTGTTGCGTATAGTACAAGCTAATCTTGGTGTAGTGTATAATAGAATACATCAAAGAAATTAAAAATAATATATCTCATAAAATCTCAGGGTGTTACATTCTACCCCCCTTAAAATGAATTTCTCCCTCGAAATTCGTCGGGGTTATAAATGGTTTACTACTTGAAAGTTTCTTTCATTGAAACCCACATCGTCAAAAGTAATAGTAAAACTTCATTTTAAAATGGGAAGTTAGAATCATAACGGTCACCCAAAGTAACTCAGTACTGGGTTTCCACATAGGACAACATAGGTGAAAATATGGATATGGAAGAGAAATCTAACCATCATGTTCTGATGGAGAGTGGTAGAGAACATGGTTATAAAAAAGACAACAATCAAAAAATGGATGTGTATAATGGTTTTAAAACAAATGGATATTTCATCATAAGAAACGTGAAACCATGTAAATCATAGAGACGTTATATTTGAAACAGACACATATGAAATAATGTCATCTAAGATGGAAAATGGATTTGATAAAACACTTGAAATGAATTCTTGAGGAAAATATTCTTTCTTCTTCAAAAACATTTTCTTTTCACAAAATGCCATGAAATTTTAATATAAATTTATTTTTTTGAAAATATTCATGAAATCTTGTAGAGTAATCTTCATGAAAATAAGGCGTTATAAAACCGTAAAAATCCGTTCATGTCGTATAAGTTAAAAAAAATATTCTTCTCGTACGTTTGACGAAAAAGTAAAAAAGTACCTCATATGGTAAACAAAAGAAATATTACTTAGTTACCATGTAGTAAAAGTAAAAAAATGTGCAAAAAGCACCTTAAACATACATGAAACCATTTTTAGAAAAAAGAGACATGGATGATAAATATAACCCCAGAAAATACTTATGAATAAATAATCTCAGATAAAAACGAGATTGGAAAAGTTATCCCTTAACTTATGTCCAATTTCTTCCATATGTGTCTGAGACTCCTGTATAGTGGGTTTAAACATATTATTAACTTGTAACAGAACCATAATAATATTTATAATATCATATATGATTCACTCACGGCTTTATATTATCTGTTCATTTGTCAATTCCATGTTAAAGCGGTGTTTTGGGTAAAATCGTTTCATCTATCGTCCGTGTTTTGACTTGTAATTATTAATATGATTACATAGATCATGATTACTTAATTAAAAAATATAAAACATGATTTATATATAACATATATTCAGAATATACAAATATATAATAGATTGATAAATGGAATGAAATACACTGTTCATGGAGACGGTAGGCCGTACGTATGCATGAACGCTATTTTTCGTTTCCTTATTAAATTGAATGGAATTAAGTAGATGAAATACATATATATATATATATACATAAATATAGTAGCATCATTATGTCATATATCTCATGATTACTTATTATATAACTTTATAATCATTCTTGAATTGTTAACATGGAAAATGAATCTCATCGCGTCATGGAGACGGTAATCCATACGTACGCACGAGCGATGATATCATTCCCATATTTATGGAATGGAATTTTAGTGGATGATATAATATCTTAGAATCAATATGATGTTATAATAATCATAAATAGTTATTCTTTACACCATTATACCCATCCAAGTATGGTGGTGGTGGAAAAATAGATTACACCATGGCGTGGAGATAGTATTCTGTACGTACGCACACACGGTGATTTCGTTTTCTGTAGTTTTATAATGAAACAACTAAATAAGAAGAAGTTGAAGAAGAAAGAAAACTTGAAAGAATCGGTAGAAGATATTACCTCTTCCTCGACGCACCTCCTTTAAACATATAATTAGGGAACTAGGGTTGGTATTTTGAGAATACCAGAACCTCTATGATATAACTAGAGAGGTTGGAAAGAGGAATTGTCAGGGGTTGGCCGAGCTCCAAGGCTCAAAAGGGTGTGAAGTGAAGAGGGAAGGGGTGCCCTTTTTATAAGGGAGGAGAGGGGCACCTTAAAAAAACATAAAATATTATTTTATAATAAAGTCATATTCGGTTTTTAATATCCCCAAATTGATTTATTTATAATCTAAGGTGGGTATGGGTCGAAATACTCTCAACCAATAGATTTTAGACAAGTTGTGGTAACTATTTCATCATTATCATTTAGATTTAACTCTATGCTAAATAATTTAACTTTTATCGTGTATCTTTGTTTTCTTACATTATATGGTTAATAAACTTACAATAACAAGACAAACGAATCCCAAGTGTTTCATTATTATTATTTATATTCTTATCTACGTCATTTGGCCAAACCTTAGATTTTTAGGAAAAAAATAACAATTAATAATATAACATTTTTTAAAAAACTATTTTATGTCAAATTTGACACTATTTGGTACTTGATTTTTTTAAAAATCATAACAGCATGATTAGTTCAAAAAAAGTTAATTAAATCAATAATAACATGTAATATTAACCTAGAAAAAGAGTTTAATTAATAAAAAGTCTAAAATTACATTTATTTTGGTATTTATATCATCAATTATGTTAATATTTCACTAATAAGGTAATTAATGCATCATAATTGTGACAAAAATAAATTAAATTATATAATGTCTAAAAATTATAAATAAAATACCATTATGTAGTAAATCTTTTTATCTTTCTAATTAATATTTATAGTCGAATTTATCTTATGTATAACCCTATATTAAGAATGATTTTGTTGTTAAACATTGATTTTAACTATTTTAATTCTTCTTTAAATAAAATAATAATAAATATCCTAATCTAATCCAAGTGGACCTAAAGGGTAATATTTTATTTTTAAGGTTGTTTTTGGTTGAATTACACTATTCAAATAGAATTAGAACATGTGTTAGGGTAATAATAATATCATTTTTTCCTTAAATTACCCTATTTAATTTTAATCATGGTAAATAAAAGTAAAATGTTACTATTCACCAAAAATTATTTTTATCTTATTGAACCACATTTTACTCCTTGATATTAACCATGTCTCTCGAATTTTTGAAATTCCACTCACAGAAGCGGTAAAATTAATTATTATGTAAATTTTCAAACTCTCCTAGGTGGTGGGTAAAAGACAGTGAAAAGTTCAATAAAATTTTTATATGTTTAAATTTATTATAAAATGACTCAAATTAATTACATTGAACTTATATAGGTATTATGTTTCAATTTTTACCCAAAATAAATTTAAATAAAATATATAATTATTTATATAAAAAGTCGGGTTTTAAATAGTAACCCAGGGTTTTCACTATTCATCAAAAATTGAAAGTTTTCAGAAAAAAAATTCACCCTAGGATAATTTCGATATTCCGAATCCAAAAATGAAGTCCATTTTGAAAAATAAAATTTAAAAAATTTAAAAAAGTGGGTATTACTATTCATAACGGCTAGTTCATAATAATATTATAATAATATATCATTTAGTGAAACTCGGTATTGCGTACTACACACGCTATCGAGGAAGGTCTTTATTACGTGTAATGCAAGCCAAGTCCGGGATGTGTGTAGTGAAAGCTTTTTTTGGTGTTGCGTATAACATAATCAAAACATATTTTATTTATACATTAAACAAAATCTATACTTAATGTTGCGTAAAATAATTTCCACAAAACGAAGTTGAAATTGTGTGTAATAAGAGCCAAGAATAGTGTTGCATATACTGCAAGCTAATATGGTGTTGCATATAGTGCAAGATAATTTTGGTGTAGCGTAGAACACAAGACACCAATGAAATTAAAAATAATAATTCTCATAAAATCTCGGGTTGATACATTCTACCCCCCATAAAATTAATTTTGCCCTCGAAATTCGTCCAAGTTATAAATGGTTTACTACTTGAATGTTTCTTTCATAGAAACCCACATATTAAAAAGAAATTCAAAAACTGAACTTTAAAAAATAAATTATGAAATGTAACGGTTACCCAAATTAACTAATCACTGGGTTTCCACATAAGAGAACTTAGGTGAAAATATGGATATGGAAGAAAAATCTAGCCATCATGTTCTAATGGAGAGTGGTAGAGAACATGGCTATGAAAAGGCCAACAATCACAAAGCCATAAATTTGTAATGATCTAAGGTACCATCTAATTCGTCAGATATAAGGGAACTAGGACAACATTTTTCGATTTGAAGATCATTTTCCTAAAGATGAAAATTTTGAAATAGAAGAAATACTTACATTATTTCGGTATAATCTCACCGTTGTTCGTGCCTTGAAAATTTTCCACTTCATCTCTTAAAAAAAGGAGGTTCAATTTTTCATTCATGAAGTGTTAACAGATCATGTGATATAAGGATGGGTCATTCTATATGTCTCAAACAAAAAGGTTAGCAAAAGTTATCAAATATAGATAAGTCCATCTATAGTGAGGTTAATTGTATAAGATTCTAAAAATGGACTTATACTTCATCTATCGTACTGCTTAATAAAACAGGTTTCTACTGACCAGGGAATTCCTATAGGCCAGTGGTAGGAAATAAAGTCCTGTCGCACTTCAGTTTTGGATTCGATTCCCACAGCCTTGTCCGACACGACTGGTTGTCTCATGTCCTACAGGTTGTCCCTTTTTCTAAAACTACATTATAATAACATACCTTCAATAAATTAGAAAAATCTTCTAGCCTTAAAAAATACTATCTTATGTATAACTTAATTCATTCCAATCTTTAGGCTTATCCAAAATACTTCTGTCCAAGCTCATAGTATAAAGAAAACAATTACTAGAAATGTCATTTACCGAGCATGTGAATACTATCATTTATCCTCCATATATAATATGATATATCTTGTTGGCAAAATTACAAACATGTGAATACCTTAATCATGTATTCTCTTGAAAAATGAATACCCATTGACCCTTAGTGAAAACATGAATGCTGTCAAAATTTAACACTTCCCACATACCAAAATCCCAAAATTTATATATACTCAAACCATGATATAACTTTGTCCTTATATCAGTCATGAGCTCATTTTATTTTTTCTTTATCTCTTCATTATGCGCATATCATCTTCTTTCCAAAAATATTTCAATCACTTTTCATGGTTACTGGTACCATATAATTATTGGAAAACAATACATATATATTCCAAAATTCCACGATGCCATAAATGATATTCCATGATACTATTTTAAAATCCCATTACATAAACACTTAATCATTACACGACGTCATTGTCATACTCAACATCACAAATAGGGATCGCATGTGACTTCCCTTTATCCTTTTCCTTAAGAGTCTTCCCATGTTGGTCATCATTAACCCTTGGATTAGGGCATTGATTAGCATAATGCCCCATTTCCTTGCACTTGAAGCATTGAAGTGTTAGTGATGTGTTCTATGCGGTATTTTCTTTATTCACGTCATTAGAAACCCTTTTTCTATTACTTCGACACTCAGCTGCTCAATGACCTTCTTTCCCACACTTAAAACATTTTCTAGCCCCTTTATGACAATATCCACCATGCTTCTTTCCACACTTTGAGCATAAAGAAACATTCATCTTATTTTCACAATTATTCTGATATTTATCCTTGAGCTCCATCTTTCACTTCCTGTCAAAACCATGAGATGGATATGTAACACCAACATACATTTCTACCTTGATAGCACAACACACAATTTCTTCTTAGCTGCTGAAGTCTCTTATAGCTAATGCCCTTTGAAGACTTGGTTGTAAGCCACTGAAGAATCGATCAATGTTACTTTCAGGTTGGATGATAAAGCCAGATGCATACCTTTTAAGGCTTGTAAAATTCGCTTCGTATATACCAACAAATTCATCATCCTTTTTCTTAATCTCAAGGAAATCCTTTTCCATCTTTCGTAAAAGAATATGAGGGAAGTACTTATTGAAAAATAAGTTCTTGAACTCATCCCATTCCATGGATTCAATTTCATCTCGGGGCCTCGTATTCTTAATTATAGTCCACTATTGATCTGCTTCACCTTATAAACGGTAAATAGACTGAATGAATTTTTCATGTTCTGAATAGTGAAGTATGGAAAATATCTTTTCAATGGTACTGATCCATTGTTCAGCAACAAGTGGATCAGAAGACCCACTGAAAGAAGGTGGACATTGCCTCATGAAGGACTCAATAGAATATTGTTCCCTTATCTGATCATTTGGAAGTCCAAAATGATTAATAGCTTGTGTAAGTATAGAAATAAGATTTTTCACTCCATCTCCCATAACATTGGTGTGTTTAGGAGGAAAATCATTTCATTGTCCATTACATTGATCAAAACGGTTCCTTTGGGTACCAGTCATCGTCTAAAACCCAAAAAGAATAGTGTGAGAGGCAAAATTCATGCAAGGGAAAAAAACCTAATAAAGGGGGAGTACCTTCAGTATATATCATCTTAGGGTTAATTCTAAGATTTTTATCGTAATTCTAGGACTATAACCTATACTTATACGTAACCTTAGGGACATCCCTAGACATACCTTAGAAATATCTCTAGGGATTTCACTAAAGTTTTCGCATCCTAGTTTCCAAAGGTTAATTAAACCATTCCTATGATACCAACTGTAGAGACCCAAATCTTGACGTACATAGACATTACTTTACTTTTTCGGAATACTTAATACTTAAGAAAAATAGACACACAAGGATCGTAATAGTTTAGTGTCTTTGAAAACTTGGAACATAATCTTTTAATCATGGTGAAAGATCATATAAACCTCCCATAAAGATCTTCCCCTTTTGTTTTCTTACCTAAAACCTTTCTCTATATCCTAAGGAAAAGAAAATATATAAAGGGTGAGCTGAAATGCTCAGTGAGGGTAAGCATGGAGAAAACAACACAAACCATATACATTTGAACATAAAAACATGAACATAATGTTTATACATCAAAATCTTCAGCAATGACATAAAACATAGTAGTACATAAGGCATAGATCATAATGGAACATCAATCATGATAAAATAGCTTGGAAATAATACTTGTAATTGTGGAAAATCATTAAGTGCATTATATGATTTCCATAGTAGCCAAGACATTGCTACCAAGACCATCTTAGTGGACAAATTCCCTTTCTGAATCGAGTTCACTCCTCGTTTCAGTCCTGTAACTCTGAACCGGATTAACTTACCATTACAGCCATGTCTATCTCATGAGATATAAATCTTTAACCAATGAATTGGAGGGAGATATAGGTCACACCCTTCTAATAATGAAATCATTCTTACTTGTGACCCAAAATAAACTTAAAACATTCATCATAACCCAAAGAATAAAATGGGTTTAATAAACATCATCCCATCATCACATAATCAATATAAAACAAATGGATATTTCATCATAAGAAAAGTGAAACCATGTAAATCATATAGACATTATACTTGAAACATATACATATGAAATAATATCATCTTAGATGGAAAATGGTTTTGATAAAACACTTGAAATGAATTGTTGAGGAAAATATCCTTTCTTCTACAAAAACATTTTCTTTTCACAAAATGCCATGCAATTTTAATATAAAAATCTTTTTTGAAAATATTCATGAAATATTATAGAGTAATCTTCATAAAAATAAGGCGTTATAAAACCGTAAAAATCCATTCATGCCATATAAGTTAAAAAAACATTCTTCTCGCACTTTTGACAGAAAAGTCAAAAAGTACCGCATATGGTAAACAAAAGAAATAATTCTTAAATACCACGTATTAAAAGTAAAAAAATGTATAAAAAGGACTTTAAACATACATGAAACCATTTTTATAAAATAGGGACATGGAGGATAAATATAATCCCAGAAAATACTTACGAATAAATAATCTCAGATAAAAATGAGATTGGAAAAGTTATCCCTTACCTTATGTCCAATTTCTTCTGTATGTGTTTGAGACTCCTGTATAGTGGGTTTAAACATATTATTAACTTGTAAATGAACCATAATAATATTTATGATATCATATATGATTCACTTACGACTTTATCTTATCCTTTCATTTGTCAATTCCATGTTAAAGCAGTGTTTTGGGTAAAATCATTTCATTTATCGTCCGTGTTTTGACTTGTAATTATTAATATGATTACATAGATCATGATTACTTAATTACAGAATATAAAACTTGATTTATATATAATATATATTTAATATATATATATATATATATTATATTGATAAATGGAATGAAATATATCATTAATGGAGACGGTAGGCCGTACGTACACATGAAAGTTTTTTCTCGTTTCCTTATTGAATTGAATGGAATTAAGTAGATGACATACATATATACATACAAATATCCAGTAGCATCATTATGTCAAATATGTGAGATGAAAGAATTGTTCAAGATCGGTCAATGGTTTAAGAAGGTAGTGGAATGATTACATGTTTATCAAGAGTTATGTTGTATAAGTAATCTCATGGTACTATGGAATAAAGAGACATATAAGGATTGGTACACTGTTGTTTTTTCTTTTGTTTTTCAAAAGTATATGTTGAATGGTACCTGTAACCATGAAAGGTTATTCAGATATTTTTGGAAAGCACCTAATATGTGCAGAAATAAGGGATAAGGGGATAATGAAATGTTTGATAGTATTAATGATCTCATGACTGGTATAAGGACAAAGTGATATCATGGTTTGAGTATATAGAATTTTTGGGATTTTGGTATGTATAAAGAGTTACCTTTTGACAGCATTCATGATTTCACTATTGTTTTATGATAATTTATGTTTCAAGAAAATACATGATTAAGGAATTCACATGATTGGAATGTGACCAACAAGATATATATATCTTATGATATACGATCGATAAATGATGGTATTCACATGCTCGGTAGATGACATTTCTAGTAATTGTTCTATTTATACTATGAGCTTGGAAATAAGTATTTTAAATAAGCCTAAAGATTCGAATGAATTAAGTTATTCCTAATATATTAATGTTTATGGCTAGACCATTTTTTGATAATATTCCAGGAATGTTATAATAATGTAGTTTTAGAAAAAGGTACAACCCGTAGGACGGGCAACAACCTATCGTGTAGGACAAGGATGCGGGAATTGAACCCCCAACAAAAGTGAGACATGCCTTTATAACCTACCACTGGACTACAGGAAGTCACTGGTTAGTAGAAACTAGTTTTATTTTATTAAGCGCTATGATAGACGAAGTATAATTCCATTTTAGCAACCATATACGATTAATCTCAGCATAAATGGACTTATGTATATTTAATAAATTGTGCTAAAATTTTTGTGATAGGAACAGATGAAATGACCTATCATTAAATCACATGATCTGGTAACACTTCACGAAAGACAAATTCAACTTCATTTCTTTAAGTGATGAAGTGGAAATTGTTCAAGGCATGAGCGACGATGAGATTGTACCAAAATAAATAATTATTTATTTTAATTCAAAAATTATTCAACATTTAGGAAATGATCTTGAAAACAGAAAATGTTGTCCTAGTTCTCTTATATCTGATGAATCAGATGGTACCTTATATCATCCCAAATTTATGGCTTTGTGATTGTTGGCTTTTTCATAGCCATGTTCTCTACCGCTCTCCATCTGGACTTGATGGTTAGATTTATCTTCCATATCCATATTTTCACCTATATTCTTCTATGTGGAAACCCAGTGATTAGTTAATATTGGTAACCGTTATGTTCCACAATTTAGTTTTTAAAGTTCAGTTTTGGTATTCCTTTTTATGATGTGGGTTTCAATTAATAAACTTTCAAATAGTAAACCATTTATAACCCCAACGAATTTCGAGGGAGAAATTCATTTTAAGGGGGTATAATGTAACACCCCGAGATTTTATGAGATATATTATTTTTAATTTCTTTAATATCTTATATTGTATGCTACACCAAGATTATGTTGCGCTATACGCAACACCATATTTTCTTGCAGTATACACAACACTATTCTTGGTTTGTGTTACACAAAATTTCAAGTTCGTTTGATAGTAGTTATTCTACGCAACATTGAGTATATATATATATATATATCTATATTTAATGTATAAATGAAATATGGTTGGATTTTTTTATACACAACAAAAATGAAGTCTTGCACTACACGCATCCTTGACTTGGCTTGCATTACACGCAATCACGACCTTCCTCGATAGCATGTGTAGTACGCAATATTGAGTTTCACTAAACAATGATATATTGTTATAATATTATTATGGACTTGCCGTTATGAATAGTATTAACTAAATTTTTAATTTTATAACATTTTTATTCATCTTAAACATTTTCTAAAACATGTTATGTGAACAAAATAAATTTTTCGGGTAAAATAAGTATTTTTCAAAAAATGCAGTTTTGCTTCCTTTTGATAGCGCACCCACATTAAATCTAGTTTTTGATGGGTTTATAAGTAGAATTTGAAAAAATAAAATTCTTCTTTGTAATAATGATATAAAAATTTACTTTGGATAAATTTTTCATATTATTCTGATAACTTTCATATTTTAATGAATAGCAAAAACACTCTATATTTTAAATAAAAACAACTTTTTTCATCGCAATAATTTATATGGTTAGATTATATTATTAAGTGGTTTTAAATAATAAATAGAATATATTTTTACCATTTAATATAACATATTTCATTAGCATTTATTTTACATTGAATTCATAGGTAAAATCATTTCAATCTTTTGCAATGTATTAACTTTTAAAACATGTTTTCTTAACAACGAGATTAATATTAAATTAATTTCGGAAAATTCTGTGATTTGAATTTGGAAAAATATACTCCATGTTTGGAATCAGTAGGTCCAAATTTTGTTAATAGGCTACCTTTTATTTTTGGGCACTATGAATAGTAACTACGGTATATTTTATTTACCATAGTTAAAGATAAATCAGGTAAATAAGGGTAAATATAATATTATAAAATTTCCATAACACTTGTCTTGATATAATTGTATGATTTTATTTCGTAATATGGAATATTTTGGTCCAAATGGAATCCATTGGAACCCACTTGGATGTGATTAAGTCCTTTTATTTATTTTATTTAAAATAAAGTGAAATATGTCCCACTCAAACATTAATAATTATAATATTTTTAATATATGGTTATACAGAATATAAATTCAGTTATAAATACTCGTTTTAAAGCTAAAATGTTTTTCTTTATCATGGTAATTTATTTGTAATTTTTAAGAATTATTTATTTACCTTATTAGCTTATACATTAATGAAGTAGAAATTATTTATTTACTGAAAAATCAATAATATAATTTTTATTAAACTAATAGTGACCCTAAAAGGAACAAAAAACCTGAACAAAACAAATTGGTCATGTACATGTAAACCATAAGCATCCAACGGTGGAATATATTACCATTTTAATCCTTATAAAACCGATTAGTCCATTTATATTATACTATTTTAAATGATGTCAAAGATGTCACCTTCATAATTTAATAAATACAACAATTTAAATGTTGTGATTTTATGATGATAAATTATTGTAAAAGTATTATTATAAAATATATGGGACTTATATTCATAATAGGATTTTATTTTTTATTTTTGTGCAACAAATAAGTATATTAAATAATTATACAAAAATGTTGTACTAATTATACTTTTAAGAGATATACCAAATAAATGGTTTTAAAAATATAAAAAAAATATTATATGAACTATTTAATGTTCTCCCCGAATTTTCTAGACAAATTTGACATGTTATTAATCTATTAAGTATTTTTTTTAGAATATATCCTCTGTTTGGATTTTATTTAAATTAAAATAAATTAATTATGTCAAAATTGACACTATTGTAATATTATAAAAATAACAAATTATAATTTTTTTTTAAAAATCACAAAAATATTTAAAAATTATACATTGAAATTTATATAGTCTAAAATTTCATTCATTATTCAATAATAGACAATTAATAACACATAAGTAATTATTTATAACAATTTAAAAAATTAGAATCTTATTACCACAAATAAAATTAAATAGATTAAATAAAGATTAATCAAGTTGATAATGTTTAAAATAAATTCCCAACATATCTAAATTTCATTGGTTGATGAAATTAAAACCCTATATCATCTAATATTAGGATTTTAGTCATTTTTGGAGTTTTTATGTGAGTTTTAATTTATTATAAATTAATATTTTTGAGGTTTTTAAAGGTGACCCTCTCCTCCCTTATAAAAGGGCACCTCATCCTTCTTCTCTTCACACAATTTTGAGCCTTCAAGCTCGTACAAACCCTGCCCATTTCCCTTATCAACTTCCCTATAAACATTATAGAGGTTCTTGTCTCCTCAAAAGTCCAACTCTAGTGCCTTAAAAGGATGTTAAGAAGAGGCACGTCATAGAAGAGGTAATATCCTTTACCAATTATTTCCAATTTATTTCTTATTCTACTTCTTCTTCTTTATTTGTTTCATCATAAATTAGTAACAACAGTATCACTCATATACTTATATGTTATTATAAATATTAAACAACCCTATTTCATCTTCTATCCATCCTACAGAAAACGAAATCACCGCGCGTGCGTACGTACGGAATATCGTCTCCACGCCGTGGTGTAATATGTTTTCCACCACCACCTTACTTGGATGGGTATAATGGTGTAAATAAATAACTATATATGATTATTTTAAATTGATATTGATTTTGAAATATTATATATACACTTCAATACAATTCCACGATCATGGGAATGATATCATCGCTCGCTCGTACATACGGACTACCATCTCCACGAATGCGATGAGATTCATTTTCCATGATTAACCATTAAAGTATGATTATAAAGTATATATAATAAATAATCATGAATGATATTACATAATAATGATACTGTATTTATGTACATATAAGTTTCATTTACTTAATTCCATTCAATTCAATAAGGAAACGAAAATAGCGTTCATGCGTACGTACGGCCTACCGTCTCCATGAAAGGTGTATTTCATTCCATTTATCAATATATCATATATATTTATATACTGAATACATATTACATATAAATCATGTTTTACATTCTGTAATTAATTAAATCATGATATAAGTAATAATATCAAGAACAATAAGTCGAAACAAGTATGATAAATGAAACGATTTTACCCAAAACGCTTCCTTAACATGGAATTTATAAAAGAATTGGTAATATAAAGTCATAAATGAATCATATATGATATCATAACAATGAATATGATTTTGTAATAAGTCAATTACATTATTGAAATCATTATACAGGAGGTTCGGATACATACAAAGCATATCAGACATAAGGTAAGGGATAACTTTTCCAATCTCGTTTTTATCTAAGATTGTTTATTCGTAATTATTTACTGGGGTTATATTTATCATCCATGTCCCTGTTTTCTAAAAATCGTTTCATGTATGTTTAAAGTCCTTTTTACCCATTTTTTACTTTTACTACATGTTATGTAAGGAATCTTTATGTTTTTTTACCATATGAGGTACTTTTTTACTTTTCCAGTAAAAGTACGAGAAGAATGTTTTTTTACTTATACAGCATGAACAGATTTTTACGGTTTCATAAACCGTTATTTTCATGAAGCTTACTCCACAATATTTCATGATAATTTTTAACAAAATCATTTTCTTTTAAAATTTCATGGCATTTTGTGAAAATAAAATTTTTTTGAAGAAGAAATGATATTTTCCTCAAGATTTCATTTCAAGTGTTTTATCAAAACCATTTTCCATATAAGATGGTATTATTTCATATGTATGTTTCAAGTATAATGTATCTACGATTTACATTGTTTCACTTTTCTTATGATGTAATGATATCCATTTTTTGTATGGATTATGTTATGATGGGATGATTTTTATGAAACCCATTTTATACTTTGGGTAATGATGAATTATTTATTTTCATGTTGTGGAACAAGTAAGAATGATTTCATTATGAGATGCGTGGGACCTATATATTCCTCTAATACATTGGGTAAAGATTTATATCTCATGAGATAGACATGTCTGGAATGGTATGTTAATCTGGTTCAGTGTTAGAGGACTTGAACGAGGAGTGAATTCGATTCAGAAAAGGACTTTGTCCGCTAAGATGGTCTTGGCAGCAATGTCTTGGCTACTATGGAAATCATATCATGTGCTTAATGGTTTCCAAAATTACATGTTTTAATCCCACACTATTTTATCATTGTTAATGTTTCTTTATGTTCTATTCCTTTCGTACTGCCAGGTTTTATATCATTGCTCAAGATTTTGATGTTTAAACATATTGTTCATGTTTTTTTAAGTTCAAATGTATATGATTTGTTTTGTTTTCTCCATGCTTACCCTTACTAAGAATTTGAGATCACCATTTATATGTTTTCTTTTCCCCATGATTTAAAGAATGGTTTTAGGTAAGAAAACAAAAGGGGAAGATCTTTATGGGATATGTTGAAGATCTTTCCCCACGATTAGAATATTATATTCTGAATTTCCAAAGACACTAAACTATTACGGTCCTTGTGTGTCTATTTTTGTTATGTAATAAGTATTCCGCAAAATTAATGTAATATCCATGTATGTCAAGATTCGGGTCTCTACATTAAATCATTGATCTTGGGTTATTACATCCAAATGAATCAATATGCCCATATTTAACTAATTCATAATGTTTTTAGATCTGTAACTTTTTTTATTTTAATCCATTTGGATTCAACAATACCTAGGTTATATGGATTTTGTATACAAAAGTCTCTTTGTTGAGTTATAATACTTGCCCCAAAATTATTTATTCAATTTTTTTATTCCATCATAAGAGTTAATTTTATTTACTTTATCTTCATCTATAGTATAAAATTACATTTTAATTGAGAGTTTTAACTCGATAAAATTTCACACTAAAAAGTTATAAAATAATTTATAATAATTCATAACCTCATTTATGATTTTTTCCCCAACACATCCATATTCTATCTTCCCTCCATTCTTTTTATTTATAATTAGGAACCTAGTTTTGTGTTTTCTCATATGCCCTAAAAATGTTTCTTCTCCTCCTTTGAAAATGGTTTTTTTAATCTTTTTATAATGTGAGGTTTTTAAAGATATATTTTAAAATACTGAAAAAAATGTTTTATGTACTTTCAAATGAAATGTTTTGTATTCATCCACACTTTTTAAAATCACCATTAAATATATTCAAGGTTCTATTATTCAAATTTATTTCTAACAGTCCTAGTTTTTAAAAGGATACAATATGTTCAAAAGCGTACATAATATGCCACATCGAACTTAAGAAAACAACTAAATATTATTATGATACCTTATAACCTAGCTGTTAAAATGGAGGAAAGGAACAATTTTAATTTATTTTTAAATTTTTTTTAAAACATGTATTTAATTTATTCCTTTGTTAACATTTATTTATAAATGAAAATAAAAACCTTTTTAATTAAAAGCAAATGTTTTTCGGAAAAACTATTTAAATACAAATATGTGAGTTTATAAAATAATAAAATAACTCCTTATAGAGTTTATTAATTAAATATTTATGTAATATATTCAATTTAATGTTTCAAATTAATCTTATATATTTTTTAGACATGATATAATAAAACATTAATTTTTCATATAAAATTAGTATTTTTTATGGAAATACAATTTTACCACCTTTTAATGGAGAACCCATTTTATATCTAGTTTTGACAATATAATAAGTTACAATAGATAAAATAAAATTCTTATCTATAATAAAGACATAAAAATTTACTGTTGATGAAATTTTTGTTTTTTCTGATAAAGTTCATATTTTAATGAATAATAAAAAATAATGCATTTTAATTTAAAGCTACTTTTTTGTCTAAATTATTTATATTATTAGATTATATTTTTTAATAGTTATAAAATATTATTAGTTTAAGTTTTTATCATTGAATAAAATTTTGGTAATTATAAGTAATTTCATATTCAAATTTGATATAAACACATGTCCATCTTTTGATGTTTTTTACTTTTAAAAAATTGGTTTTCTCATTTTGATGACTAGAATTAATTTTAAACTAATTATCACAACTTATATGCTTTTAATTTTTAAAAATAGATTCTATATTTGTAATTAGAGGGACAATATTATGTAAATTGGCCTTTTTTATTTTTTTTACATTTTGAATAGTAACGTTAGTAATTATTTTAATTACCACAGTTATGGGTAAATTAGGTAATTAATGATAAAAAATATTATTATAATAATAAAACATCATAACACTTGAAGTAATTTAATTTTTTTAGTGTATCATGAACATGAGAATCCTTGGGTCTATTTTTTAGACCACTTGGAGCCTCATTGATGACTTTAATGCATTTATAATATTATATTCAATGAATAGTCTTTTTTTGTTACATTCACATAAAAAGTAATGTATTATAATATAGAGTTATAAAGGGAATATATTTGACCCTAAATGGTTATTATTACTCTCAAAATATTTCCAACATCATGGAAATATATTTATGTTTTTTAAGAAATAAATAATTTAATTAAATTGTGACACAAAGATAATGTAGTAATTTATTAATTAATGATATAATAAAATAAATGATATTTTAAATATTAAAATAAATATTATATGACATAATTTATTCTATTAACGTTTTTTCTGGATAACTGTTACATTTTTTTGATGATTTATGGGAGTTATTTTGGAATTATATTCCTTTTATGATATTTTTAAAAGTAATCTAATAAATAATGTCTGAATTGACAATATCAGTATTTAAAAATATAAAATATTTTATTAAATGATATTAAATTCCTTAAAATTTAATATTCATCCAAATGGTTAGGATAATTCCAAATATGTCATAAATGGCACTTTTATGTGTCGTCTGACTTATTATGGTAACAACATTAACCCAAAAAGTGTCAATAATATAATATCACAGAAAGATGAAAAAGGGTAAAATAAGGGTTAAACCAAAACAATAAGGATTAAAAAAATTTAAAAAACTAATATAATTTTATTTCAATAATGGTTATTTGGCCCAAAATCATCTTATATTCTAAATAAATTGTTATGGGACCATTTGGAATAGAAATAGAATTTATATTAATTTAATATTTTAAGAGATTCTGAGAGTGCCCCTACCCTCTCTTATAAAAAGGTACCCATTATTTTCTAACATTGACACATCCAAATAATTTTTGATAAACTGATATCTTCACAAAACTCTTCCTATAATTACTCTCCAAATTTCTAAGGGATTATTTTTGGAGAAACACCCTTCTTATTGAAGTTATAGTCTTTAGAATGGTGATCGTCCGAAAGAAATGTAATTTTTTTAGGTGTCTCTATATTATTACTTCATCCACATTATTTGAATATCCACCAACCATGATGATATAATAACTCCATTATCCTTAATATAATTAATTTTTATTATGTTAATACCATCATCTAAATCGTTATCCAATTCAATAAAATAGGAAATGAACTTGTTTTGTGTGTATAGCGGACTACTACTTTGCAAACAGATATAGTTTAAGTTTCATTACCTTCTCTCAAGACTGATAATAATTATGGAATTAATGTTAATCTATGATATTAATGACATATTTATCATTATAAGATAATAATAAATCAATTACATTCTTTCTTTCCATAAACATACAAATAATAATGTTGTTCGTGCATACGTGTGGACTATCACCTTCAACAAACGATGTGAATCATTTTTATTCACCACATAACTTTTAATATATATATATATATATATATTTATAAGTATATTTAAATTATTATTATTATTTAAATAAAATTACAATCATTATATAAAGGTTAAATAATAATTACCCAATTTCCATAATGATAAATGAAAAATGGAAATGTTACTCATGCTTTCGTACGACTTACCTTCTCCATGATTGTAACAGTGCTCATTTTTAATATTCAAATTTAAGGAAAACATTTAATAGTATAATTGATATAGATAATTCGTTATTACATCATTAATATTATTCTTGAAATTATGTACCTATGACAACACGAACTATTGACATCAAAACTTGTTTATTTTCGACTCAAGTACTGATTATCGACCAAACATACGATATGATCTTAACTAATTATATAATTTTTATAACATGGTAATAAGTTATATAAAATAAATAATAAACATGAAAATGTTTTTCCAGAAATTATAAATTAACCTAAGTTTATTATTCAGAAATAGGAAGATTCTAAGTGACGAGTCAAACTTAGTATAAGGAAGTTTGTCTCCATCTCCTTCTATTGAAGAATTTATTCATAATAGGAAACTTTATTATTTAGAAGGGGTATATACCTAAAATGTGAAATTTTAGATCCATATTTTATCTAAAGTAATTTTATTTATTGTTTCGGTAATTTATTAATTCATAGAGATTAAGATTTAAATGTTCAATGTGGTATGGGACACCTTTAACGTTTAATGATTTAATTATAAAATATTTTATTTATGATATTAATTTTCATATTAATTTATATCGATATAAAATGATTATACAGAAAATTTAATGACTATATTTAATTTCATTCAATGCTTTGAAAATGAAATATTTTTATACCAAGGATTTTACTTTCTTTTCTAAAAAATTATTTTTTTTGTTTTAACGTATATGAAGACAACTACTTCTCTCCCATCACAACCGTTATTTGATACATGGAATCCTCTATAAGGAATAATGTATTTAAATTGGAAAAATACGTTATTATTTTATTGGGTATCTTTTTATTAAAAATGAGTTTTTAAATAAAAATTATGTTTTTACACGGAAATGTTTTTTCATTTGGGAATAGAAGAGTTTTTTGAAAGGTTTTTATGATGAATATATTTTTTTGAATATTAAATGAGAATTATATGAAATAAGTAAGCTAGATATACACTATAAAACGGGTTGATCTCAATTATAGCCCACAAGTGAGACTGGTATAGCTTATAAAAATGGATGAGCTTTGTTATAGCTTATGGGTGAGCCTGATATATATTATATGAATGGTGATCCCCATTATAGATCTCAAATTTAGAATTTGACCATATGGTTATTCTAATGGAAAGATGTTTTAATGTGTTTGATTTATATGATGCTTCATGTCACATGAATGAGTTTTAATTTCTTTATATTGGTTTTAATGTTTTTATTTGATAAAAAATTATAAGTTTTATTAATGTGAAAATGTTTTGTTTCATTCACTAAAATAATATTAAATGGGTTACCATGTTTTAACAAGATTAATAATTTCTTTCTTTTTATGTCCCTTACTGAGCTTTTGTTCTCATCCCATGTTTTAAATTTTTTTCCAAATGTTTTAATATTGTTATGGAAAAAGAAGATTCCATGATGAATGTATTGATGATGTGTCTTGAAAAGAAATCATGTTTTATTTTAAAATAGTTCCCTTTGATGAAAAAATGTATACTGAGTATAGTTTCCCACTTCTAATGTATGAGTTTACTATGTAAGAGTTTCCCTAATTCTCTAAAACTCTAAACATAAAATATCCTCAAATGTGAATTATAATTCAAAAACACTCGAATAAGATATGTTTAAGTCTGGGTCCTTATAGTTGGTATCAGAGAGAGGTTTACAAAACTTTAGAGATTAGGATGTATTCTTAAGAGTTAAGGATTTAATATGAGTTTATAATTTTTATGCTGATCATAAGTTCAATGTTAATGAAATCCATTTTAATGATTTATGTTCCTAAATTTATGTTGATTAAAAAAATTTGGAGACATTTTTTTGGAAATTATGTGTTATTGGTTTTTGGGATGAAAAATGAAAGGTATAGAATAACCTTTGATGTTAAAATAAGTCATGGTTATTTTTTAGAATTTTCCCTCATTTTTTAATTTTATAATAATTATAAAGTTTTTTGTAAAAGGAAAACATGTTTTCTATGTGACAACCAATTGCATCGGACAACGATACAAGAATTGAACCTAGAACTGAAGTGAGGCAAGGCTTTATCTCATATAACTAATTTACATGAATTCCCTGATAAGTATGAATTATTATTTTTGTTAAATGATTTTATCTACTAAGAATAAGTTGATATTGGAAACAAATATTTTATTGAATAGGTAACCATAGGATTGTAAATGATTTGGGGCTTAAGAGATAAATATAATTTTGGAAGACATTCATTATATTTTAAACTTTATATGATTATGGTAAAAAAATGCTAGGATATTTAAATTTAAGTGTAATGGTTTGATTGTATTATGGAATAATATATGATTTTAATTGTGGTATTATAGTGATTTACGTTATTTATGGAAATGGTAATCATATCTTGATTAATTACTAGGGAATTTACCTTTTGGTATGAGAGAATTGGATAGGTTGATGTTTTTTTGAAGATAAATGTTAAAAATTATCTTGGATGATTATGTGATGAACTTTTTTTGAGTTTTGGGTTTCGATCATAGATTAGATTATTTTGAGTAATTTTATGGAAAATTATTTATTGGATGGTCTATGTTGAACTTTGGGTATTTCTGTTTAATTTTCAATATTAACCGTAGTCCTTCTCCTTATAAAGGATTATTCTTTTCAGGGTTTAATTTTCTAATATTTTACTAACCATTTTGGTCTTGGTTATTGTTTAAATATGTAATAAATAAAAAGTTAAGCTTTTGTGGTTTATGTTAGTTTCTATAAGTTTATTACAGTGCTTCATGCATGAAAAATGTATCTCAAATACTCATCATTCGGAGAAAATAATGAGTTTGTGGTGGAATTAGATTAATGTATGATACTCTAATTATCATTTGTGTATACTTATTTAGGTTCTTATTGTTGGTTCATAGAGGATGGCAAGAGGGGGGGGGGGGTGAATTGCCTTTTGAAAAAATAATTAACAATTTAAAACAATTATCAATGCAGCGGAAATAAAAAAGGCAAGACACAATTTGATAACGAAGTTCGGCTTAATTCCCAAGCCTACGTCTCCTCTCCCAACAAGAACCATTGAGAGATTAATACGTTAGCTTTCATTTTAATGGTTGTAGCAAGAAACCCACTAGCAGTTTTAAGTTAGGCTAGAACACCTTCGTACAGCTTGATTTTTTATTATGGTTGTAGCAAGAAACCCACTAGCCGTTTTAATGTAGGCTAGAACACCTTCGTACAACTTGCTTTTTTATTATGGTTGTAGCAAGAAACCCAATTGAAAGAAAGAATGGAAATGAGAGGTTTGTTTTAATCCAAACCCAATGAAGAACTAAACAAATAAAATAATACAAATACACAGAAGCCTTGAGCGCCAAAAGTGTGAGAGCAGCTGATGGAGAGGGAGCTCAAGCTTCAAGGATGGAAATGGATCACAAGAGGCCTTGGAGATTTTTCGTTAGAGCGTCAAGACATCAAAATATATTTTTTGTTATGTTCCCGGCATCCATGGTTTCTTATTTATAGGAGAAATACCAATAAACACTTCAATATGGCCGTTGGAGGGCTTCCGGAGCCGTTGGGGGTCAAAAGTACAAGTCTGGTCAAAGCCTAACAGCTAGTTTGACTGGGCACACCGGCCGGCCGGTGGTGTCTCACCAGCTGGCTGGTGGTCCACCGGCTGGCCGGTGGTCCAGACAGAGTAGGCTTTCTGTCTGGGTTCCACCGGCTGGCCGGTGGTCATCCACCAGTTGCCCGGTGGCACCAGGCAGTGGGCAAGCCTACTGCCTGCGTCCTCCGGCTGGCCGGTGCCCATACCGGCTACCCGGTGCACTAGCACCTGCTGACCGGTGGCTCTGGCAGAAATCAATGCTTCTGCCATAGACCACCAGCTGGCCGGTGGGAATCCACCGGTTGGCCGGTGGACTCTGAGAGACCACTATCAGCCTTCTTGGGCCAACTCCTGGGCAACCTTTTTCCTAGCATCAAAACACTTGAAAACAAGTTAGAACACGATGATAGTGATTGTGATCATTAAAATCCAAGAGAGAGGGGTACAACAATCTCCCCCTATTTTGATGATCAGAATCACAAAAGAGAAATCTTTAAAAATGATATGCCAATTGAAAACTTAAATAAACAATTTTGGACATGAAAATATATTAGAGATCATTTCAAAAAAAAATTCAAGAGATGTACCATGTATTGAAAATGATCTTAATCTAAAGAGAATGAGTCATTTTGAAATTGTAACCATAGGTCATTTTTTTAAAAGGAACAAAATCAATAACTTACTGGTTTAAAAAAAAATTTAAACTTTTAAAAAGAGCACTTTAATCAATTGAAATATGAAACTAGTAAACAGAGAAATTTCTCCCCCTTTGGGATTATCAAAATAGGAGGGAAAAAGAAAAAAATGAGAAGAAATTAGATAAAAAAAAAAAAAGAGGTAAGCAATGACAAAAAAAATTGAATTAAAATAAAAAAGAGTTAAATATTTAATAGTGCTCATTGACGAATCATTCCTAACTCCCCCTTAATAAAATCAAAACGTTCAACCGAGAGCGGTTTGGTAAAAATATCAGCTAATTGGAAATCAGTAGAAATGAAGTCCAAAGTGATATCCCCTTTTTGAAAATGGTCACGAAATAAATGATGCCTTAAGTCTATATGCTTTGTTCTAGAGTGCTGTATTGGATTCTTAGAAATACTAATGGCACTAGTGTTGTCACACCGAATAGGGACATGATCGTAGGAAAGGCCATAATCCAAGAGAGTGTGCTACATCCAAATAATTTGGGCACAACAATTCCCAGCGGCTACGTACTCGGCCTCAGCAGTAGAAAGAGAAACACAGTTTTTCTTCTTGCTACTCCACGATACAAGGGACTTGCCTAGCAGATGACAGGTTCCACTAGTACTCTTTCGATTTAATTGAAATCCGCCAAAATCAGCATCCGAATATGAAGAAAGTTCGAAATAAGTATTAGAAGGATAAAATAAACCAATGTTTTTGGATCCTCTTAAATACCTAAAACTCATTTTGACTGATTTAAACTGAGATTTTTTGGGATTGGCTTGAAAACGAGCACAAAGGAAAACACTGAACATGATGTCAGGACGGGTCGCAGTTAGGTAAAGTAGACTCCCGATCATACTCCTATAAAGCTTGTTATCAACCGGTTTCCCGAATTCATCTAACGTAAGCTTACATGAAGTACTCATGGGGGTACTAATTTCCATTACTTGATCCATACAAAAACGACTTAAGAGCTCGTTTGTGTATTTTCCTTGGCTTAGAAAAATACCTTTTGAATTTTGAAAGATTTGAAAACCGAGAAAAAATTTCAATTCCCCCATAAAGCTCATTTCAAATTCTTTTCTCATTAAATATGAAAAATCAGTACAAAGTGATTCTTTGGTAGAACCAAAGATAACGTCATCGACGTAGATTTGGATGATTAAAAGATCTTTTGAAGTGTGTTTTAAAAAGAGGGTACAATCAGCTTGACCCATTTTAAAATCATTTTCTAAAAGGAATTTTGTTAACCGCTCATACCAAGCCCGAGGGGCTTGCTTTAGGCCATATAGATCCTTGGTTAATTTAAAAACATGATTTGGAAATTTTGGATCTTCAAAACCGGGAGGTTGTTCAACAAAGATTTTTTTTCTGAAATAAAACCATTTAAAAAGGCTCTTTTAACATCCATTTGAAAAAGTTTGAAATTTAAGTGGGCGGCGAAAGCCAACAAGATCCTAATGGATTCCAATCTATCAACGGGCGCAAAGTTTTGACCATAATCAATTCATTCTTCTTGATTATATCCCTTAGCTACTAGGCGAGCCTTGTTCCGAGTTATATTTCCTTGATCATCAAGTTTGTTCCTAAAAAGCCATTTAGTGCCAATAATTGGATGATCATTGGGTATTTCAACAAGAGTCCAAACATCATTTCTAGAGAATTGATTTAGTTCATCTTGCATTGCAAGAACCCAATTCTCATCATTAATGGAATCATTAATGGTTTGAGGCTCTAGGTGAGAAATGAAGGCTTGATGTTCAACCTCATTGAGGATTGATATTCTAGTTTGAGTACAGGCTTGAAGATCACCTATAACATTTTCTAATGGATGGTCTCTAGAAGGTTTCTAAACCTTAGGCAAGGTGGAAGGGAAAGAAGGTGAAGAAGGTTCATGATCATCATCCTCCTTGAGAGGAGAAGATAAATCATTTAATTCAAGTTTATCAAGATTATCTTCAACATCTTCAATGACCGGATGGGGTTTTGGAAGATTTTCATCAAACTTGACATGAGATGATTCTTCGATGGTTTTTGAACGTTTGTTGAAGACACGATAGGCTTTTCTTGAGTTGGAGTACCCAAGAAAAATACCTTCATCGGATTTGACATCAAATTTCCTAAGTTTATATTTTGTGTTAAGGATAATGCATTTACAACCAAACACTTTAAAATAACCAACTTTGGGCAATTTTCCTTTCCAAAGTTCATAGGGGGTTTTCTTAAGAAGGGGTCTTACAAGGAATCTATTGATAGTATAACAAGCAGTGTTAACTGCCTCGGCCCAGAAAAATTGAGGGAGGTTGAATTCACTAATGAGGGTTCGAGCAATTTCTTGGAGAGTTCGGTTTCTCCTTTCAACTACTCCATTTTGTTGTGGAGTCCTAGGGGCAGAGAAGGTGTGATTGTATCCTTGAGAGGAACACAATTCATCAAATTCTTTGTTCTCGAATTCACCTCCATGGTCTCTGTGGAGCGATATAATTTTATATCCTTTTTCGTTTTCTACTTTCCTAGAGAATTTCAAAAAGGTTCTACAAGCATCATTTTTATGAGCTAAAAAGAAAACCCAAGTGAAACGAGAAAAGTCATCTACAAGGACAAAGGTATGGGATTTACCACCTAGACTTGCTACAAGGGTAGGACCAAAAAGATCAAGATGTAGGAGCTCAAGAGATTTTGAAGTGGACACTTCCTTCTTAGATTTGAAAGAATACTTGTGTTTCTTTCCAAGTTGGCATGGATCACAAATCAAATCTTTCTTAAACTTAAGTTTAGGAAGGTCACGGATGATCTTGTTCTTATTAAGCTTTAGAAGTGAATGAGAGCTACAATGCCCCAACCTTCTATGCCAAAGCCAAGACTCATTGTCAAGAGCACTTAAACGTTTAACATTTTGGCTAGCTAAAGACTTTAAATCAATAATGTAAACATTTTGAAAACGGGAAGCAGAAAATATCAATTTGTTTTGAAAATCAAACACATTGCATAAATCATTTTGAAAATTCACCGAAAAACCACTATCACAAAGTTGAATAATGCTAATTAGATTATGTTTTAAACCTTTAACAAATAAAACATCATTAATTAAAGAGGTGCTACCAAATCCAATGGTACATATTCCGACGATCTTGCTTTTTGAATTGTCACCGAAGGTGACGTATCCTCAATCGAATTCTTCAAGGGAGTTGAACTCGGAGGGATCGCCACACATGTGCCTCGAGCATCCGCTGTCGAGATACCACGAGCCTTTCGAAGTCCTACTTCTTTGGCGTTTATCCTACAAAATCAAGAGAGAATAGATTTTGGTACCCATATAAGTTTGGGTCCGGAAAGATTAGCTAAAAGAGACTTTTGAACCCATATTTTTCTAGAGGGTTCCCATCTAAAATACTCATCCGAGTAGGTAATGGTTTTGGGGCTTCCATACCTTGTATTTTTACAATCACACTCATAAATCATGTGCCCGGTCTTTTTAAAATAATTACAAAATGTATATTGAGAGCTCCCCCTTACAAAAGTAGTGGGTGCTCTAGAAGAAGTGGCTTGTTTGTTAAAGCCAAGTCCATGTGTTGTTCTAGCCGAACGCTAAGAACCTAGTAATTTGGTCAAATTTTGTTCACCTTGGGTGAACTTGGAAAGAGACTCCCTTAGATCTTTAATGGTTGAATTCAAAGAATCAACATTTGGAATATCTTGTATCTTAAGGGTAAGTTCTTCATTCTTTTTGAGAAGTTGTTCTTTTTCAGAAATGAGAATTTTAT
The DNA here is from genome assembly GCA_963277665.1 of Viscum album. Lineage (NCBI taxonomy): Eukaryota > Viridiplantae > Streptophyta > Magnoliopsida > Santalales > Viscaceae > Viscum > Viscum album. The sequence goes on along the minus strand of CAUJRU010000312.1, from coordinate 466,135 downwards.
TTTTCTTTTTCAAATCCATAAATTTAGAGGTAAGTTCGTGAAAACCTTCCTCTAATTGATCTCTCACATTTTGAAGATCTTCATAGGACATGTCATTATTGAAAGAGGAAGATGAGGAAGAGGATTCGGAAGAAGATACCTCATCAAATGCCATTAGGCATTGTTCACCTTCATCGCTTGAGTCGCTTGAAGACATGGAGTCATCACTTGCACTCCATGTGGATGCTTTGAAAGCCTTCTTGTTTTTCTTTTCTTTTACCCTTTTCTTGAAAATAGAGCACTCCGGTTTGATGTGGCCTTTCTTTCCACATTCAAATCATGTAACTTCATTCTCCGCTTTGGGCTCTTCCTTTCGTGCCCTTCAAAAGTTCTTCTTTTTCTTCAGGAATTTGCTCATTTTTCTTGCTAGTTGAGAAATCTCGGATTCGCTATCAGTGGAGGAGCTTTCTTCCTTTGCTTTGAAAGCAATGTTCTTTTTATCCTTGAAGGTTTTACCTTCTTTATCGGCTTGCCTCTTCATGGTGATCTCGTAGGTCATGAGTGATCCAATGAGCTCTTCAACCGGAATTTTCTTGACATCTTTTGCTTCATGAATTGCGGTCACCTTTGGTGCCCATGAGCTTGGTAGGACCCAAAGAATATTCTTGACCATCATTTCTGCAGAAACATCCTCACCAAGAGATTTTCTTCCATTGCAAACGTCAGTAAAATGAGTAAACATTTGAGTAATTGATTCGTGTGGGTGAATGGTGAAACTTTCAAAATCTTGGCGATACATGTCTAATCTAGTGTCTTTGACTTTGTTAGTGCCCTCATGGGTTACTTATAAAAGTTTCCAAATTTCATAAGAAGAGGAGAAAGTATAAACACGGTTGAATTCATTACGGTCTAGCCCACAATGAAGAGCATTCATGGCTTTTCCATCAAGCTCAAAATTGGCAATGTCTTTGGGGGTCCATTTGGACTCATCCTTGTTAGATAAAGTATAGCCTTGAACTACAATCCTATAGATAGGATAACCAATGCTTCTAAGAAAATTAATCATGCGAGTTTTCCAATAAGTGTAATCGGTTCCATCAAAGAATGGAGCCCGAGTCATAGAATACCCTTTGGGAGCATGCGAGGAATTAGCCATCACTAAGGATCTTAATTTTGTAACCGGTTAAGGTATTACACAAACGCTCCCTCTGATACCAAATATTGGGTCGTAGAGGATGGCAAGAGGGGGGGGGGGTGAATTGCCTTTTCAAAAAATAATTAACAATTTAAAACAATTATCAATGCAGCAGAAATAAAAATTCAAGACACAATTTGATAACGAAGTTCGACTTAATTCACAAGCCTACCTCTCCGCTCCCAACAAGAACCGCTGAGAGATTAATAAATCAGCTTTCTTTTTAATGGTTGTAGCAAGAAACCCACTATCCATTTTAAGGTAGTCTAGAACACCTTCGTACAACTTGCTTTTTTATTATGGTTGTAGCAAGAAACCCACTAGCCGTTTTAAGGTAGGCTAGAACACCTTCGTACAGCTTGATTTTTTATTATGGTTGTAGGAAAAAACCCAATTGAAAGAAAGAATGGAAATGAGAGGTTTGTTTTAATCCAAACCCAATGAAGAACTAAACAAATAAAATAATACAAACACACGGAAGCCTTGAGCGCCAAAAGTGTGAGAGGAGTTGATGGAGAGGGAGCTCAAGCTTCAAGGATGGAAATGGATCACAAGAGGCCTTGGAGATTTTTTTTTAGAGCGTCAAGACATCAAAATATCTTTTTTGTTATGTTCCCGGAATCCATGGTTTCTTATTTATAAGAGAAATGCCCATAAACACTTAAATATGGCCGTTGGAGGGCTTCCGAAGCCGTTGGGGGTCAAAAGTACAAGTCTGGTCAAAGCCCAACGGCTAGTTTGACTGGGCACACCGGCTGGCCGGTGGTGTCTCACCAGCTGGCTGGTGGTCCACCGGCTGGCCGGTGCTGAGTATAAGGCCCCTGCCTTAAACCTTACTCAATCTTGAGTTATTACAAGATTACACATTGAGGATCTTTTTGGGTTTAGAGTTTTAGAGAATTAGATCATAAAACTTGCATTACATTCCACGTATAAACCAAGTGGTTACATAAAGATAGTATTCTTCATTCCCATCAAAGGAAACATATTTAAAATAAAACATGGATTCATTCTTGACACTTCCTTGACACTATCATCATATCATGTACCTTTCCCTTGACCTGTGAAAACATTTCAAAAAAAAACTTGGGATAAGCATAAAAAGCTCAGTATGGGTTATAAAAATATGGAAAGGAAACATGGGTACATATGTACATAAGTATGAGATCATACTATACCCATAAAACATAAGCACTTTAACATACCTCATCAAATCATGAATAAATCATAGAAATCATAAGACATAAAGGTAACTTGAGGCATTCATAACATTCTTACGTAGGGAGTAACCCTCTTGGTTACGTTTGGAATACCCATCACAGTATATTCCCTAAATCTCTTTAGAGAAACCTTAACGTTTCACTCATTCACGTTACCCAATGCATTGGAGAGCTATAACGGGCTCACCCGCCCTTATTTTATCACTGAACCACCCGTCTTCATAATAATGCCCAAGAACCATAACATAATCATATCACATAAAACATGCATAAAGGAAACATAACATTTCCACATTTCAATCACGAGATATCAATACAACACATTGATATAATAAAAACATTATGAAAACCATTTTCAATACCAAAGTAAAACATGGTATTTTTTTCGTTTTAAAAAAAAGGTATGGCTTGTAGAGGAGGCCGAAACTCAAATAACGGTCACAACGGCGGAGAAGTCGTTGTCGCCACATACGTATGACAAAAACATTACATTTTGTCATTTAGTAAACTCTTCTTATAAAAAATATTCCTTTTGAATAAACGTAAAAGTCAAAGGGGTTTATACACCGTATAAAAGAAAGTTGTGTATAAAATAAAATATGCCTCAATGAAAGGAGATTGAGACGAAGTCCCATACCTCGTATCCGACTTGACCCGACCGTTCTTTAATCTCCTGAATAATAAACTTGAGTTAATCTCTACTTTCTTATGAATCTTTTTCAAGTTCATTATTCCTTTTATACCATGTTATGAACATCATGTAATCAGTTAAGTTAATAATGTTCATTTTGTCGGTATTTGGTTCTTAAGTCAAAAATAGACTTCTTACACATACATGTTGTTAATTTGGTCAAAGGTTCATTATATCCAGAATGGTATTCATGATGTAGATATCATATATGTCATATATATCCAGTACATACATGAATTTATAATATTACATAATCATTTAGAGGTAAGAAATGAAATGCACCGTTCATGGAGAAGGTAAGCCGTACGTACGCATGAACGCTACTTTCATTTCTATTTCGTATTTTATAGAATTAAATCATAATGATATAAAGTTATATTATAATTATAGTATAATATCATATATAATATCATAGTTCCATCCTTTATATGTCCCACATATGGTATTTAACGAATCAATTCACTTTGAGGGGGCGGTAGTCCGCACTTCCTAAAATGAAGATATCGTGTTTACCCATAATGGAAACCATAAAGGTATGCCAAAAATGAAAAAAACAGAAGCTTAAGGAAAACATAAACATATTATATATCATATATAAAAATAGTGACATCATAATGGCCACCTTTGAAGGTGTTAAATGAGTATTGAACAATCACCGTTTCGGGAGGCAGAATTTCGCCATCCACGGAAACCGTATGTTCTTTAACCATTTTATGTAGTTTTGTGAGAGTGTAGCTCAAATAAATATTATAAAAACATCCTTGTATATTGAAGATACCGGTGTTGTTACAAAATAAGTAAATAAAAATATTTTAGGGGGTTGGAGAAGCAAAATAAAACAAATGAACATGAGAGAATGAATTACCTTTAAAAGTGTTATTCTTTTTGATTTGAGCCTAAAGGATTCCTTTGAAAGGATTCTGCCCAATGTGTATCCTCTAGGATGAGAAGAGGGATGTGGAGAGAGTAAATGGTCAGGGTTTGTCCGATCCAAAGGCTTGAGGAGTGTCTGAAATGAGGTAGAGGTGGGGGCCTTTTATAAGAGGAGAGGAGGGGCACTTTTGGAAAGTAAAGAAATATTACTTTATTTGAAAATGTGTTTCGGTTTTAAAAGGTCCCACATTGATATATTTCGTGGATAAGGTGATAAGGGGTAGAAATCCACTCATCCAATTGGTTTTGTCCATGTGTAGTTCATAGATTTTACATTGTCTTTCCATTTTATTTAAATCGTCAAATAATGATGTCATCGCTGCATCATTATTATGTCCTAAATAATTTAATTTATTTAATGTCTAAAAATCATAAAAAAAATACTATGATGTAATAAATCTTTTTAGCATTCCAATGACTATTTATAATCAAATATCTGATCTTTATAACCCTATGTAAAAATAGTTTTCGTGAGACATATTATGTTTGTGTCATTTTTAATTTTACATTAAATAAAAAGTTATTTATGTCATTTACCAACCAAAATGTCTCCATGGGGTCCCCAAGTTGACCCATGGCTTTTATTTGTCGGCCATGACACAACCAATAAGGTTGGGACATGTGTCTAGGGCATTTCATATTTTTAAAGCATTATTTATACCTTAAACTACACTAATTACCACTAATCGCGATTAAAAACATAATAAGTTACTATTCACCAAAAAATTATTTTAATCTCATTGAACCACATTTTACTTCTTAATGGCAACCATGTATGTCGGATTTTCAAAATTCAATACACATTAGTGGTAAACTTTCATTTAACTGAAAAATCAGTTTGCTTGATTACCACTTAGTGGTTTCACTATTCATCAAAAATTGAAGTTTTTCAGAAAATTACCAAAAATTCACCCTAAGCTATATTTGATATTCCGAATTCAAAAATGAAGTCTATTTTACAAAATTAAAATCATATAAGTGACATTAATTAATTCAATAATTAATTCCCGCAGCCAGAACAAATAGCGTGTTTTTACAAAATAATAAGTATCAAAAGATTGACACCAGTTTAAGTCTAATTTCAAAGTGAAATTGATTCCAATGACCACCATTGGATAAAATGGTAAAAATATATTATAATTTTACTTCAAAACCAATTCAAAACATAATCTAATCATATAAATAAATTAGATTAAAAAACAGTTTTGATGTAAAATGCAGTATTTTTCACTATTCATTAAAAAATGAACATTGTCAGAAAAATACGAAAAAATTCACACAAGGTAAATTTTGATGTCCCAATCATAAAGGATAAGTTTATTTTGACAAACATAGTTTATAAAATTGTCAAAATATAGATTCAAAAATGGTTTTCCATCAAAAGGCAGTAAAACAATCTTTTAAGAATATTAGTGTATTCCATGCATAAGATTGCATTTATTTTCATTTTAAGACTCTATAACACTATCTTAATCATTAATAGACATAGGTAAAAATATATATTATTCATTACTTACTTGGGATGTTACACTGAGCTCCCGGCTGGCCGGTTGTCCAGACAGAGCAGGCTTTCTGTCTGGGTTCCACCGGCTGGGCGGTGGTCATCCACCGGTTGGCCGGTGGCACCAGGCAGTGGGCAAGCCCACTGCCTGGGTCCTCCGGTTGGCTGGTGCCCATACCGGCTGCCCGGTACGCTAGCACCGGCTGACCGGTGGATCTGGCAGAAAGCAATGCTTCTGCTAGAGACCACCGGCTGGCCGGTGGGAATCCACCGGTTGGCTGGTGGACACAGAGAGTCCACTATCAGCCTTCTTGGGCCAACTCCTGGGCAACCTTTTTCCTAGCATCAAAACACTTGAAAACAAGTTAGAACACGATGAGAGTGATTTTGATCATTAAAATCCAAGAGAGAGGGGTACAATACTTATTATAAGTAGTAAATTAATTCATCACATTTATAGAAATTATATTAAAACAAAAACGTTTTCTATTTACTTTTCCTTATATGTAGTCAAAGACCATTTGACCCATCACAAGTTGGTGGTTTTCTTAATGTTAAATTTATCCTGATCATGTTTTCTATAACTCACCAATAGAACATGATGTTCTAATTTTATTCTTTATATATATTTTCCTACATGGAATCTTAGTATGTTTTATCTTGGGTGACCTACATACGCCCTTTTCATTCTCTTAAAGGCGATGTTTTATTAATCCTTTTTCTGATGTCGGAATGCAATAAATGTATTTTGAAGAGTCATACCATTATTACTGAATCCAAATTAAAATTGAGAAGACATAATTTAAAAATAGGGTGTGGGGTATAATTTAATATCCCATGTTTTTAGAAGGATACAATATGTCCAATATCATACATAATACGCCACATCAAACTTAAGAGAAGAATTAAATATTATTATATTACCTTATAACATTGCTATTAAAATGGAGGGAATAAAAAATATAAATTGATTTATGAAGATATTGTTTAAACATGTATTTAATTAAATATTTTTTTATAAAATTATATATAAATAAAAATAAAACCATTTTTAGTTAAATAAATTTTTTTTTTCTGAAAAACTATTTAAATGAAAATAATTAAGTTTACAAATAAAAAAATCACCCATTATAAAGTTTAGTAATGAAATATATTTAATTTAATCAATTAAATATTTAAAATTAATCTTATATGCTTTTTAGATATGATATAAGAACAAATTCAATTTTTTAGAAAAAAGAAGTATTTTTCAAAAAAAAATAACGTTTTACCGCTTTTTGATGGTGAAGACATTTTAAATCTAGTTTTGACACTTTTATAAGTTATATTTGTAAAAAATTAATTTAGAATAGGGACATAAAAATATGGTATTTTTCAAATTGTCGTATTTTTCTGATAAAATTAATATTTTCATGAATAGTGAGAAATAATGCATTTTAATTGAAAAATACTTTTAATCTAAGTTATTTTTATTATTATATTTTTTTAAATGTTTTTAAAATATTATTATATTCTATTCTATAATTTTATCAAAATTTTGTCATTTGAGGTAATTTTACATTGAAAATTTATATAAGTACATGTCAATCTTTTGAGGGTTTTTACTTTAAAAACCCAGTTTTTTCATTTTGACTCTGGAAACCAATTTTAAATTAATTACATAATCATCTATGTTTTGAATTTATAAAAATTGATTCCATATTTTGAATTTTAATTTCCCAATTATGTAAATAGGTCCTTTTTGTTGTTTGTATGTTATGAATAGTAATTTTAGTAATTATTTTAATTGTTAAGGGTAAATCAAGTAATTAATAGTAAAAATAATATTATAATAACATAAAACTACCCTAATACTTGTAATAATTTAATTTGATGAGTGTATATCGACCTTGAGCATCCTTGGGTTGATTTTGGAACAACTTGAAGCCACAAGGATTACATTAATGCATTTATAATATTATATTCAATGAATAGTCATTTTTGTTACCCTTTTTAAAAAAAAGCTAATTATTTTAATATAGAGGTATATAGGGGATATATTCTGCTATAAATAGTCATTGTAAATGTAAAAATATTACCAAAGTCTTGGTAAATATTTATATTTTTATGAAATAAATAATTAAATTATATGGTGACACGATGATGATGTAGTAATTTCTTAATTAATGAAATAATCAAATAAATGATATTATAAATATTTAAAAAATATTATATGACCCAATTTATTCCAAAAAAATAATTTTTCAGATTAATTTTGATATTTTTTTATGATTTAATGTATTTTTTTCAATATTATCATCTTGTTATGATATTTTTAAAATTCAACTAATGAATATTGTCAAAATTGACACTATTGGTATTTTAAAATATAAACTATTTTATTAAATGATATTAAAATCCTAAAATCTAATATTTGGGTAAATGGTTAGGATAATTCCAAATATTTCATAACTGTCACTTTTTTGTCGTTTTACAAGTTTTGGTAATTACATTAACCCACAAAATGTAAATAACATAATATCACGGTAACATTGAAAAGGGTAAAGTAAGGGTTAAACAAAATAGATAAGGATTAAAAATTATTAAAAAAATTATAATTATAATTTTATTATGGGTATTAAACCAAAATTCATCTAATATTCTAAATAAATGATTTTTGGTCCATTTGAAATTGAAATTGAATTTATATTAATTAAATATTTTTAGTGTTTCTAAAGGTTCCCCTCCCCTATCTTATAAAAAGGCACTCATTCTTTTATAATATTCACACAAACAAATAAGTTTTTTTTGTCCAAGATATTCCCAAAACTCATCCTATAATCCCTCTCCACGTTCTTGATGCTTTTGTTTAGGTGTATCACCCTCCTTAGAGGAGTTAAGGAGTTACAAAAATTGATCATCTGAAGGAAAGGTGATGTTTTATTTTTATGTGTTCCTATTTTATTCCTTCTTACACATACTTAAAATATACTCTATCCATAAAGATATAATATATCTAATATATTTAATATACTAAGATTTTATTATGTCAATACCATCACCTGAATCATTCCTAAATTCCATAAAATGAGAAATGAACTTTTTGTTTTTTTTGTACGACGAACTACGCCTCCCAAACCAATATAGTTTATTTTTCATTACTATCTCTAAATACTAATAATAATTATGTAATTAATTTTTATATATCATATTTGTGAAATTTATATCATTATAATAGAATAATATCCCAAATATGTTATTACTTTTATTACACAAAAAAATGACAGCGTCGTTCGTGCGTGTGTGTGAACTATCACCTCCACCAAGTTATGCGAATCATTTTTATTCACCAAATCACATTTATGATATATAAAAGTATATTTATATTATTATTATTATTTTAATAAAATTATTATCATTTTTTAATGTGAAAATAATAATTACTTTATTTCCATAATGATGAATGAAAATGGAAACGTTACACATGCGTACGTATGGCTTATTGTCTAAATGATTGTAATATTGTTCATGTTTCATATCCAAATTTAATGAATGGAATTAATAGTATAATTGATATATAGAAGTAATTATTATGTCATGAATATTATTATGGAGATTTTTTACATATGACCACATGGACTATTGATTCCATACCATGTTTGTTTTCGAATCAGGTACCGATTATCGACAAAACATACAATATGAACTCAAATAATTATGTAATTGTTACAACATGATAATAAGTGATATAAAAGTAATAACAAAAAAGAAAAATGTTCTCATGAAATTTTACATTACACTTTATTTATTATTTGGGTATATACTTATTTTATGTGATGAGTCAGACTCAAAGAAAGGGATTTTGTCACAATATCCTTTCATTGAGGAATTTCTTGATAATATGCACCTTTATTATTTATAAGGTGTATATACAACCACTATTACATTTCATATCTATATTTTACCTAATAAAATGTTATTTATTGATTTGGTAAATTTCTAAATTTATGGATATTATGATTTAAATGATCCATGTAATATGGTACACCATGAACATTAAAAAATTAATTACCTTATATTTGCTACATGATATAAATTTAAATATTTTTTAGAAGGATATAAAAGGATTATATAAGAAAATTTATTAATATATTTAATTTATTTCAATTTTTTCAAAATGGAATCTTTTTATACATTGAGTTTTACTTTCTTTACAAAATTACAAAAGGAATGTTTTTTTGTTTTAACGTATACAGAAGCAACGAATTATCCACCACCATAACTGTTAATTGATACTAAGATACCTCTATAAATCATAATGTATATTAAAATGAAAAAAATACCTTATTTATTTTTAGTTATCATTTTATTGAAAATGAGATATTAAATGAAAAATTTATTTTTATATTGAAATGTTTATTTCATATGGGATTAGTGGCATTTTTCTGAAGGGTTTTTTGATGAACATGTTTTTCAAATAGTACATGAGAATTATATAAAATGGGTGAGCCTAATATATCATATACGAAAAGCTGATCCCCATTATAGCTCATGGGTGAGCCTGATATATCTTATATGAAGGGTGATCCCAATTATATATATCCAATTTGAAATTCTACAATATGGTTAATCTAATTGAAAATGGATTGATTAGGTTTTATGTATATGATTATCTAAGTCACCTAAATGTGTTTTAATTTTTTTTATATTGGTTTAAATGTTTTTCATTATGTAAAATGTATAAGTGTTATTCATGTGAAATATTTTGGTTTCATTCTCTCAAATAATGTTAAATGGGTTTACCATGTTGTAACTAGACTAATGGTTTATTTACTTTTTATGTCCCTTACTAAGATTTTGTGTTGATCCCATGTTTTATAATATTTTCATAGTTCTTAATATTGGTAAGGAAAAAATAATATTCTATGATGAATGTACTGAAGATGTGTCTTGAAAAGAAATAATGTTTTATATTAAAGGTGTGTTTTTGGGTGAAAAAATGGATACTAAGTATAAGTTTCCACTTGTAATATATGATTTTACTATGTAAGAGTTTTTACTAATTCTCTTAAACTAGAAACCTAAACTTTCCTCAAATGTGAATTAAATTTTAAAAAATAATAATAAATGATTAAGTCTGGATTCTTATAGTTGGTATGAGAGGGAGGTTTAGACAAATTTATATATTAAGATGTATTATTAAGAGATATATATATAAAATGAGTTTATAATTTTCTGGCTGATCATAAGTTTAATGTCTTAGAAATCCCTTTTTGGTCTAGATGTTCCAAAATTTAAGTTGATTAACTGTATTTTTGGAGAAATTTATTTTTGAGGTAATTATGGGTTATTACTTTTTCAAATGAAAAATGAAATGTATAGAATAAAATTTGTGGTTAAAATATTTTATGGTTATTGTTTAATGACATTATCTCAATTTTATTATTATTATAAGAATTATATGGTTTTTGTAAAAGGACAATATGCATACTATGTGAGAACCTATCACATCTGATAAGGCTATGGGAATCAAACCCAGAACCGAAGTGAGATAAGGCTTTATCTCCTACAACTGGCCTACATGAAGTCCCTGATAAGTTTTAATTTTTCTAGTTAAATGATTTTATGGATTAAGAATAAGTTATTTTTGGAAATATATATTTTATTGAATAGATAACTATTGGATTAGAAAAATGATTTTCAGAATAAGTGATAAATGTTATTTTGGAAGACGTTCACTAATTTGGGAAATTTATATTATTAAGGTAAGCATAATAATAAAAGATTTTAATTGAGGAGTAATGGTTGAATTATATTTTGGAAGAATATTTGATTTTATGTGTGGGGTTATGGATATTTAGATTATTTATTTAAATTTTAAAATATCTGGATGAATTACACGGGAATTTTCTTTTTCATGTGACACATTAATAGAGGAAGATTTTATTTGGTGAAAAATGTTAACATTTTTCTTCGAAGATTATGTGTTCAAATTCTTCCAAGTACTGGGTTTCAATATCAGATTGAATTATTTTGAGGAATTTTAGGGAAAATTAAATGTTGAATGGTATATGTTGAACTTTGGGTATTGTGGTTAAATTTTGGAGATTAAAAGTAGTATTTATCCTTATAAAAGATTATTCTTTTTTTTGGGGAATCATATAATATTTTACTAATCATTTTGGTTTTGATTAATGTTTGAAGTTATAATAAATAGGTAGTTAAACATTGTGGTTTATGTGAGATTTTGGAACTTGATCATAGTGCTTTAGGCATGAAAAAATATTCTTAAATACTCATTGTTTGGAGGAAAGACGAGTTTTTAGTGGAAATAGATTAATGGATGAAACTCTACTTATCAAGTAATTATATTTCCTTATGTTATTATTCACTGTAGGAAAATTATTCCTCAAATTTATGAAAAGGATTTTAAAATAAAAACATTTTTTGTTTAAATTTACTACTATGAAGTCAAAGTCTGTTTAAACCATCACATGTATGTGGTTTTTTGATTTTCAACTTTCTAATAATATTATTTTCTATCTCTCTTTACTACAACAAGATGGCATAATTTTATTGGATATCCATCTTTTCCTACCAGGAATCCTAGTATGTGTTATCTCAGGTGACCAACGTACGTTCCTTTCTTTCTATTAAAGTATACTTTTTATTAATCCTTTTCTGATGTGGGAATACAATAAAGGTATTTTGAAGATTCATACCTTAGTTTACGAACCCAAATTAAAATTTTGAGGAATCAATTTCCAAAAGGGGGTGGGATATTGTAAAATCACATTTTTCTAAAAAGAGACAATATGTTCGATAGCATACATAATACACCAAATTGAACTTAAGCAAAGAACTATATATTATTATGGTACCTAATACCATATATTTTAAAATGGTTTTAGGGAATATTATTATTTTATTTATGAAAATATTATTTATAGATGTATTTAATTAATTATTTTTTGAATAGTTATTTATAAATGAAAATAACACCGTTTTTATTTAAAAGGAAATGCTTTTCTGAAAAACTATTTAAATGAAAATAAGTCAGTTTTAAATTAATAAAACAACTACTTATAAATTTTATTAATAAAAAATATGTGTAATATATTTAATTTAATGTTTAAAATTTATCTTATATTTATTCTTGACATTATATAAGAACAAATTCAATTTTTTAGATAAATGAAGAATTTAAAAAAAATTACAGTTTTACTTTATTTTTGTCGGTGAACACATTTTAAATCCAGTTATTGACAAAATTATAAGTTCTATATGGATAAAATAAACTTATTATTTATAATAAGGATTTAAAATTTTGTGTGATTTAAAATTTGGTATTTTTCTCATACAATTCATATTTTAACTAATAGTGAAAAATATTGCATTTTAATTCCAAACTGCTTTTTCATATATGTTATTTATATAAATATTTTATATTTTAAATGGTTTTAAAGTATAATTATATAAAATTTTATCATTTAATTAAATTTTGGTCACTCTATGTAATTTTTAATTGAAATTTGATATAAACACATGTTAATCTTTTGATGGTTTTTATTTAAAAATTCATGTTTTCTCATTTTGACCGCATGAATAAATTTTAAATTAATTACTGAAGCTTTGGTGTTTTGAATTTCTAAAAATGAATTTTTTATTCAGAATTAGATGTTTTAAATTATGTAAATATTCCCTTTTTATTTATTGGACATTATGAACAGTAACGTTAGAAATTATTTTAATTCACACGGTTAAGGGTAAATCAGGTAAATAAATGTAAAAACAATATTATAATAATATAAAACTATTCTAACACTTATTCTAATTTAATGGGATGATTTTATCCTAAACATGAGAATTATGGGGTCTATTTTAGGACTATATGTATCCAATTTTATGACTTTAATTCATTTATAATATTATATTTAATGATTAATCATTTTTTACACTTTTTTTTTAAAAAGAAACGTATTTTAATATGGTGTAATACGGGGGATCTCTCCTGATATAAATTTTCATAAAAATATTAATATATTACCAACATCATGGAAGTTTATTTATAATTTTTAGGAAGTAAATAATTAAATTAGATGTGATACAAAGATGGTGTAATAATTTCTTAATTAATGAAATAATCAAATAAATTATTTTATAAATTTTAAAATAAATATGAGAGAACACAATTTATTCCATAAACTAATTTTTTAGTTTATTATTACATTTTATTTATTATTTAATATACTTTTTTTAAACATATCTTCTTGTTATGATATTTTTAAAAGTCATCTAATGAAGTGTGTCAAAATTGACATTATATGTACTTTAAAATATAAAATATTTTATAAAATGATATTAAATTCCTAAAAATATAATATTTTTCTAAATGGTTAGAATAAGTCTAAATACATCATAAATTTTACTTTTTATTGTATTTTGTAATGTTTGGTAATTACATTAACCCACAAATTCTAAATAATATAATATCATGGTAAGATTAAAAAGAGTAAAATAAGGATTAAACTAAAAAGATAGGGATTAAAAAATATTAAACACTTGTATTATTTTAAATGGATATGGGTATTCTACCTAAAATCATATAATCTTATAAATAAATATGTTTAGGAACATTTGTAATAATAATTAAATTTATAATAATTTAATATTTTAAAGGTTTCCAAGGGTGCCTCGCCCCTCTCATGTAAAAAAGTACCCCTTATTATCTAATAATCACACTTCTAAAGACTTTTTTGATTGGCCAGTATCTTTCCCAAACACATCCTAAAATCTCTACCCACATTATTGAGTCCTTATTTTAGTCATAACACCCTATTTGGTGTAGTTAACAAGTTATTAATGGTGATCATATGAATGAATGGTAATGTATTTATTTAAATTTTTGTTTTTATTCCTTCTACACATGAATTAAATCTCCTACGACCATTTTGATAAAATAAATCCATTAAAAATAATATAAATAGTTGTTACTATGTTAATACCATCCCTAAAATCCTTTTCCAATTAGATAAAATGGAAAATGACCTTTTCATTTGTGTGTACGACGGACTACCGCCTCACAAATCGATATAGTTCTTTTTAAATTACTGTCTCTAAAGACTAATAATAATTATGTAATTAATTTTTATATATTATATTCATGGAATATTTATCATTATAATTTAATAATATATCAATTACGCTCTTACTTTAATTACGCATAAAAATGATAACCCCATTCGTGCGTACATGTGAACTATCACTTCCTTGAAGCGATGCAGAACATTTTATTCACCACATCACATGTATGATAAATTTAAGTGTATTAAAATTATTATTATGATGTTAATAATGTAATTATAATTCTGTAAATTTTAAATAATAATTACCTTATTTCAATAATAATTAATGAAAAATTGAAACGTTTCTCATTCGTGTGTGTGACATACCGTATCTATAATCGCAATATCGTTCATTTTTCATATCCAAATTTAATGAATGGATTTAAAATTATAATTCATATATAGGTGATTATTATTTAATGAATATAATTCTAGAGGTTATGGAATTATGAACATATGTACTACTGATGTCATACCATGTTCATTTTCGACTGAAGTACCAATTATGGACAATACATATGATATGAACTTAAATAGTTTGGTTATTGTTATAACATGATAATAAGTGATATAAAATTAATAATAAAAATGAAAAAGGATCTCATGAAGTTATAAATTAACTTATGTTTATTATTGAGGAATATATATATTGTACGTGATGAGAAGGACTCAAAGAAAGGGATTTTGTCTCAATATCCTTTTATTAAGGCGTTTCGTGATAATATGGACCCTCATTATTTATAATATTTATATACAACCACTCTTACATTTCAAATCTATATTTTATCAATAATAATGTTACTTACTATTCTAGAAAATTTATTAATTCATGGATATTAATATTTAATTGTTCAAACCGGTATGGGACACCTTGAATGTTTAAAGATTTAATTATCAAATATTTTTATCATCATATTAATTTATATATTTATTTATATGTATATAAAATGGTTATAAGGGACATTTTATGATTATATTTAATTTCATTTAATGTTTTATAAATGGAATATTATTATACAAGGTGTTTTACTTTATTTACAAAATGATAAAAAGAATGTTTTTTAACTTATACGGAGATAATGACTTCTCTACCACCATAATAGGTTTTTGATACATGGAATCCTTTATAAGATTTAATGTCTTTTAAAAGGAAAAGAAACCCCACATTCCTTTTTTGGGTATATTTTAATGAAATTTGTTCTTAAATAAAAATTCTATTTTTATATGTAAATGTGTTTTCATATGTGATTAAAAGATTTTTTCATAAGTGTTTTGTGATGAACATTTTTTTTGGAATGGTACATGAGAATTATATGAAACGAGTGAGCCTGATATAGCATATATGAAGGTTTGACCCCAATTATAGCACATGGGTGATCCTGTTATAGGTTATATGAAGGGATGATCCCCATTATATCTCACAGGTGAGCCCGATATAGATTAATCAAAGGGTGATTCCCAAAATAGATGTCCAATTTGGAATTTGGCCATATGTTTATTCCAATTTGAAGAGGATTGAAAGGGTTTTATTATTATGATTCTCCATGTCACCTAAATGAGTTTTAAATTCTTTCCATTGGTTTTAATATTTTTATTTGAGGAAAAATTAAAAGTGTTATTCATTTAAAAATTTTGTTTTAATTTTCTTCAAGAATGATAAATGGGTTTCCATGTTTTAACTAGGCTAATGGTTTCATTCTTTATATGTATTTTAATGTTCTTTTTTTCTCATCCTAAGTTTTAAATTTTTTCACATGTTTTAATATTGGTAAGGAAAAAGAATATTCCATGATGGAATTATTAAAAATGTTTATTGAAAAGAAATCATGTTTTATTTTAAAAAGTTTTATTTGGTGAAAAATGGATATTGAGTATAAGTGTCCACTTGTAATGTATGACTTTACTATGTAAGAGTTTATCCAAATAATCTAAAAACCTAAAATTAAAATATCATTTAATGAAATTTAAAGTTAAAAAACACTATAACAAGAGATTTTTAAGTCTACGTCCTTATATAATTTTTTAAAAAAAATTATAAGGATTTCATTTCACATTTTCAAAAATTTCTTTTGAATATAACCATAACTTCATCTTTTTCTGATAATGATAAAATTTCATTCAAAAATAAGATTTTATTTTCTCTTACATGTGAAAACATATTCCTAATATATTTTTTAGTTAATATGAATATTTTTCCCAAAATATTAATAATTTTTTAAAGATGTTGTTTTTTAATTTTTTTAAAAATATTTGTTTTAAAATGCATTCAAATGTTTAATGATATTTTTTATTTCCAATGTGATTTTTATAAAACAACTAAAAATTATTTTTATTATATGAAGTTTTCATTTTATATATATTAAGCATAATAAAAAATATTCCCCAAGTGATACCATCAACATATATTCTTTATATGTATTATATAATGTTATTTTCTATAGAAATTATAATCCATCACAACTTTTTTCCTAACTAACCACCCACCATGAATAGGTATAACCTTTTATCCAATGCCTTGGATTTATGAAACACACTCTATTTTATTCATTTCATTGAAGGTTGTTCACCTAGATTATATAAATTATTTTATTGGGGAAATTATTGACTTTACTATATACCCCATGTCTATATGGTTTATATTCCATATGCTTTATTATGTTGATTAAAGGAGTTTTACCAATAATGGAACTCAATATCTATTTATAGTGGTTTATTTTACATAGGTTTATTATATTATGATTATTTAGGGATTTATGAATGATTTCCTTCTGTTAATCTTTCTGAAATGTTTATAAAGCCCATGTTTCCATGTGTTATTTCTGATGTGATAAATGAAACATATTTTCTTCACATAGGGTATTTATGATAAAGTTAATTATTGATTTCTTGTTGAAAAAATTTGTATGGATGAATTAGGGTTAGGTTCCCATATTACCCTCCAATGAATTGGTTAAAATATTATATATCATAATAAAAATATTGGAGATTACATTAAAATTTTATATAAATATGGGCATATATGGCATTTTCTATTTTGAGTTTTTTATTGTTTTGGACATGTGAAATATGTGATCTCTTTATATTAAGTTAAAATAATTACAAAAATTTAATTCTCGGTATTTATAAACGGGGACTCTCCCCACCTGTTCAAGGCCAAAAAATTATATTTCCCATTTTGAATATATAAATTTCCTTCCAATAGAATCATATTCCACTCACATAATCTTATGGTCACAATAGATTGGAAAAATTTTCCCATTATAATAAAGTATTTAAAAAGAATGTTCAAAATGTAAAATTACTTTCCACTATATAATGTTTTTCCTTAACTATAATTTTAATTTAAAATTATTCTACCGTTTATGAAATGATAAAATAAACATAACTAATATACTTAATTGTTTCCTGTTTATTCGATAATCATTATCAACCCTTTCCCTTTACCCATATGAAAAATGAAATCATTATCCATGCATATGTGCTGACTACCTTTTCCATTTATTGATTTATTATATCATTTCTTATCATCTTTAAATGATTATTTTAATATTTGGTTTAAGGAATAAATCATATTTTTTTAAATAGTTATAGTTTTCTAAAATCAAATTATATATCTTATTAACTATATGATTAATAAACCATTGTGGTAAATTCAACCATCCAAAAAAGAGCATACTTAGATGAACACATGATTTATTCTTATTATGTAATTACATCATATAGTTATATTCTTCTTATATTTATTTAAAATTATGATATATTGGAACAATTAACACTTAATAATTTCTTCTTACATTTATTGTAATTATAGTTTAACTAAATAACTTCAGAGTTATATCACCTAAGACTCTATTATAGTAGTTAAATATCATATCATGAACCATTGCACAAATTCACCCTTTAAGGAGCGTTTATTCCATAAATTATTTAAATGATAAATTTTAAAATATTAAATTGACCAAAATAATTATATTATTGAATTCACAATTTCAAAATTATCTTTGTATAAGTTTTTGAGATTATTTTTTAAAATGTTTGTTTTTAGTCACAATGTACATTTTTCATTTAAATTGAAATTTGTATAACATTAATGATATATATGGATGAAGTATCAATTTATAAAATCATTTATGTAATAAAATTACAACACAAGTAATAAAATGATACATTTATAAAAATTATTTTAACTTATAAAACCTATAAAAAACATTTCTAGAGATAATTTAAATATTAATTTAACGAATTAATATTTTCCCATTCTTTTCATTGAAAACAATATTTTCAACAATGTTTTTTTCACAATATCATAATAAATTTTTTTATTTCATAATAAATATACTTATGCTATTAAAATCATTATCCAAAATAATGTAATATTATCTATCAATATTAATCTTAAAACACTACCCTAAACATGGTTTTAGATGACTAATCGAATTAATTTTAAAATTAACTCCTCAATCAAATAGATATTTTATTTTCTAAAATTATTTTTAAAATTTTAAATAATATTTATAAAATTAATTAAAATGGTAAATCTTACTATTTATCATTAAAATTAATTACTAAGATTAGAAATTAATTACAAAGGTTAAAGTAAAAGGGGGTTATTTTTTGTCCTAGTTTATAATTCTTATAAAAAATTTAAAAATGTGATTATAATTTAATTAATTAGATTTGGAGAGAAAAAAAGTTTCTTTATCTAAAAGTATTCAAATTTTGATATATTGACCCTTGAATAGTTTCATGGAATTATCGAAAAACGTAATGGTCTTCTCAAAACATCCTTTCCCTTAACATATAAAAGTGGAACTTACTCCCCACTAAAATTCATGATTGTATTATGATTTTACCCTTAATATTTGTCATTTATTCTTTCCCTATATAATAATATCCTGAAAATGATATCATTTTCACTCATATTTATCATAATCCCTTTTAAAGTAAATTAGACTACCAGGGTAAAATCAACTCACCTATGTAGGAATTATTGAATAATTAGTATAATTATTAGTAATATTCTTTAAAATTATTCTAGAAACACTAATATGATTATATTATTATCATTTATATACATTAATATTACTATATTAAGGGAGTTATCATTTTATATTTATATACCAATCCTTTATAAAAAACCTTTGTTCGCGTGTTTTGGGAACTACCACATCTGTGATGTAAAATGTTTGGTTTACATCACCACATCACATGATTGGATATAGGTATTATACCTAATGATAAATATAATGTTTATCAAATAACTGTGATTCTCATGTGAAAATATTAAAAACATATTAATGACAAGACCAACAAAAAATAATTATTTGTTAAATCATTTTAAATAAGAATACTAATAATATTTTATTCAAATTTCATAATATTTTTTTATCCATTACATACCCATAATTGTAAGACCATAAGTTTTTAAGAATTTTTTTCATGAATAAATTAATTTTCATTGATGTTTTGAATTTCACAAAGTCAAAAATTACATTAATGCGACACAAAATTGGCTTTTGCTAGACGCAACACATATTTGGTACACCTTACTTGTAACAACAAGTTTCTATGAAACATCATATTATTGTTATAATTATTTAAACGAGGTATTTATATCCTATCCATTAAACATTGTGATATTAATATAAATAAATATTTTTAAAATATTTTTTATAATGGCTTCATAAAAATAAAACATTTTGATTATGGAAAATATAGTTTTTGGTAAAGTATTTATATGTTAAAAAATACTATTATCTAAAATAAAATGATTCTCATGTCCTATGAAAAAACTAAAATTAATTTTATAAATATTTACAAATTTAATTTGATAAAATAAACTCACTTTTTTAATTTATAATGTCAAAATTATATTCAGGTGAAATGTTTGCTATTTTTTGAGAAACATCATTTTTTTGGATTAATAGTGAAAAATACTGAATTTAATTCAAACTGAATATTCATCTAATTTATTTATATAGTTAAATGATATGTCAAATTGGATTAAAAGTTTAATTAGATTATATTTCTTTATAATTAATACAATTTAGGTAATTGGAATCAATTTCACTTCTAATGTTAGTATAAAAACATATGAAGCTTTTGGGCATTTTTATATTACATACACATATTATCATCAAGCATGCAGGATTAAATTAAAATTAGTTTATGCCAATTATATTATTTTAATTTGAAATAATGGATTCCATATTTTGAATTATAATTATATATAATTTATAATAATGTAAATATTGTTTTTGACCAAAAGTATTAGTGAAATTAATAAAAAATCATTACAATGATTATGGTAAAATTAAGTTAATAAGGGACTAAACATTAATCTTAAGGACCCAAATAACCTAGAAACTTGTTAAAAAGGAATATTATTTCCATATTTAGACCCTATAATCACTTTTAAATAATAATAACCATTATTGGATCCATTTTTCATGGGAAAACGTGTGTGGAATTCCCCTTTCCATAATTTTCAACAGTGCCACTACTCCACCACTATAAATGGCCTCCTCTCCTCGCACTTCCTCACACCTCTAAAATCCATTTTTATCGACGAATATATTCCAAAATAAATTATAAAAATCCCTCCCATCATCCTATAATCATATTATTTTTTATAAATCAATCCATGTATGTAGAGACCCAAAGCTTGATGTACATGGACATTACATTACTTTTTTTGAATACTTAGTACATAATAAAAACCGACACACAAGGACCGTAATAGTTTAGTGTCTTTGGAAACTCGGAATATAATATTCTAATTGTGGTGAAAGATCTTCAACATCTCCCATAAAGATCTTCCCCTTTTTTTCTTACCTAAAACCTTTCTTTATATCCTAGGAAAAAGAAAACATAAAAGGGGTGAGCTCAAATGCCCAGTAAGGGTAAACATAGAGAACATTAAACAATCCATAAACATTTGAATGCAAAACCATGAACATAAAATCTATACATAAAAATATTGAGAAAAGACATGAATCTATGAAGTACGTGAGGCATATATCATAAAGGAACATCAATCATGATAAAATAATATGGGAGTAAAGCATGTAATTGTGGCAACCATTAAGCACATGTTATGATTTCTATAGTAGCCAAGGCATTGCTACCAAGATCATCTTAGTGGACAAAGTCCCTTTCTGAATCGAGTTTGCTCCTCGTTCCAGTCACGTAACACTGAATCGGATTAACATACCGTTCCAGCCATGTCTATCTCATGAGATATAAAGCTTTACCCAATGCATTGGTGGGAGATATAGGTCCCACCCATCTCATAATGATACCATTCTTATGTGTGCCACAAAATCATAAATCATACATCATTGCATAACCCATGTAAGAAAAATGGGATTCTTAAACATCGGGACATCATAAAAAAAATCATATAAGAAAAAGGAATTCATAAAAATAATTCCATCACAAAATAATAAAATCAATGTAATAATAGGGATAGATACAGAACCCTATATTATCTTAGATGGATTTTTTTTTGATAAAACACTTGAACTCTATTCTTGAGGAAAATATCCTTTCTACTTCAAAAACATTTTCTTTTCTAAAAATGTCATACAATTTTAAACTAAAATAAGTTTATTAAAAATAAACTTGAAAACATGTAAAGTAAGCTTCTTGGAAATAATGTTTTAAAAATCCATTCATACCGTATAAGTTGAAAAAACATTCTTCTCGTACTTTTGTCAGAAAAGTCAAAAAGTTCATCGTACAAAAAAGGACAAAAGATTCCTTTCATATATTTTACTAAAAACTCTCCTAAGGGTAAAATTAGATTTAAAAAATCTAGGTGGATGGAAATAATATTACATATTGAGGAAACATGGATGTGGATGATAAAATACACCCCAGTAAATACCAAAGTATAAACAATCTCGGATAAAAATGAGATTGTGATGTTTTCTCTTACCTTAGGTCTGATATGCTTTATACATTTCCGAACCTCCTGTATAATGATTTAAATAATGTCATTGACTTATTACAGAATCATATTCCTTGTTATGATGTCGTATATTATTCACTTATGACTTTATATTACCTGTTCTTTTGTAAGTTCCATGTTAAAGCAGCGTTTTGGGTTATATCATTTTATTTATCCTACGTGTTTGGACATGTTGTTCTTGATATTATTACTTATATCCTGATTTACATAATTCCAGAATGTAAAACATGATTATATATAATATATAATCATTATATACATATATATATGATAGATCAATTAAATGGAATGAAATACACCGTTCATGGAGATGGTATGCCGTACGTACGCCAGAACGCCGTTTTTGTTTCCTTATTGAATTCAATGAAATTAAGTAGATGACATACATATATATACACATAAATCCTGTATAATTATTATGTCATATATTTCATTATTACTTATTATATATACTTTATAATCATTCATGAATGGTTAACATGGATAATGAATCTCATCACGTCGTGGAGACGGTAGTCCGTACGTACGCACGAGCGATGATATCATTCCCATGATCATGGAATTGCATTGAAGTGTATGTATAATATATAAGAATAAATATCACTTTGAAATAATAATATATAGTTATTTATTTACACCATTATACCCATCCAATTAAGGTGGTGGTCGAAAATAGATTACACCACGGCGTGGAGATGGTATTCCGTACGTACGCACGCGCGCTGATTTCGTTTTCCGTAGGATGGATAGATTGTGAAGTAGGGTTGTTTAGTAATTATAATAAAATATCAGTATATGAGTGATACTGATGTTATATCTTCATAATGAAACAACTAATGAAGAAAAAGTAGAAGAAGAAATAAAGTTTAAAGAATCGGTAACGGATATTACATCTTCTTTCAACACTCTTTTTTGAAAACTCCTCTTAAGGCACTAAGATTCTTCTTTGAAGAAGACCAGAACCTCTAGGATGTTTTTAGGGAAGTGGAGAAGAGAAAGTATCAGGGTTTGGACGATCTTCAAGGCTCAAAGTGGTGTGAGGAAGAGAGGGAGGAGGTTCCCTTTTATAAGGGAGGAGAGGGGCACCTTTGGAATAATTAAAAATATTATTTTATTATAAAGTCATATTCGGTTTTTAATAGCTCCAAATTGAGTTATTTCAAATATAAGGTGGGGATGGTTCGAAATAATCTCAACCAACAGAATGTAGACAAGTTTAGGTTTCTATTTTAACCTTATCATTTAGATTTAACTTTAAGTTAAATAATTTTTCTTTTACTGTGTCTTCTTGTTTTCTTACACTATAACGTTAATAAACTTACTATAACAAGACAAACGAACCCCAAGATGTTTATTATTAATATATATAACCTTATATAAGTCATATTTCCGAACCATAAATTTTTAGAAATAAAATAACAAATTAATAATATAATATTTGTTTTAAAAACTATTTTATGTCAATTTGGACACTATTTGGTAATTGATTTTTGTAAAACTCTTAACAAAAAGATTAGTTCGAAAAAATTTAACTAAATCAATAATAGCATGTCATATTAACCTATAAAATTAATTTAATTCATAAAAAGTCTCAAATTACATTTATTTGGGTATTTATAACATCAATTATGTCAATATTTCATTAATAAGATAATTACTGCGTCATCATTGTGTCATAAATAAATTAAATTATTTAATGTCTAAAAATTATAAATAAAATACCATTATTTAAGAAATACTTTTAGATTTGTAATTAATATTAATAGTCAAATTTATCTTATGTATAACCCTATATTAAAAATTATTTAGTTATTAAACTTTGATTTTAACTATTTTAACCCTTCTTTAAATAAATTAATAATAAATGTCCTAATCTAATCCAATGGGGGCCTAAATGGTCATATTTTATTCCTAAGGTTGTTTTTGGTAGAATTACACTTATCCAATATAATTATTACATGTTTTAGGCTAATAATAATATCGTTTTTACCCATAATTACCCTATTTAATTTTAACAGTGGTAAAAAAAAGTAAAAAGTTACTATTCACCAAAAATTATTTTCATCTCATTGAACCAAATTTTAGTCCTTGATATTAACTATGTCTCCCAGATTTTCGAAATTCCACTCACTGAAGCGGTAAAATTAAGTTTTATGTGAATTTGAAAATTCTACTATGAGGTGGGTAAAAGACGGTGAAAAGTTCAATAAACTTTTTGTATATCTAAAATTATTATAAAATGACTGCAATGACTTAAATTGAACTTATATAGGTATTATGTATCAATTTTGACCAAAAATAAATTTAAATAAAATAAATAATTATTTAAATAAAAAGTCGGTTTTTCAATAGTAACCTAGTGTTTTCACTATTCATCAAAAATTAAAAGTTTTCAGAAAAATACCAAAAGGTCACCCTAGGATAATTTTGATATTATGAATCCAAAAATGAAGTACATTTTGAAAGATAAAATTTATAAAATTTCAAAAAGTGGGTATTACTATTCATAACGGCTAGTTTATATAACATATTGTTTTTTAGCGAAACTCGGTATTGCGTACAACACACGCTATCGTGGAAGGTCGTGATTGCGTGTAATGCAAGCCAAGTCAAGGATGCGTGTTGTGAAAGCTCCTTTTGGTGTATCATACAACACAAGACATTAATGAAATTAAAAAGAATATTTTTCATAAAATCTCGGGATGTTACATTTTACCCCCCTCAAAATGAATTTCGCCCTCGAAATTCATCGGGGTTATAAATGGTTTACAACTCAAAAGTTTCTTTAATAGAAACCCACATCATAAAAAGGAATACCAAAACCTGGCTTTAAAAACTAATGGATAAAACGTAACGGTTACCCAAATTAACTAATCACTGGGTTTCCACATAGGAGGACATAGGTGGAAATATGGACATGGAAGAGAAATCTAACCGTCATGTTCTGATGGAGAGTGGTAGAGAACATGGCTATGAAAAATCCAATAATCACAAAGCCATATATTTGTGATGATCTAGGGTACCATCTGATTCATCGGATATAAGGGCACTAAGACAACATTTTTTGTTTTCAAGATCATTTCCCTAATGTTGACGAATTTGAATTAGAATAAATACTTACTTTATTTTGGTATAATATCATCGTTGTTCATGCCTTGAATAATTTCCACTCCATCTCTTTATGAAATGAAGATGAATTTGTCTTTAGAGAAGTTTTAGCAGATCATGTGATTGAATGATAGGTCATTCCATCTGTCTCAAACATAAGTTAGCAAAAGTTATATACATAATTCCATCTATGGTGAGATTAATCATATATGGTTCCAAAATGGACTTATATTTCATCTATCATCCTGTATAATAAAATAAAACTAGTTTCTACTAACCAGGGACTTCCTGTAGGCTAGTGGTAGGAAATAAAGGCCGGTCGCACTTCGGTTGTGGGTTCGATTCCCACAGTCTTGTCCAGTGTGACGGGTTGTCGCTCGTTCTAGAGGTTGTCCTTTTTTTACTAAAAACACAATACTAACTTATGTCCAATATAATCCATTCCAATCTTTAGGCTTATCCATAATATTGCAGTCCATTCTCATATTATAGTGAAAATGATTACTAGAGATTTCATATAATAAGCATGTTAGTACCATCGTTGATCCCCATATATCATAAGATATGTCTTGTTGGTCACATTCCAAACATTTGAAGGCCTTAATCATGTATTATCTTGAGAAATGAATACCCATTGAATCTTAGTGAAAAAATGAGTGCTGTAAAAAGTTAACTCTTTCCACATACCAAAACCCCAAAATTCTATATACTCAAACCATGATATAGTTATTTCCTTATATCAGTCATGAGCTCATGAATACTGTCAAAACATTTCATTTTCTCATTATCCCTTCATTATGTGAATATCATCTTCTTTACAAAAATATCTCAATCACTTTCCATGGTTACCGGTACCATAAAATTATTGAAAACCACAATAGACCAATACATAAATATTCCAATATTCCACGATTCTATATACAACATTATTTTGGAATCCCATTACATAAACACTTAATCATTCCACCACATCGTTGTAATATTCAAAATTGCCAATAGTGATCACATGTGACTTCCCTTTGTCCTTTGCCTTAAGTGGTTTCTCATGTCGATCATTATTAACCCTTGGATTAGGGCATTGATTAGAATAATTCCCCATTTCATTTCACTTGAAGCATTGAAGTGTTGGTGGTGTGTTCTCTACATTCTTTTCTTATTCACATCATTAGCAACCCTTTTTCCATTAATTCGACACACAGCTGCACGATGAACTTCTTTTCCACACTTAAAACATATTCTAGTCCCTTTAAGACAATCTCCACCATGCTTCTTTCCACACTTTGAGCATAAGGAAACATTCATATTCTTTTCACCATTATTATGATATTTCTCCTTGAACTCCATCTTTCGTTTCATGTCAAAACCATGAGACGGATATGTAAAACTGACTTCCATTTCTACCTTGATAGCACAACACACAATATTTTCATAGCTACTGAAGTCTCTTATAGCTAATTTCATTCAAAGATTTATTTTTAAGCCACTGAAGAATCAATCAACTTTACTTTCAGGTTTGATGATAAAGCTAGATGCATACCTTGCAAGCCTTGTAAAATTTGCTTCGTATATACCAACTGATTTATCATCCTTTTTCTTTAGTTCAAGAAACTCTTTCTCTATCTTTGTTTGAAGAATAAGAGGGAAGTACTTATTGAAAAATAAGATATTGATCTCGTCCCATTCCATGGACTCAATTTCATCTCATGGCCTCGTATTCTTGATAAAATTACACCATTGATCAGCTTCAACATCCAAATGATATACTACTAAGATGACTTTATCATGTTCAGAACATTGAAGAACTGAAAATATCTTTTCAAGGGTACTGATCCATTGTTCAGAAACATGTGGATCAGAAGACCCACTGAAAGAAGGTGGACGTTGCCTCATGAAGGACTCAATAGAATATCGTTCCCTTCTCTACTCATTTGGAAGTCCGGAATGATTCATATCTTGTGTAAGTATAGAAATAAGATTTTGCACTCCATCTCCCACAAAATTTGTATGTTTAGGTGGACAATCATTACATTTTCCATTACATTTATCAACATGGTTCCTTCGGGTTCTAGCCATCGTCTAAAACCCAAAAAGAATAGTGTGAGAGGAAAAAATCATGCTAGGGAAAACAACATAATAAAGGGGGAGTACCTTCAATATCTAACATTTTAGGTTTAATTCTAAGATCTTTACCATAATTCTAGGACTATAACCTATACTTATACTTAACCTTAGGGACATCCCTAGACGTACCTTAGAAATATCTCTAGGGATCTCTCTAAATTTCTCGCATCCTAGTTTCCAAAGGTTGACTAAACCTTTCCTTTGATACCAACTGTAGAGATCCAAAGCTTGACGTACATGGAAATTACATTACTTTTGCGGAATACTTAGTACATAACAAAAACAGACACACAAGGACCGTAATAGTTTAGTGTCTTTGGAAACTTGGAATATAATCGTCTAATCGTGGTGAAAGATCTTCAACATCTCCCATAAAGATCTTCCCCTTTTTTTCTTACCTAAAACCTTTCTTTATATCCTGGGGAAAATAAAACATAAAAGGGGTGAGCTCAAATGCCCAGAAAGGGTAAACATAGAGAACATAAAACTATCCATAAACATTTGAATGCAAAAATGTGAACATAAAATCTAAGAATCAAAATCTTGAGCAAAGACAATAATCTTTGAAGTACGTGAGGCATATATCATAAGGGAGCATCAATCATGAAAAAATAGTATGGGAATAAAACATGTAATTGTGGCAACCATTATGCACATGTTATGATTTCCATAGTAGCCAATGCATTGCTTCCAAGACCATCTTAGTGGACAGAGTCCCTTTCTGAATCGAGTTCGCTTCTCGTTCCAGTCCTGTAACACTAAACCAGATTAACTTACCATTCCAGCCATGTCTATCTCATGAGATATAAATCTTTACCCAATGCATTGGATGGAGATATAGGTCCCACCCATCTCATAATGATACCATTATTATGTGTTCCACAAAATCATAAATCATACATCATTGCATAACCCATGTAATAAAAATGGGATTCTTAAACATCATGACATCATAAAACAATTCATATAAGATAAAGGAATTCATAAAAATAATTCCATCACAACATAATCAAATCAATGTTATAATAGGGATATAAATATAACCCTATATTATCTTAGATGGTAAATAATTTTGATAGAACACTTGAACTCCATTTTTGAAGAAAAAATCCTTTCTACTTCAAAAACATTTTCCTTTCTTAACATGTCATACAATTTTAAACTAGAAGAAGTTGATTAAAAATAAACATGAAAACTTGTAAAGTAAGCTTCTTGGAAATAATGTTTTAAAAATCCGTTCATGCTGTATAAGTTAAAAAAACATTCTTCTCGTACTTTTGTCGGAAAAGTCAAAAAGTACCTCGTACGAAAAACAACAAAAGATTCCTTTCATATCTTTTACTAAAACCTCACCTAAGGGTAAAATTGGATTTAAACCATTGTAGGTGGATGGAAATAATATTAAATATTGAGGGAACATGGATGTGGATGATAAGATACACCCCAGTAAATACCAAAGTATAAACAATCTCGGATAAAAATGAGATTGTGATATTTTCCCTTACCTTAGGTCAGATATGCTTCGTACGTTTCCAAAACATTTGTATAATGATTTAAATAATGTCATTGGCTTATAACAGAATCATATTAATTGTTCTGATATCATATATGGTTCACTTATGACTTTATATTACCCGTTCTTTTGTAAGTTCCATGTTAAAGCATTGTATTGGGTGAAATTGTTTTATTTATCGTATGTGTTTGGACTTGTTATTCTTGATATTATTACTTATATCCTGATTTACTTAATTCCAGATGTAAAACATGATTTATATATAATATATATTCAGTATATACATATATATATGATAGATAGATTAAATGGAATGAAATACACCGTTCATGGAGACGGTAGGTCGTACGTACGCATGGACGCTGTTTTCGTTTCCTTATTGAATTGAATGAAATTAAGTATATGACATACATATATATAAAAATAAATACAGTATCATTATTATGTCATATATTTCATGATTACTTATTATATATACTTTATAATCATTCATGAATGGTTAACATGAAGAATGAATCTCATCGCGTCATGGAGACGGTAGTCCGTACGTACGCACGAGCGATGATATCATTCCCATGATCGTGGAATTGCATTGAAGTGTATGTATAATATTTCATAATCAATATCAATTTTCAATAATAATATATAGTTATTTATTTACACCATTATACCCATCCAGGTAAGGTGGTGGTCGAAAACAGATTACACAATGGCGTGGATATGGTATTCCGTACGTATGCATGCGTGGTGATTTCGTTTTCTGTAGGATGGATACATGGTTAAATAGGGTTTTTTCATACTTATAATAACATATCAGTATTACTTCATAATGAAACAACTAAATAAGAAGAATTAGAAAAAGAAATAAAGATGAAAGAATCGGTAACAGATATTACCTCTTCTTTCGACACGCCTTTTTGAAACCTCATCTTAGGGCACTAAGATTGGCATTTGAAGAAGACCAAAACCTCTAGGTTGTTTATAGGGAATTGGAGAAGAGAAATTTTCAGGGTTTGGCCGAGCTTCAAGGCTCAATGTGGTGTGAGGAAGAGAGGGAGGAGGTTCCCTTTTATAAGGGAGGAGAGGGGCACCTTTGGAATAACTAAAAATATTATTTTATTATAAAGTCATATTCGGTTTTTAATAGCTCCAAATTGAGTTATTTCGAAGCTAAGGTGGGGATGGGTCGAACTAATCTCATTAAATAGAATTTAGACAATTCTAGGTTTCTATTTTAACCTTATCATTTGAATTTAACTTTATGATAAATAATTTTTCTTTCACCGTGTCTTCTTGTTTTCTTACACTATAAGGTTAATAAACTTACTATAACAAGACAAAAGAACCCCAAGATGTTTATTACTAATATATATAACCTTATATAAGTAATTTTGATGAACCACGGATTTTTAGAAATTAAATAACAATTAATAATATAATATTTGTTTTAAAAACTATTTTATGTCAATTTTGATACTATTTGGTAATTTATTTTTGTGAAAATCATAACAAAATTATTAGTTCAAAAAAAAGTAACCTAAATCAATACTAACATGGAATATTAACCTATAAAATTAATTTAATTCATAAAAAGACTCAAATTACATTTATTTGGGTATTTATAACATCAATTATGTCAATATTTCATTAATAAGATAATTACTGCCTCATCATTGTATCATAAATAAATTAAATTATTTAATGTATAAAAATTATAAATAAAACAAAATTGTATAGGAAATTGTTTTATATTTATAATTAATATTTATAGTCTAATTTATCTTCTGTACAACCCTATATTAAAAAATATTTAGTTATTAAACTTTGATTTTAACTATTTTAACCGTTCTTTAAATAAATTAATAATAAATGTCCTAATCTAATCCATGTGGGCCTAAATGGTCATATTTTATTCCTAAGGTTGTTTTTGGTCGAATTACCTTTATCCAATAGAATTAGGACATGTGTTAGGGTAATAATAATATCATTTTTACCCTTAATTACCCTATTTACTTTTAACCGTGGTAAGAAAAGTAAAAAGTTACTATTCACCAAAAATTATTTTCATCTCATTGAACCACATTTTAGTTATTGATATTAATTGTGTCTCTCAGATTTTCTAAATTCCACTCACAAAAGCAGTAAAATTATGTTTTATGTAAATTTGCAAATTCTCTTAGGAGGTGGGTAAAAGACGGTGAAAAGTTCAATAAAATTTTTGTATATCTAAAATTATTATAAAATGACTCCAATGACATAAATTGAACTTATATAGGTATTTTGTATCAATTTTTACCTAATATAAATTTAAATAACATAAATAATTATTTAAATTAAAAGTCAGTTTTTGAATAGTAACCCAGTGTTTTCACTATTCATCAAAAATTGAATGTTTTCAGAAAAATACAATTAATTCACCCTAGGATAATTTTGATATTCTGAATCCAAAAATGAAGTCCATTTTTAAAGATAAAATTTATAAAATTACAAAAAGTGGGTTTTACTATTCATAACGGCTAGTTTATATAACATATAGTTTTTTAACGAAACTCGGTATTGCGTACAACACACGCTATCGTGGAAGGTCGCAATTGCGTGTAATGAAATCCAATTCAGGGATGTGTGTTGTGAAAAATTCTTTTGGTGTAGCGTACGACACGAGATATTAATGAAATTAAAATGAATATTTTTCATAAAATCTCGGGGTGTTACAATGTAATCCCCTTACCGCAAACAAAAATGATTTACCAGAATAAGAAGTAACATTATTCCTCGAACTCTTTAGATTTATTTGTTTCTACAATAATTAAATTATCTATATTCATTGAATATATAAAATAACCATTATCCTATATATACTGTTATGTTTTTATAATAATATTTATACTTACACTTATAAAAACTTCCATCTAATAGGTAATGGACTTACTGTTTATGTGTACGGTGAATTACCACCTCACAAAATGGTGATTGTTTGTTCTTCCATAACTACCTCTCCTAGTGGGAATTATTATGGAAAATATATTTATTTATAATATTTATTATATTTAAAAATCCTTTATTATTTTTAATTACTTTATAAAACATACTTGTAAACTTTCCATCTTCTTTAAATAAGATAACATCATTTTTGGAAGTGTGGACTACCGCCTCCTTGAAGCGATGTAATTCGTTCACACTCTTCATGAAAATTATTAATGATGGGTTTAGTGAAATTATAAGATATATATGATAAATATGATATAATAATTTTAATATAATAATTCTAATATAATAATTACATTTATTCATATATATATATATATGTATTTAATTTAAATTATTTCATTCAATACTGAAATAAAACATGAACAACGTTCATGCATACATACAACCAACCGTCTCCATGAACGATATTTTCCACACCATACATAAATATCCTATAGATTATTATAATAAAAATATAAAGAATATAAATTATAATTTTATCAAGTTTTAATTTCTATAAATCATGATATATGTATAAGGACTACAGATATAGCAAATTAAGACACATGGGAATAACGAAGCTGGTAATACCCAAATCATAACCTTGACATGGAATTGTTTATAAGCAGGTAATATAAAGTCATAATAGAATCATATATGGTATAATATATAAT
Source organism: Viscum album (assembly GCA_963277665.1). Taxonomy (NCBI): domain Eukaryota; kingdom Viridiplantae; phylum Streptophyta; class Magnoliopsida; order Santalales; family Viscaceae; genus Viscum; species Viscum album. The sequence continues at coordinate 433,157 of CAUJRU010000312.1, read as the reverse complement.
AATATGGGTTTTTAATATATTTATAATAAACATTCATTTATTATACTAGAATCTTATATGAGTATGATGAGATTCAAGAGATAAAGTAAGGGAATTTCATCTTATTTTTTATTTCTGTGAGATACACTCCTTATTCAACACTCACTTATTTTGTGTCACGTATATACAACCCATTAATTTATTCTATGAAAATAATAAATAAATTTATTTTTATTTACATATCAATTATATGATATTTATTTCATGGGGTTTATGTTTCACACGTTACCAAATCGGTAAGATAGTTTTGTCTCAATTTTACTTCTTTAAGACACACATTTTTTTATTAACCTATATATATTTTAAAGGTATATATAATTTCATTTGAAATATTATATCATGAATATTAATTTTTAAATTATATTTTATGTTTCATGTAATTTCATTTTCTTACATTGGTAGTATGGTTCCAAGTCACCAAGTGATAAAAGTTTACTGAAACAATCTCATCTATTTTTGAGACTATTTATGATTAAGATTCCTATGTAAAAATATTAGGAACAATTTATCAATAAAATCCATAACTTATCTTATCCTATGGTTTTTAATTATATATTAATTTATTACTACCATTTCCCATTATTTCTTTACTTAAAATAACTGAAAAATGTTTTTATAAAAGTCCGAAATTATTTCTCATTTCGACTGAAAAATATCTCCATTCAAAACTGGTATAACTAAATGTGTTTTAAATTTTTTTATTATTATCCATTTATGTTAAATTAAATTTTTACCCACGTTATACCCTTCAAACAATGGTTTTAAAAATTAAAAGTTTTTCATTTTCTGATCTGGGAACTTTTCAAAAAATTTAAGGTATAAAAGAAATGTTCGGTACATACTAACTTACCTGCCAATATAACCATAATTTACTTGATTATTATGTTATAACTTTAAAAGGTTCTGTTTTAAGAAATTATATTTCATAATATTCTATAAATTTCATTAACATAGATTGGTTTTCAAAGAAAATGTTTTTCAAACAATTTTATGTCCAAATATTATTTTAAGTGATTTTCAAGTCATCCTATATTTGTTTTGAAATGTTTAGTATCAAATAAAATTGTTTTACTTAATTAAATTTATATTTATATTTTTTAAATGTTATTTTATATAAAAAGGTAATTCAAAATTTTTTTCAAAGGTTCCTTTAAAAAATTTCATATTTTTTTTTAAAATAATTACTTTTAGAAGGATTCATGTTTTAATGAGATTTTTTTATAGATTAAAGGATATTTTTATTTAATATATGTTTTTAAAATATAATTAAAATTTATTTTTAATCTAAGTTGACACCCTTTGGCATTTATCATTCCTTTTGGGTGATATAATCCATGATAAAAAATCTTATTCTTTCTTAAGTGGTTTATGTTTTGATGGAGTTATATTTATGACACTAATTTCCCTTCCACAAATTATATACTCTTGTAACCAACTTCTTTTCATGGGTAATGATATGATTAAATGATTATGGTACTTGTCTCTTTTCCATATGCAATGATATTATGAAATGGTTACGATACCCATTTCATTTCATGGATTACAATATGACGTCTTTGAAACCCAACACTTTTTTTGGGTTATCAGTTGATGTAATTATTATTATATTCTACAAAATTTATGTATGATTTTATTATGTGATGGGTGGGACATGTATCTCAATCCAATTAATTAGGTAATGATAAATGGTATATGAGATCAAAGGGTACATGGGTTATATCCCAATCCAAGAAACAAAACATACATGAGTTAAATCCCAAGCCTAAAAATAATTTGGTGCACAGGTTGTTTCCCAAGTATAAAAATAAGTTGGTGTATGGTTTTAATCCCAAAACTAAATGTAAGAGGGTACAAGGGTTGTATCACTATCCCAAAAATTGAAAATGTGAATGATTTTTATCCCAAACCTAATGTTGGTCCATGGGTCGTAGCCTAGGCCTAATATGTTAAAAAGGTCTTGGTAGGTAGCCTTGACATAGGATTTTATATATTTATGTGTATTCCACAAATACATGTCTTACTTATAAGTTATGATTTCATGGGATATGCTATTGATCGCCTTATTATTCGTGTATTATGAACTACTGATCTTTATTCCATGATTGTCATTTATGATATCTGATATGCACAGTATGATATTCTAATGATATGATCACATTCTCATACCCTTATAATCATGTTTATTCTTACATTTCTACCATGTTTACCCTTTTAGAGCATCTGAGCTCGCCACTTTTTATGTCTTTTTCCCCAGGTTAGGAAGATATGTGTTATGTATGATATGTGTAAGGGGGGTTCTATTATTAGAGAAAATATTGGGAGATCACTGATTATTATTATCCATGTTTTCTATTATTTTCATGGATATAATATCACAATAGTTTTAGATTATTATTTATACTTACTATTAATTTATTCTTTCCATATCACTTATTCCATGATTATGTTATGTAATCTTCATCTATATATTACCCTTTACTAAACATCTAATCTCACCCTTATTTTATCCATTTACTCTAGAAACCTAGAGGAGGATAATGTGTAAGATTTTAGGATATGGTAGAAGATATAATATTGTTTTAACATTATGTTAATGTTTTATTTTGTAAATTCAAGTGTATTGTATTTATGTATGTATGTATATGGTATTCTAAGTCTACTAAATTTTTTAATCCTTCATGGACCCTTCTGCTTTGTACTAATTATGTACTAAAATTTTCAGCTCTGAGTTACTAGATTCTGAGATGTTACCATTAGTATAAATGGATGTTTAGTAAAAATATAGGTATTAGATTCTGATGAACCAACTAAGATATAACATGTATTATTAAAATCCTTAAACATTTCTTGGGAACACTCTTAAAAAATAATAGGAATTATATTTTGAAATTCATTTTTATGAGATAAGTAGGTGAATGAAATTATTGAATTTTTCAGAATAATGGGATGAATGTGTATTATTTCATCATTTTTTTTCAATTAAAAGTTATTCCCCATCAATAATTTTATGAATATGGAGTGAAGGATAATCATTTCACAACCATAATAGGGATGTTGACCCATGTTATGATGAATAATCTTTCTCACATAGAGAATCTAGTTGATCCATGACTTGGTGTGACTAAGATATCTACAATAGCCTCTAGTATTTAGTGTTACTATTAATCTATTCATATCTAAAAAGTTTATCAAGTATATAGAGTAGATCTTTCTCACTTTTGGAAGCAGTGAAAATGAAGAATTCATCTTGATGTTCTATAACCCGAAGGGAGATATAGACAAATGATGGTCACTTGTTTAAAACACAAAAGAGGAATATGAGATAAAATTCAAGTAATACAAAATATTCAAGGAGGAATTATATGACTAATAAACTGTTATTGTGAAAAAGAGAACTAATTTAAAGGTGGTTCCTCAATATTTAACAAAAGGTGGTGGATATTTCTTTTGATTACAAGGATAACTTTTTAAGGTATGTTCTGAATTCTACAGACTATATATGATGAATAGAAATAAGTATTGATCATTTTATAGATTTTTTAAAGATAATACTTTAAAGGTATTTTTTCTCTCAATCCATTTAACCATATGAGGATGCAGAGTCAGGTACCATTGGGATAGAAATTGAGTTATCTAAGATGTATATATTCATGAGAAATTAGGATAATAAAATATTGGTTGATAATAAGGGGAATAAAAATGTCTCCAAATAGAAGAATAGGTTGATGATATATCCCTTGTGTGATAACCGAGGGAAGTAAAACCCTGGTATTATAGGAAGAAAACCTGAGATTTTTACAAATGTATAGAAAACGGTTATCAAGGTCACTATTGAAAGGGTAATGTAGAATCTATTTATTATATAATATTTAATTATAAATATTTTTGAAATTAAATGAACCAATTACCCAAAAATTATTGGAATTTTCCGTAGAGGATACTAAGGGAGTAAGAAAAAGCTTATATGGTTACCATTTTTAAAGTTAAAGTTCCTATTGATGTGGTGGTAGGTATGTTAATCATCATATCAACGTTAGAAAATTATTTATTTGATTCTATATGTACACACTCTATTATATCATCTATGTTTCCTAAATACATTATAAATTTTCCTAGAAACCTAGTGAGAGAGTTATTAATTAATACATTAAGTTGGAGTGCAATAGAAAAAAATATATCAGGAAGTTCCAATTAGGATGCAAGGGAATACTGTACATCCAAACCTAGTTATTATACCTTTTGTATAATTTGATATGATCCATGGTAAAAATTATCATCTAATTTAAAATACAAAAAATATTTCTAAGGGACAGTGATTATGATTCCTGAATCCAAATGAGAATCTCTTATCTTTAGTTGTGAGAACTCATCATTTAAATCATTTCTAGGTTCACCCCTAGAATATTTCCATAATGATATTTTTGGTAATGAGGAATATAAAGATAGATATATGGAGGAGTAATGTTTCTTAATAATATATGATGTACTGATGGTATAAAAATGTATTGATATTTTTCCAGAATAATTGTCTAGTCATCCACAAGAGCATAAAGTTAATTTATCTATTAAGATTATATCAAATGTAAGTCTCATATCTAAAAATACATATTGAATAAAACCAATGGAGTTAGTATATTAATGGAAATAAATGTATTATTTTAGTGATAAGGTGTTTATTTGAAAAATCATTTAACAATACAGATCCCCTATTTTTCATGAAAAATAAGGATGAGTCTATAAGATTGTGCATCAATTTTATGGCGATCAATTTCATCAGTATAATGAATATATATCATTTTCCATGAATTTATGATTTAGTTGTTGAACTTAGAGGGTCAAAAATTGATCATCACTTGGGCTATAATATATTAATTGTTAAAATGATGATATACAAAATATAATATTTTGAAAAAGGTATGAAAAATATGAGTTTATGGTGATTTATTTTAAATTGACTAATGCACCTTATGCCTTTATATATTTGACGAATAAATTATTAAAGGAGTATATTGATGACTTAATAGATGTATTAATTGATTATATCATGATATACTCTCAAATCTATGAATGGAATGAGAGACATCTAAAAATAATTAGGAAGGCCCTCCAAAAAATAATTATACTTGAAGAAGAGTATGTGTATATTTTGGTTTAATGAAGTTTCTTTACTTGGACATTTTGTATCTAAGGATGGAATATATTTTGACAGTTCAAACGAAAATATAGTAAAATAATATCATACACTAATAAACATAACAATGATCTAATGTGTCCTAGGTCAAGAAGGTTACTATTGGATGTTGGTTCTACATTTTCCCCATTGTCTGATAGATTAACCAATTTAACATGTTATGAAGTTAAATTAATGTGACCAAGGTGATATGAGGATAGTTTTGATGGGAATAACATGATATGGATTAATGTACAAATTTCTACTTTACCATCAGTTAAATAATGATATTTAATTTATAGTTATGCATTAATGAAATTAATTGGTTTTATGCTTATATAGAATGATAGATTGATTACCTTTGCATCAATAAAATTAAAAATCCATGAACAGAACTATCCAACCTAGGGAATAGAGATAGAAGATATAATATTTTCTTTCGAAATATAGAGACACTATGTTTATAGATAATTATGTGAGATATTTATGTGACATAAGAGTATGAAGTATTTTTACGTCTTCTAAGGTTCTCAACATGAGGTAATAAAGATTGGTTAGAACTACTCAAATAATATGAATAATCTATAAACTACAACTTGAGGATAGAAAACATGATGGATTATACATTGAGTAGGATGGACAATGGAGTTATTATCTATATTAGGATTAATAAGGATCCCATATATAGATTTATATTAAATATATATATTGTGATTTATAGGAAATTTGATCCATTATTTAGTTTCCAAGAAATTTATAAACCATCATTAATAAAAAGGGAGCATATGTCCTAGTAAGATGATGAGAAAATACAAAGGTTCATTATGATAGTTATTGATGGTAAATTCATAAACATAATATATAGACATATGGTTTTGATATTTTGAAAGATATTATGAGTTTCATCCATACCAAATTTGAAAAAGGAATTTCTAGATTAATAACATAGCATAAATTTATCTAGACACCTTGGTAGCCCAATGATATATAGTAATTTGAGAGAATATTTCGATCAAGATAGTATAAAGTGGGAAATTATAGATTATTTTTCCAGATGAATAATTTTCTAGGAGGTAATGTATGAATGACAACATCTTATTGCAGCATTGAAACCTATTATTATAAATTTCTTGAAATTGTACAAAGTTACAATATACATTTTCACTAGACTCCAAAATTCTCCAATAAAGAATGATTCTATATGGGTCATAATTGATCATATTACTAAGTATTATAATTTATTATAAATAAGTGAAGATCTAGGCCTTTATAAATGTTCCCAAAATTATATCAATGGAATTTTATGGCTTTATGATGATCCAATGTTCATTTTATATAATCATGATGCTCAGTTTATGTGGAGATTTTGGAAAATTATTTAAAAGGATTTCAACACTGATATACATGTAATCACAAATTATCATAAACTAATAAATCGGTAGTATAAAACAATAATATAGGTTTTAGAAGACTTGTTGATATCATGTTCTCTTTAATTCCATGGTACATGAGATTAGTACTCACCGTTAGTGGAATTTAAAAACAATATTATGTCCATTCAACCATATATATGGCACCATACAAAGAATTTTTTGGGAAGAGGTGTTATACTCCCATCTATTGGGAAGAGGTTGGAAAAATAATGTCAGTTAGACCATATCCTATTGAGGAGATTAATGTTAAAGTACAAACTATTAAGGATCTTAATAAGGTATTCTAAAGAAGAGAAAAAGCTATACTGATATTCAATTGAAGAAAAAATAATTTTATGTTTGGGATCATGTATTCTTTAATATTTTTTTATAAAAGTGAGTTATAATATATTTTATAAATGAAATGTTAATCCTTAGGTACATTGGGCCTTTTAAAATATTAGAAATTATTGGGGATACAACTAATGGGTTTTTTATATTTCCCAACTATTATAATATAAAAAATGTATTCCAAGAATATTACAGAGGAAATACATACAATATACAAAGCATGATTTCACATATATTGAAATATAGTTAATGCCAAACATTTCTTATAATGAATATCCAATCCAAATTCATGACATGATAGAGAAAGTATTATTAAATCAGATAACTAATTTTAATTTATTTTGGAGAAATCACATACTAAAAGAGGAAAAATAAGATCCTAATGTGTCTATAAGTATGGATTATCCACATCTATTCAATATAGGATATATACCCAACTTTCAAGGGAAACAATTATTCATGTGCGGAGAATGTAACACCAGAGACTCAATTATAGAAGATAAATACCAAAAAACTAAATGTATTACAAATGCACTCATTAAAGATACTTTATTTAAAATTTATATTATATAATTTTAAAATAAACAATAAAATTAAATTTTTGAATACCTCATCTTTAAATTAACTCACTATAAGTTTTTAAACTTTTTAGAATAAGTTAGTTTATTTGTAGAAAATTATGGGTATCATGAAACTTTTAATTTGACCTTATAATTATATAATAAGGAACTAGAAGTGTAAAAAACATTTATTTAATAAAAAATTAGTTAAATTCATTAAATTAGACATTTTAAAATATTACTTTAACAAAAAAACCCTATAAAAAACATATTTTGAACAAATTAAAATGATACTTTAATATAAAAATTGTTTTCCATATTTTAATTGATCCAAGAATTTTAGTGGAATAATTTTTTTAATGACTTGAAGGCATCATGAAAATTATTTATTTTATATTAAAAAAACATAAGTCATTAAAATAATAAAATAAAATAATTTTATATTATATATAAATTAAAATCTTTAAAACATTATTTTTCATAAAACAGTTATTACATGATTAGGAATATTTATTTTAAAATGATATTTTCTCTCTTTTAGAAATATTATTTTCAAAAATTATTTTAAAACATGAAATTATAATTATCAAATTAGGTAAAGTGGGAAATCATAATGTCTATCATTAAATTTAATTATTAATATTATAAATTAATTACCACTATCAACAAAAAAGGGAAAAATTTTGTTTGGCATAGTGTAAAAGTTATATAAAAAATTAATGAAAGCCTAGAATTTAATGGTTAAAAACTTTTAGAAAAAAATATTTTTTGTACTTTTTTCCATCTTTGATCCATTGAACCATAAATGGTTCCATGGAATTGTTGAAAAATGTAAAGGTGTTCACAAAATTAAACTTCCCTTCACTTATAAAAAAGTTATATATTCCTCACTTGGAGATAAATCTTCCATTAAAATTTATTCTTGAATACATTCAATTATTATCCTTATAAAATCAGATTACATGAACGTAATACATAGGACATTAATATTTATCCTAATCCCTTCAAATTCATGGAGACAACAAATAAATATTCAAGTCATGGATGTTAGCATTATCAATTACTTAGATTTCATCTTAATAAGATTCTATAATATTATTCTATAAAAACTAATATAAATAATCATTCACATTACATGAAAGTACTATAATAAGGGTTTTTCATTATTTTATAAATTTAACTCATCCATTTAGAAAATAAAAAACACTATTTTTTCATTATGTGGACTACTTCCTCCATAATTTGACATGTTTCTTTTTCCCTAACCACCTTACATGGATGGATATAAAGGTGGTATTAATAAAAAAATTATTTTTATGATATCATTACTGTTCATGTGTGAATAATTAAATAACAAATACATAATAAGGAAAAAAACAATAATTGATAGTTTTATCATTTAAAAAAAGCATACTATGAGGATAATATTATATTCAAATTATATTATGGTTTCATATAAATTATATTTTATTCTAAGTAATTCTAATTATGATATGTCATGTTAATTAAAAATAAATAATTTCACTATGATTTGGATATAGTTATATTACATGAAAACCAACTCATTTTCATTTATTAAAATACTGTAGGTTCATGTTTGGTTTAATTTAAATGCCCATGTGAACAAAAAATTCAATTTATTCCTTGAATGATTAAGGAACATAATTACTATTATAATATAAAATAAATTTGTAAACATGCGTTTTTTTCTTATGGATATATTATATCGAAATATAATTCTTTAATTAATGATACATCCTTTGTTAATCGAAAATCACCATAACATTCATATTATCGACATAATTATTAAGTATAATGTATAAAAAATTATGAAAATGGATTTCAAACATAAATATTTATATAAATAAAACCTGACAATAAGTTTAGTGAATAATTAATAAATACTTATTGGAAGAGGAATGAATATTTACATCACTATTATTTTAATCATACAAAAAAATTATAAACGTCGATGTTGAAAATTTTTATAATTCATATAGAGAATGAAAATTTATAATAATTATAAATGAAAATAGATATGAGTATGGTTATTACTAAATTAATTAATATAAATGTGTTTATGATACAAGAGGTGAAATTATTTTCTAGGAATTCAAGAGAATATCTAGGGGTTTTCTATCTAAAATTTCTCTCCTAGAGACATGTTTTGTAATATGCCCAAAATTTCAATTATGTGGTGTATATACTCCCTATTTAGATGTTTTATTGTAAAATTATTTCATTATTATTATATTAATATCATTAATAAGCACTATTGTTATAGGAGGTTATGATAGAATCACTATACATCCCATAATTAGGGTTTTCCATCTCAATTATCATTCTTTAAGACTAATTTTGTAATCACCACCTATAATATTTTCTGTGATGTATATATATATATGGAATAATTTTTTCATTTTTAATCATGAAATTTAATGAATTTATAATTCTACATCGTTACCCTCCTCTTATATTATATTTAATAAAGAGTTAATTTTGAACCTAAAATAATGGTTTGTGTTGGATTTGTTGTTAATATTAGTGTCATACAATATGAAAAGAGTGTTGGAATAATAAGGAAAATTTCTAGTATAGAGAAGATATTTAATACATGCATATAATTCCACGCACTATAGAATTAATTCAAGAGATAAAATTCTAGAGGATATAAATTTTATATCCATAAGTTATGAAGGATGTAGATTATAATGTTCATTACTCAATCCACAATGAGTGATCATTTCTAGAATAGGTTTAGATACGGAAAACCCCAATGGGATATGTGGATATTAAAGGAAAAATTCAACAAAATTATTCTAGTAAAGAATTATTCTCACCTAGATGATTTTTCATATATTATTTTGTTTTACAAAAAATACAAAATAAACCCTCTTCTTGGGGAGATGGTCCCATTTATCATTGTCATATAATACAAGAGTATCCAAATAGATATGAATAGATCTCAAATTCTCACCATTTACCAGTTTTTTCCAAATTATTTTGCACAAATTTCTAGAGGGAGATCAATTTTTTTTAATGTAATAGTATAAATTATAGAGAAATATTTTTTAGAAAAGTAATAAGTTTCTAAGAAGTAATATGACTAAACAATGTTTCACGTAAGGTATGAATTTTTTGTAATAACATTTCACAAATATGGTAGATGAAATATTGTAAAAGTATAAAGTATCATGAATGATTGAGTTTGGTGAATAGTTATTCATTAGTGAATTAAAGTCAATATATTTTTATGGATCTATAGTGTTTCATAGATGATGGTATTCCAAAAACTTGTATGTGTTGGTGACTTAATGGAACATTGAAACATAGATGTTTAGAAAGGAAAAGTTTTGTGAATTAAAAATTATGGATAGAGTTTTAGGAATTGAAGTTATGTGAAGGTGATGTTTCCATGTTACATGAAGGGTTTTTCTTTCTTTATATATACCTAATCCCTAAATTAGAACATATATATTTTTGGAGGAAGTGGGTGACTCAGACATGAGACACTCTTGAGTAAAAAATACTCTGATTTCACTAATGTATAATGTTATAAAAATTATTTATGTTAATCACAGAGTTATCTAATCCAACATATATAGATGAATGAGTTCGATAAATGTTTTTTACATAAACCATTATTTAGAAAAAAGGTTAATCTTGTATGAAATAATTTTCTTGAGGATGTTTCATAATTTAGAACATACATTGTAGTTGTTTCATGAATATATGAGTTTCACGAAATGAGTTTCATGAAATTAAGAGTTTCTCAAATAGCAGATGTTTTATAAATAAAACATATTTATCATTCATTTTAATAGTGAATTCATAGATCCTAAAATCAATAATAATATATATGTATATTATCATGTTATTCAAGTACAAAACCATTTTTTCCAATATTTTTAATAATACCTTCATGATTATAAAATGGTCAACTACCTTCATCAATGAAGTGTATAGAGGTATGTAAGGGGAAATGTTCTTTGAGTAATGTGTCTCCAAACCCTAAAACATGTAAAGGTAGTGTGTATATCTTAGATTCACAACAATTGAAATGTTATTTCCACCAAACTAGTCAAGCTTCTGGATTCTTGTATGACTAAAACAATGTCAGTGTATTTCCTTAGACTAGCCTATTATAGTGAAAAAGAACATGTCAATTTTTCCTATGGATTTTTTACTTTCACATGTATATTTGTTTTGGTATGGATTTTTTCAATCGTGAGAGGATGAACATATTCATTACATCAAGGGAATCAGATCCTAAAATAAAAATAACCATAACAATGGGATAATTTTAATTTTAACCATCCCCAAAAATTCTAACCCCCTCCCTGCTCTGGGTGTATCTAGATCCAGCCTTAACCTTTTATATTGAAGAGAAAGCATCTTATGTTTTGTATAGTACATGTGAGTGTAATATAATAGAAAATAAATCCATGTTTGGATACTATAATGTGGATGCAACTATGATGAAAATACACCTAGGGTTATTTAGCTTGAAAGGGTTGACTGAGAATTGACTCAAGCATCACTAATAATGATTTGAATATTGATCTTTTTTTGAGTACTGCTAACCACACATAAACTGATGGGAAATCAAAAATAATGATCAAAACATTAGAATTAATTTTGAGATCATGCTCACTTGATTTTCAAAGTATATGGTATCAATATTTACCTTGGGTATAAATATTCATTGATATATTCCAGAATATTTTTCTAGTCATCCACCAGAGCATGAAGTTGATTTATCTATTAATATTAAACCAAATGTAATAATGATATCTAAAACTCCATATTGTATGAATTAAAGGGAGTTAATAGGGTGAAGAAAATAAATGTATAATTTGAGTGATAATGGGTTTATATGCCACATCACATCACCATGTGGATCCCCTATTTTTTCATGAAAAATATATATAAATCAATAATATTGTGCATCAATTATAAGGTGAGCAGTTTCATCACTATAATAAATATATATCATTTTCCATGAAATTATGACTTATTTTATGAACTTAGGGGGTCACAAGACTTTTAAAATATTTAGCATCACTATGGTTATAATATATTAAGTGTGAAAAGGATGATATAAAAATATGATAATTTGAAAAAGGTATGAACATTCTGAGTTTATGGTGATTCATTTTAGATTGACAAATGCACATTATGTATTTATATATTTGATGAATAAATTATTAAAGGAGTATCTTGATAAATGCATCGTAGTATTAATTGAATATAAAATGATATAATCTCAAATATATGAAGGAAATGACAGTCATCAAAAATTAATTAAGGAGACCCTCCAAAAAAAATAATTATATATGAAGAAGAGTATGTTTGGATTCTGGGTCAATGAATATTCCTTTATTGTCCATAGTGTCTCAAATGATGGTATATATGTTGAACCTTCAAAAGAATAGGTAGTAAAATAATTAAATACAGTAATAATCATAACAATGATATGAAGTTTCCTAGTTCTAGCAGGTTACTATTTGTTGTTTGTTCAACATTTTCCTCATTGTCCAACAGATTAACCAATTTAACATGTTATTGAGTTAAATGAATATTACCAAGGAAATGTGAGGATTTTTTGATGAGAATAAGAGGATATGGATTAATCTACTAATTTTTACATTACCATTAGTTAATGAAATATTTTTAATTTATAGTTATGCAATAATGAAATGAATTTGTTTTAAGATTATGTAGAATGATAGGGTGATTACCTATAAATCACGAGTATTGAAAATAAATGAACATAACTATCCAACCAGGGACCTAGATATAGAAGTTACAATATTTTATTTGAAAATATGGAGACACTATCTTTATAGATAATGATGTGAGATATTTATGAGACATAGGAGAATTAAGTATATCTCCACTTCGAAGGTTCTCAACATGAGGTAAAAAGATTGGTTAGAACTACTCAAGGAATATGAATACTCGATAAGCTAACACCTAAAGATGGAAAACATGATGTATTATACATTGAGAAGGACGGACCATGGAGTTATGATCATTATGAGGATTTATAAGAATCCCATATATAGAGTTCTACTAAAGATAAATAATGTGATTTATACGCAAGGTGGGCCATTATTCAATTTCCTAGAAATTTTGAAACCGTCCATAATAAAAAAGAATATAGAAGTCCTAGTAGGATTATGGGAACATAAAATGGTTGATTAAAATATTTATTAATGGGAAATTCATAGGCATAATATATAGAGATATAGTTTGGTTATTTTTAAAGAGATTATAAGTTTCATCCATACTAAATTTGAAAATGGAATTTATAGATTAAGAACATAGATTAAATTTATCTAGAAGCCTTTGTAGCACAACAATATATAGTGATTTTAGAGATCATTTAGAGTGGTATTGTATGAAATGGGAAATTATACATTATTTTTTCCAGATTATTCATATTCTAGAAGGTAATGTATGAATTAAAATATCTTAATGGTGCAATTAAACTTATTGCTATAAATGTCTAGAAACGCGACTAAGTTATAATGGATATTTTCACTAGACTGTAAAAGACTGCAAGAAAGAATGATATTATTCGGTTCATCATTGATCATCTTACTAATTATTCATATTTATTAGAATAATATAAGATCTAGCCCTTGAGAACCTTTCCTAGAATTATATCAATGAAATTTTATGGCTTCATGGGGAAACGATATTAATTTTATCTAATCATTATGATCAGTTTACATTGAGGAGACGACCCTCTACCCTAGTTTTTCTCTCTTCCTTTGGTGATGATGCCAGTCGCCTCACCAGATCCTCCCCCATGGCGGGGGAGGGGGAATCATTTTCACATGAGAGAGCAGGTTTTTTTGTGCTTTCTCAAACCTGGACTTCCTTCCATCATTTCTGAAAGCTTAACTAAGACCTAAAGCTCCAAATCTTCTTGGTGGTTTCCCCAACCTTCATCTTTCGATGTCTGAGTTTTTGGAATCCTCGGAGCTCTATAATCTTAACCTAGTCGCTCACTTCAAGTGAAAGAGACCCTTAGTCGATGCTTTCGACAAGTTCATCTTTGGATCTTGGGACCTTCAGGAAAGGGAGATTATGGGATTACTCGACAGCCGGTATATTATTATTCAGTTTGAATCAGAGGTGGATATTATACATGAATGGTCGAGGGCGCCTCATTGCTTCAATGGTATTCATTTCTTCCTCTTGAGCTAGTCTCCGAGTTTCACTTGAATCGTGACCCACCTTCTATGGTGGTTTGGGAAGAAACCTCTACTCTGATAGTCGCACTGAAGTAGTGTGTCACCCAGTGAACCCCCCAAGTGTGTGTTGAAATGGATGCATCTCGGTTGCCTTTTGATTTTGTGTGGGTTACTATCGGTGAGGAATACAGATGTAAGCAACGTGTTGTTGATGAGAATTGGATCGATTTCTGCTCATCTTGCAATCGATTGGGCCATTCGTCAGAGGTTTGTAGAATGGGAGCCGTAACTCCTACGATGGAGGCCTTACGAAGGATTAACCATGTTGCTTCAAGAAGGAAGGATTTTTTAATGGGTAAGTCTCATGAGGTTGGTTTGATGGAGGATCTATATGAAGAGGTGGTGAGACCAATATGAAGAGGCAGGGGTCATCATTCGGCAAGTCCAGTGGTGAAAGACCTTCCGAGTGGTGTTTTCAAGGAACCTTTTGAGGATGTTAATGCTTCTGAGCTACCGGGTGTGATTACTCCCTAACCCAATCCGAAGGTTTTTGAAGTTCTTTGCAGGTTGATGAAGGATTTAGAGGGAACCTCGAAGTTCAATTGAATGGAACATTTCTTGGAGGAGGAGAAGGTGATCAAGGACCTGATAGTGGGGGTGAGGGAGGCGTCATCTATTAGGATGTGGGAAATACTAGGAGTGCTGGGGAAAATAGGGGTTTGGACCCTTTGGCCAAACCCTTTCTTTCTTTGGGAAATTGATTTGAAGTTCTCTCTAAAGGCTTTCTTGAAGTGGCTGTGAATGATGATATTGTGGTAGGAGGTAATAAGGATGGGGCCTCTATGGATGGGCACAATTCTGGATGTTTGGGTCATGTGGATGCTCCAATAGCTGGATAAGATCCCCTTATTGAAGAAATATGTCTTTCTTTGATTGAGAGAAACACACCGGACCAGGACAGGGAAATACCAAGGGATGCAAGGATTGTGTCTCGATGAACCTCCTTGGAAAAGGGAGGGACCTATATGGGGATGAGAAAGAAAGTGTGAGTGGTCTTTTCAGTTTATCCTTCAATGATATTGTATAGAATGGGAATAAAATGATGAATGAGTGTGAGGGAACCTTGTCTGCTACACTAAGAAGAAGAACCATAAGGGACTACTCCTACCTTCTTCGATCAGTGAGTACCAAATCTTCTTTTAAGTGGGATAGTGGGGTAGTTATTTTTTTCATAAAAGACATCCTATCCAAGAAACCCCATCTAGTGCATCCTTTACTTGACCAGTTGAGAAAATGGGTTCAAAGAGATGGTCTTTGGAGGCAGAATAAACTGGCTTCTGATTGGGAATCTGCTACGGCAGAGGACTAGTCTTGTGTGGGATGCAGATATGAGTATGCGTATTATGATATGTAATGATTTTTGGTCTGTTTGGATTTGTTTTGTTTTTCATGTGGCTGGTTTGTGATGTAGTAAGTTGGGATCCTGTTTGGTTTTAAGGTTTGTCAAGGTTCACACTTTTCCTTAAAGTGTTTTGAAATAAAAAAATTAATTTTCAGTTAATTTATATTGAAATTTTGGAAGAGTATTTAAATGGATATCACCATTGAGATACATGTAATAACCAATTATCATCCATTTATTGATATGAATTCTAAAACTACCATCTTTTCTTTAAAGTACTTACTGATATCATGTTCACTTTAATTCCATGGTACATGGGATTAGTACCTTCCATCGGTGGAATTTGAATACAATAATTATGTCTATTCAACCATATAGATGGAACTATACAATGAATTTTATGGGAAGAGGTGTTGTTACCCAACCTGTTGGGAAGAGGTTGTAAAAATAATGCCAGTTAGACCATATCCAATAGAGGGGATTATTGTTAAAGTATAAACTATTATGTATCTCAAAAAGGAATCATAAAGAAGAAAAAAGTTATACATATAATCAATGGAAAAAATATAATTTTAGGTTTGGGATTATGTATTATTAATTATTTCACCATGGAAGTGATTTATAATATTTTTTTATAAATGAAATGTTAATCCCAATTTACATTAGGCCTTTTAAAATAGTATAAATTATTTTTCATACATCTCATTGATTGTTAATGTTTCCCAAACATTCTAAAGTACACAATGTCTTCCAGGTATCATTACTGAGGAAATACATGCCAGATCCAATGCATGATTTCAAAATATTGGAACAGATATAAACCCTAACATATATTATAATAGAGATGTAATCCAAATTCTTTACATGATATATAAATTATTACAAAATTAGATAACTGATTTGGAAAACATTACGTAGAAAAATCATATATTAGAGGAGGGAAAATTGGATCCAAAAGTGTCTATAAGGATAGAGTATCTACATATATTTAATAAGTGATATAAATCCAAATTTCAAAGGAATAAGTTATTCATGTGGGGAAAATGTAAAACCTGAGACTCTACCATAGAATATAAATACCAAAAAATGAACTATTTCACAAATACGTCCATTAACGAGACATTATTTAAGAGGTATATTATTGAAATTTAAATTGGACAAGAAAATAATATTTTTGAATTCATCATATTGAAATTAACTCACTACGAATTTTTGAGCTTTTTGAAAACAAGGTAGTTTTTAGTAGAAACTTATGGGTTTCATGAAATTTGTAATTTGACCTTACCATTATATAATAATGACCTAAAAGTGTAAAATAAACTTTTAAGTAATAAAATATTATTTTAATTCATAAAATTATACATTTTAGATTATAACTTTTACATACAAAACTAATAGAAAACTTTTTTATAACTAATTAGAATGATATATTAATATGAAAACCATTTTTCAGTATTTTAATTGAATCATGTATTTTAGAGGAAGAATGTGTTATTTTAATGACATGAAGGCATCATGAAATTTATTTCTTTTATATTAAAAAAAATAATGTCATTAAAATGATAAAATAAACCATTTTACATTATATATAAATTAAGATCATTAAAATATTATTTCTCTAAAAACGGTTATTACGTGATTAAGTGTATTTATTTTTAAATGATCTTTTCAAAACATTAGAAATATTATTTTACAAAATTATTTTAAAAATTGAAATTAGAATTAACTAATTAGGTAAAGTGGGAAATCATAATATTTATCATTAAATATATATATTATGATTATAAATTAATTACCACTGTAAACGTAAAAGGGGTAAATTGAGTTTGGCATAGTGTAAAAGTAATAAAAAATTTAAAAAGTGACTAGAATTCATATATTAGTAATTTTTTTGGAAAAATAAGTATTTTATGTACATTTTTTCCCAGCTTTGAACCATTTAAACTTGAATGGTTCCATCGAATTACTTAAAAAGTTAAAGGTGTTCACAAAATTAAACTTCTCTTTACTTATAAAAATGGAATATATTCAACAATTTGAGATAAATATTACCTTATAATTAATTATTGATTACTTTTCATTATTATCTTAAAATAATCATATCATATTAACATAATCTATAGGACACTAATATTAATCCTAATCCCTTCAAATTCATGTAGGCCTCCAAGGAATATTCAAGTCCTGGATGTTAGTATTATCAACTAAAAATTTTTCTCATTAATTATATATTTTAAAATTATTTTATAAACACTAATATGAATAATCATTCAGATAATATGAAATTACTATAATAAGGTTTTTATAATTTTTTTTTAAAAATATCCGATCCATTTAGAAAATCAAAATCATTGTTTGTGTGTTGTACGGACTACCTCATCTACAATATGACATGTTTATTTTTCCCTCACCACCTTACATGGATGGATATAAGGATAGTATTAAATTAAAAATATATTCTTTTTATGATATCATTACTGTTCATTTGTGAATAATTAATGAACATATAAAGAATATGGAAAAAACAATAATCGGTAGTTTTATCATTTAAAATAAGCACACTAAAAGGATAATATTATATTCAAATTATATAATGGTTTCATATACGTTAAATTTTATTATAATTACTTAAAATAATGATATATTACATTAATTAAAAATAAATAATTTTATTATGATATGGATATAATGATATTAAAAAAAACTAACTCATTGTCATTCATTAAAATAGTGTATGTTCATGGTTGGGTCAATTTAAACGCCTATGTGAACAATAAATTCAATTTATAACATAAATGAGTAAGGGAACATTATTACTATTATAAGATAAAATAAATGTGTAAATATATATTTTTTGGTTATGCATATATTATATAAAAATCTAATTCTCTAATTAAGGAAACATGATATGTTTATCAAAAATCATTATAACATGCATATTATCAACCTCATCATTAAGGATAATGTATAAAAAATTAAATAATTGGATGTGAAACGTAAATATTTACATAAATAAACCCCGACAATAATTTTAGTGAATTATTAATAATACACATTAAGAAGTAGAATTAATATTGAAATCACTATTATTTAACTCAAATAAATGAAAAAACCCATAAACATTGATGTGGAAAATCAGTTGAATTCATATAGAGAATCAATATTTTAGAAGATTATAAATGAAAATAGATAAAAGTACGGTTATAAATAAATAAATTAATATAGATAGGTTTATGATAAAAGAGGTGAAATTATTTTTAGGGAATTCAAGATAAGTGGTAAGGGTTTTCTATCTAAAATTTCTCTTCTAGAGAAAAGTTTTGTAATTTGCACAAAACTTCAATTATGTGGTGTATATACTCACAATTTGAAATGTTTTATCATAAAATTATTTCATTCATGTTATTTTAAGATCATTTTTATGAACTATTTTTCTAGGAGGTTATGATAGAATTACTACTCATCCCATAAGCTAGGTTTTCCATCTAAATTTTCATTCTTTGGGACTAAATTTTTTATCGCCACCAAAAACAATTTGTGCAGTGCATATATTTCCAAGGAATAATTTTTCATTTTTAATCATGAAGTTGAATGAATTTTTATTTATACATGGTTATACTCCTCTCATATTACTGTAAATAAAGAGTTAATGTTAAACCCATAACAATGTTTTCTGTTGGATTTGTTGTTAATCATAGTGTTATCCAATATGAAAGGGGTGTTGGAATAGTAATAAGAATTTCTAGTATAGAGAAGCTATTAAAGACATACATATACTTCCACGTACTAGAGAATGAATTAAAGAGATAAAAGCCTAGAGTATATCAATTTAATATCCATAATTTATGATTGATGTATATTTTTATGTTCATTACTTAATCCACAATGAGTGATTATTTACAGATCAGGTTAAGATACATAGAACCCCAATGTGATATTTGGATATTGAATGATAAATTCAACAGAATTATTCTATTGAAGAATTATTCTCCCGTGGATGATTTTGTATATATTATTTTGTTTTAAAAAATACATTGGCTAAACCCTATTCTTGAGGAGTTTCTCTCATTTAGAATTGTTAAAGAAATACGCGAGTATCCAAAGATCTAAAAATATATCTCATATTTTCACCATTTTCTAGTTTTTTTTCAAAATTATTTGGCACAAAATTCTAGAGGGATATCAAAATTTTGTTAATGTCACAGTCTAGATGATAGAGAATTATTTACAATAAAATTAATAAGTTTCTCAAAAGAAATATGACTAAAAAGTTCTTCATATAAGGTAATAATTTTGTTGGAAAAATATTTCAAAAAGAAGGTAGATGAAATATTTTAAATGTATAAAGTCTCATGAATGATTGAGTTTGGAGAATAGTTTTTCTTGGGTGAATTGAAGGAAATAAATTATCTTGGATCTATAGAGTTTCATAGATTATGGAGTTCCAAAAAATGGTCAATATTAGTGAATTAACAGAACATTGAAACATGGATGATTGGAGAGGAAAAGATTCATGATTGATCAATGATGGATAGAGTTTCAAGAATTGATGTTATGTGAAGGATATGTTTTCATGTTACTTGGAGGATTTTTATTTTCCTATATATACCTGATCCTTGAAGATGAAAAAATATATTTTTAGAGGAGGAAGAGAGTGACTCTGATTGAGGATACTCTTGAGTGAAAACCCCTCTGATTTCACCAAAGTATAATGTTATGAAAATTATTTATGATAACCAATGAGTTATCTAATCCAACATCCAGAAATGAATGAGTTCCATGAACAAATTTTTTACATGAACCCTTATTTAAAAATAATAATAATCTTGTATGAAATAATTTTCTTGAGTAAGGTTCATAAATTAGAACATATAGTGTAATAGTTTCATGAAAGTATGAGTTTCACGAAAAGAGTTTCCTAAAATAAATAGTTTCTCAAAAAGCTGATGTTTTATGATTAAAACATATTGATCACCCATTTTAAGAGTGAATTCATAGATCATAAAATCAGGACTAAAATATATTTATATTATCATGATAATCAAGTAAAAAACCATCCAATATTTTTAATAAGGCCTATAATAATATAAAAGTTTTAAGTACCTTCATCAATGAGGTTCATAAAGGTGTGGAATATGAAATGTTCTTTGATTGATGTGTCCTCAATAACTTAAACTTGTAAAGGAATTGTGTCAATCACAGAGTCACCACAACTGAAACATTATTTCCACAAAACCAGTGAATCTTATTAGATTATTCTATGAATAAAACAATGTTATTGTGTGCCATTGGAATAACCCACTATAGTGAACCAAGAAAATATAAATTTTCTTATATATTTTTTACCTTCACACAAAGAATTTTTTGGTAAGTATTTTTTCGAGTGTGAGAGGTTGAACATGTTCATTACATCAAGGGGACATGATTCTAAAATAACGATAACCATAATATGGATAAAATTTCAAATTTACCCATCCCCCAAATTCTCACCCCCACCCTTCTTCGCTATGGGTCTATCTAGTTCCAGTTGTAACCTTTTACATGGTAGAGAAATCATCTTATTTTTTGAATAATAAAATTGTGTGTAATTTTATATAAAATAAATCCCTATCTTGATACTGGAATGTGGATGAGAGTATGATACTAATAAACATATGGGTAATTATCTTTAAAGGGTTGACTGATAATTTCCTCAATCATCACTATAATTAGATGATGACTGGGACTAAGACTGCACACTAGGAGAGACACACCCAGGGGATATTATTAGTAATATATAAAAACTCTTAATGATCTGAGAGGAAATATTTTTCATAAAATTTCCATGGTATCCTAACAATGTAATATATTAAATCAAATTAATATATTCCATGGATAACTTAGAAATTTTTAAGTACCCCACCACTATATTTCTTTCATTAGGGTACCTCATATTACTTTTATGATACCCCAAAACATAAAATCTAATTATGTTTTTATATTATATAAACCCACATTATTCTATTAAATGGGTAACTATTTGATATTCATTTTTCCCATTATATTTATAGCCAAATTTTGTTCTATAATAGGTTCCCTAGAAAATTGAATGAATGGTTTTGATGACTCTTATGGGGAACTTATTGGACATAAAAAAGTGAAAGGTGGTGCCTGAAATTTTTTAGCCCCTCTATTCATCCCCATGTCTCATTAGACAAAATATGAGGGGTTTTGGTTTATGCATCTTCCTTTAATATGACATTATCTTAGCATAAAACCTTGATAGTGTGACATCTTGACTAGAGTATCGATGAAAAGAAATTTATCTTAGAATAAGGTCTTGATATTGGTTTTTGATGTCTAGCATTATGAATTACATCTGTATGAAAAAATGATTATTTTTATCCCAGTTTTCAATTATATTTATCAACACTTCATGCCCTCATTTTTATTTGATTATAGTTTCATATTGTTCAATTATTCTTTCTATATCACTTATTGCATGTTTATGATATATAATATTAAAATATATCTTATTATTTAATGAGAATATAATCTCAAACTTATTTTCTTTTATTTACTCAGGTAATTTGTAGGAGAAATATGTATAAATTTCCAGGATATATTAGAATGGATAATAATTTTCTCTCAATATGTTCATCTTATATCATACATTTCTGAGTGTAATTTACGTATGTATGTGGACTTATATAAATACCAAAGTATTAAATATTTTATAAACTCCTATAATTTCTACTATTACGTAATATTAATGCAATCTCTTAATTCCTCTGATATGATATGTTACAATATTTATCCATTAATTTTGATATGTTCTTTATTTAGGTTGGTTTAAACACCTACTTAAAAAATGTAATAAATTTATCATGTATTAATATAGAAATTTTTTTACTAGTAATAAATGAAATAAATAATAGATTTATGATTTCATTTTTCTATAGAATTTTAATACAAAAATTCAACACATTTGTTATTAAATCATCCTTAATGCACTAAGAATCATGAAAACATGATCATTGTAGAATTTGTCCATAAGTATCATAAAAAATCTCTTTGAATGAAATTAGAACATTATAAATAATTTTAAGCCATAAATTCCCAGAACTTTTATAATATAGTATGGTTTAAATTTATGATAATAATGAAGAACAACATTTCCATTACAAAACTAGTTATGATCGATTTTGATTAATTACACATAATAGTGAAAATTGATAATAGATAAATAATATACCTGATAATAATAATTATAAATTAATATTATGACCTATTTTAGATGTAAATAAGGTTCTAAAATAAGTGATTAAGATAATTACCTTTTTCATTCTAGATATTCAAGTGCATTAGTGTATTCAATAATTATTGTAAGGGTTTATTTTTCACAAATTTAATTTTATGATACATGTTTTATTTTTTGCACAAAAATATTCTTAATATGGTGTTATTGCTACCTATTTAATTTCTTTGACCATATTTATTTAATTCAATAGGTTTTAAAATCTATATTCTGTTCTTTCATTAAATAGATTCTGATTCAATAGTATCATGTTTATGTGGGTTTTGGTAAAATCAACTCCATCCATTGAGTTATAATGATTCCCGATAAATTATTCCTCTAAATATTGGATTTTTACACATTAATAAGTTATTATATTGTACATTATCTTCCTTTATTATTAGAAATGGAAATTTTATTAATTTTTTTTACTTTTAAATAATTTCACTTTGAAAAGGAATCTCGTTATTGATAATAATTAGAATCCTATTTAATAACGATTTACCCTCTATGTACATATTTATAATTCCATTGGATTTTCTCCAATATAATTGGAAACATAACTATGTTTTATCTCATGTATCCTCTATACTTTTCATCTACAATTTTGGAAAAGGTTGTTTAATTAATCCTTTTATGATTTGTATTTTAAACAATGATATTTAAAAAAATTTAAAATGGATTTATATAATTTAATGTAAAAATGTTATCTTCCACCACAAATTTCTCTTTATACCATTGATATGTTTTGAAGGTCCTATTATTGAATATTATTTTTCAAAAAAATGTAATTAATTTCCAAATATTTCCCACCACCTTTTTGAAATTTACTTTTGAGGAGACCAATAACATTATCATTTCCCAATAATGTTAAAGATGTTTTCTAAAATATCATTTTGTTTTTTTTTTTCATGTGACATTGTAAATTATTTTTCATTTTATTTGAACATTTTTCATCGAATGATCATGATTTATAGAAGAAATTTTTTTTCTCCAAGTTGTAAAAAAAAATCTTTAAAATTACTTTCAAAAGATTAAGGATGTTTCTTTTTTACAAAGTAATTTTTCTAAAACTCCTAAAATGTTTTTCTTATAAAATTTAATATCATTTGATATATATAATCCATGATCAAGGATTTACATAAAATTATATCATCCACCTTTTTTCTCTAGATGAATTATGTAATGTTATTTTCTATCAAATATATTTCATATCACTGCCAATTCCATTCCTAAAAATCCATCATGATTTGGAATAAATTTTATTTCAATGACATTACTTTGCAAAAAAATATATATTAATTTCCTTTTATTTATGTTTATCCACCAATACTCCACACATCCATTGATTGGGGTAATTATTGACTTAATCATATACAATTTTATCTATATGGTGTAAATAATGTGTGATTTATGATCTTGATTAATATGATTTACTTATAGTGTTATTTAATTTCATTGGATACCCATTTCTATTTAATGTATTTATCATATTTTTATTGCTAATGAAATGATGAATGATTTCATTATGTGAATCCATTTGAAATTTATAAGAAACCGATTTTATTTCCTTGGGTTATTTATGCTCTTACTAATGAATGAAATGTTTTTCCATGGGTTCTTTATGATATATTGAATGATTTATTTCTTATCGAACAGAAAAATATGAATGAATGATGGGTGGTTTCAAATATCTCTCATCGAATCATTGGTTAAGATATTATATATCTTGATAAATTTCGTCTCAATGGAGATTTAGTTTCTCTTAAGAGTCGGAAGTTCTTATAAGTACTCAATATTTTCATATATAACCATCAAAACAATTTAGATGAATATTCATTATATTTCATTAAAACAATCCTGATGAAAATAATAGTTTAGTGTCTTTGGATACTAGAAAAAAAATTCTTATTTTTGAAATATTTTTTTAATCTACCATAAAAATATTCACACCTAGTACATCTAAAAGGATTACCCTACCTAAATCATTCTTCATAAAATGGGGAATGAAGAATAAAAATAGGTGTTATTATATTATTAATAATTTTAAAAATAGGTGATACAAAACTATGCTAATATAAATGCATAATATATACATAGGGGGTTTTGATCATGAAAATAACATATGATGTTCATACCCAGCTGACCAAATATCATAATCACAAGTCATAGAATAAAACATTATCATTTCAGAAAACATAGACTATAAGAGAGAGAAATAATTATAAATTAATCATGAACCATAATATCACATCATAAAAGTGTGGAAACAATATAAATATTCAAAACCATTTCATATTTCATGGTTAACTACCTAGACCATAAACATAGTTGATCTTGGCTCATTTTCTATTTCCCATTGTGGATCAGGACATGCATGTTTACCATAGTGGATCCTCACTTAGCTATTTCTCATAGTGAATCAATTCCTTCTACTAGTTTCCCATTATTATATAATGAAATATAAATATCTTACAGATTTATTGTATGGAAATATATGTCCCACCCTTCTCGTATTCAAAACCATACTTATGTGTACCATAATATTTTAAAACATTCATCATATCATCATATCATAACTCTTATAAAAAAGTATTTCATAAACATTTAATAAATTCACCATCACATAACATGTTAAAAATTGATGGTTTTCATTAAAATTTCATCAATATAAACATTAATCATCCATATTAAGAATAACGATGGTATGATTCAATGTTATCCTAGGTAAAGATGAAGTAACATTAAAGGGTGTCATCTTAGATGGAAAATAATTTTGAAAGATCACATAGAAAATATCTTGAAAAAAAGTGAAAACATAAAACATTTTTGAAATTATTTTCTTGGAAAATAAATATTGAAACATATAAAGGGATATTTAATGATCATTTTAAACATATCCTGGGGAAAATATACTTTCTACTACGAAAAATATTTTTTTAGAAAACATAAAACATTTTAAAAATACTTTTTATTGAATATAGGTAATTAAATTTATCAAGGAATCCTAAATATAAGGGGTTTTCATGTTGTCGGTAAATTCTGTTCATGAAATACACACTAAAACAAAGATTTTATTCACATTTTTGATAAAAGACATGAAGTCCTTTTTTGGAAAACAACACGAAGATCCATTATAAAAAAATTTGTCGTAATGTGAAAATTAGTTAAAAATTTGTTTAATAAATCCTTTTTATAATATTAAATAATTTTTTCAAACATTTTTAGAAAACATAGACATGGAAGAAGAAAAGGGTTTTCTACTGAAAAAATAAATAAACCCAATTTTAATTAAAAACATTAATTTATAATCATGAGTACATAAATAGAGTAAATTTTATCGAAAACATTTTTTCTTAATAAAAAGACATATGGGATGAAAAATCATTATTTTATTGAGATATAGATAATAATATGTCATTATCTCAATCATAATAGTATAAAATCCTAATAAATGATGAGATTGCACCATAAACCCTTTTCCACTTTAGTAACACTGAATATTAAGACCCATGAAATTGAGGTACAAAAATTGATAAACAAATACCAAAATATTTATGTATAATAATCATAAAATACATTCATGGGTGTTGTATACACCAAATTAATGAATCACGTGGTGAATATATCAATTATATCCTTGAAAATAAAAGTCAGATAAAAGTATTTTACACTAAGTCATGACATCATTATTATATGTTAAAAATTAATATATATTAAATATATGTTTATTATAAATAAATTTTATATCCATAATTATATATATCATACAATATATGATTTATTTGTGACCTTTTATTAACTAATTTTCCATAATTCCTTTTAAAATCATGTTTCGGGCAATAAATGCTTTTTTCATGTATATTTTGATTTTTTATTTTTGATAACATTACTTTGATAATGGTTCTATAATATCAATAATGTTATCCATGATATAAATATAATATATGTTAATAATATATTAATTTTTATCAGTCCGTATATTTACAAATTGAAAATTAAATACTCCGTTCATGGAGATGGTAAGTCGTATGTACGTAGAAACATTGTTTATATATTCTCAAAGAAATTAATGAAAGGAAGGTAAATAATATATTATTTCCCCAAAAAAATTATGATTTATATATCAAATATTTTCATTAAATTTACCATAATTACCTTCTATTCAAAGCGTTAAGTAAAAATGAATCATTTTTCTTTGTGAGGCAGTTTTCCTCGATAAACACAAACAATATTATCACATACCCCACAAGATGAAAATAAAGTGGTTATATGTGATATAATAATTAAATAGTTATAGTAATATAATAAATAATTATTGTGTGTGTGTGTTTCTTTTTATATATATTAAATCTCCCACTATATAATTCTGTGTGAGATGGTGATGGAAAATGAATAACATTTATCCCTGAGGTTATAGTCAATTGTACAAAAAAATATGATTCCATATCCCATTTGATTGAATATGGGATATATTTTGGTTATAAAATTAACATAATAACTTATCCATATATGGGATATACATGTGTTATTATATCATTCCAATTTAACAATATTTTAATTATTTAGATAAATAATTAAAACTAAATGCATAGTTTAAAACATTATCATTTTTTCGGACAACCACTTTAGGTTCAAGATGAAGATTTCATATACTAGATTTATTATCTCATATGTGAATAAATAATGTGGTGTTTGAATTATGTTATATTATTTTTTAGTTATTGAAAAAACCCAATGGTTTTTTATGTGTAAAGAGGAGAGGAGAGATGGTGGTGTTTTATATGTAAGGTGAGTGGAACACTAGTAATTTTGGAAAAGGAAAATGATTTAACCACATTTTTCACATGAAACACAAATTAAAATTATAACATTCATCATAAATAGGCATTATAAAGTTTAAATATTTCCACAAAAGTAGTGTAACAAAATTTCTTATGTTATGTTACCCCTTATCTATTAATTTTAACCCTACATTAAAACCGTTCTAACTTTAATCACAATAATTAATTTTTAATATTTGTACTATTTATAGTGGTAAAAATGAATGTTTAAATTATTATAAAATATAAATTATTCTGATTAAAAATATTTTATAAATAATTACAAATTAAGTTCACATAAGTGGTAGAATTTAATTTAAATTTAAAACCATAGAGGCATTGAAAAAGGGATTTTCCAAAGAATAAATTCTCATAAGTATATAAAGTTTTAATATCCCATTTCAACAAATAATGTATGAAAATGACTTAAATGTTATTAATAATTATATAATTGAACTAATTTTACTTTTAATACCATATTCAAACAATTTATATGCATTAAATTATTTTAATGAAATGGATATTCTTAATAAAACTCATATTTTTCACTATTGACTGAAAAAATTATCTTTTCAGAAAATTCTCACAAATTTACCCCATTATAATTTTAAAATATGGATTTAAAAAAATTTGTTTTATTTTAAAAATTACATCGATAAATTTTTACAAAATTAATATTATGATAACTATGAATTTTTTAACAAAACTTCTTAAAAAAAATTTAAATGAAAATTTTGAATAATTCTTATCTCGTACAAAAAACACACAAGATAAATTATAGAATTTTTATTGACTTTAAAATATATAAATTAAATTATTTGAATTTTATAAAAAATATTTATTTAATTTATTGAGATAAACTGTTTTGTGTACATAAATATAGTTTCTAGAAAAATATTTCCTTAATTTTCAAATGGTTTTAAATTACATATCTAAATAATTGGTAACCACAAAATACCATTCATATACATGTTAAAATATTATATTTTCATTATTTAGTTAATCCAATTCATACACACCATTCCAAGGGCTAAGAGTTAACTATCATTTTAAATAATAATATTTTAGTAGTGAGTATTATTTCATAAAGGCTTGGTATTGATTTTGATATAAGCAATCAAGGAATTTTAATTTTCTCAAAAAACATATTTCATTAAATATTATGTTGTTATATTAAACCCCCTTAAATTGAATTTTTATCTTGAAATTATTAATTTATTAGAAATAACTATGTTTACTTTTGACTCAATACATCCTCGAGTTCCCACATAGGTTCTTAAAAATTGTGGTCTCACCACAAAACTATGTTTGGGTGAGTGTTCCTGCTTCGTAACAACTTCTATGTATGATTCAGTATATCAATTCGGTGCCCCTTATAAGAAATATCATGCTCCAGTGGTATGAACTTTGATATCAATACATATGAAGGATCATGTATGTAAATCCCTAGGAGAGCTACATGGAACACATAAAGGAATTTATAGAGGATTGGTGGAAGTACCAATTATTAGGCTATAATCTTGATATAGTCAAGAATTTCAATGGGCTCGATATACCTGGGTATTTTATGTCCTTTTATTATCATATAAATTTCAACCTTTCTTTATTATTTAATAAAATTCAAATTAATCTCTTACCCTAAAAAATAAAGATGAAATTATTATACCTCTAGCACTAATGGGTCAAAAGATCCATAATAGAATGATAAGTCCTGCCTTCTATATCAAGCTATAAAAATGGTTATCAATGGTTATAAAATATTAATATATATTCATATTGTGAGGTAATAAATCACTCTCTAAAACCTTCTCTAATGTTTATCTTAAACCAATTGATGAATTGATAACATTAAGACCCATAAAAAATTAAAAAATAGATAAAGAAGGGCACTAAATTTTACCAAATCAACTTAACATTAGTTCCCCAGATATTATATAGTAGCTCTCAATTTTCACAAACAAAATATGTGAATATCTTGGTCATATATTCTTCTTAAACATTGTAATAATAATAAATACCATTAAACCTTAGTGAAAAAATAAATGCTTTATCATTCCATGGATAAAACCATAAATTATTGAATATATTTCATAAATCAAATAACTTTGTAAACTCTATCAATGATAACGTAACCACTTTTCAACATTTCATTAATTAATTCTGAAGTCACAAATACTATAAAATATGCTTTATCCATATCATTCATCTTTTTATCCACACAGAATACCATTTTCTATCAATATAAAATATATATTAAGGGTTATATTTTTTCAATCATGTGTTATACCATAAAATATCACATATATATTAAATAACTTGTATAGGTTGTTGAAACCGTTAAAAATATTATCCCAAACCCTTAGTCAAAATATTCTACTGAGAAATCCTTATATATTTCATATTTCATGAATTACAATATATAAAAACATCAATCATCCCATTTAATTATTAAAACATTAACTAGTTTTCATCATCTTATTCTTAAATACATTATTACTATAAAATGAAATATTAATCTTGTATTAAAATTCATCGAACACAATTTAGTCATGCATCATACCATTATCATAAAAAATATTGTTTGAATAGCCTATACCATTAATATTTCGTTTGTGGCCTCTTCACAATTAGTAGTAAAACCACTAATTATAAAACCATGAATATTATATTCATGAGGTTTTCCCCCATGACATCAATTTTCATATTGTTAATACATTCACATTTAAAATATTCCACTATTAATGATACATTAGGGAGATAATTATTCTCATCCAAGTCATAAATTGAAATTTTCATTCCTCATTAAAAATTATATTCTTTGTCTCTTTTTCAATATTTCAAACATATTCTTATTCCTATAAAAAATTATTTAGTTTATTATTTCCACATTGAATACATATATAAAACTGAATCTTCATTCATCCATGGTCTCCACCACCTTATCTTTTAGCAAACATTATACTTATCTTCTTCAGTGAGTTCAAGAGTTCGTTAAGGAGATGGTTGTTAATAATATGACATGATATATGATTATGCATAATCAAAATATACTTCAATATAATTTTCAAAAACATTTGGTTACTCAAAAACACATTTCCCACCACAATGAATGTTACCACATTTCTTATAATTCCCACCATTGAAAATAACCAAAATGAATAGTGAGATAAATAATAATCTTTGTGGACGCTGGATAATCGTTAAAATAACATATAGTATGACTAAATCATTACACATTTTATTCTTTCTATGCCACCTTAGGATTAAAATAGGTTATTCATATATATTATTAAAATCCTTCATGATTGTTTGTAAATAGTTTGTAAATTTCCAAATAAAATCCCCCATGAGTGTCAAACCTAGTGTGAAATAAGCTCCATTGTCGTGTAATGGGAAACACTCAATCAAAGATGGATACATATTATTCAGATCTAATACCCATAAGTACATTTATTCTAGAACCATGTTCCGTTTTTTTTCTAATCATGGATATATTGCTACAAATACCACATAATATCTTTCTTACAAAAACATTAAGATGTCATCCTTTACTTCAACTCTTTATTAAGATTTTAAATAATTTTATTCTCACCCTAATCTAAAAATATTATATAAAAAATTCAAATTATATCAACTAAAGGGACCCATGATTTTCATATATAATTATTATAACTTTTTAGATGAATATTCAACATATTTCGTAAACACACACCTGGGGACTGAACTTATTTAGTGTCTTTAGAGACTAGAAACACCAAATTTTTATTTCATTAAAGACATTAAAAATTGACTAAAATATTATTATCACATAGTACACTACTTATGCACACACTACTTAAACCATACAACTTAACTAGGGTAAGGAAATTTAATAATGAGTGATATTAGATGATCAAGAAGGGTAAACATAGAAAATATCAATATATGATCATATGAAATAATAATATTATCATAATTGTATGTGATCATGAACATAACATAGGAAGTTTTTATCCAAACATTTATAGATGATAATAATAATACATGACATAAAACATTATCATTTCAAAAAACATAAGCCACAATATTAATAAATCATCACAATTCAATCATGAACCAAAATATCAGGTCATAAAAGTGTGACACCGTCATAAATTTATAAATAAATTTCATATGTTTAGTTTAAAAACCAGGACTATCAACATAGTGTATTGGGTCTCATCACCCATTTCCATTATGGATCAGGTCATTCTTATATACCATATTGAATTAGGACTCAGATGTTTTCCACAGTGGATCAAGCCATTTGACATTTTTCCTATTTTTATATCATCAGATACAAATCATTAACAAATTCATTGGATGGATATATATGTGTGGGACATATCATAATTAGAAAAATATTTATTTGTTCCAAAATATCATAAAAAATTCAGCATTTCATCACATTACCATCTTGTGATGAAAAAGGGATTCATAAATATGTCATAAATTTACCATCATGTAACTGATGAAAAATAATTGGGAATTATAGTAATTTATTCAATATGAACATTAAACATCCATAAAAAGAATAATGATGGGATCAATCATCCCTAAACCTACTAAATCATAAGTAATATCAAAGGAAGTCATGTTAGATGAAAAATTATTTTAAAATTCACATGGAACGTTTGTTGATAAAAATATCATTTTAAATTTGAAAAGTATTTTCTAAAACATTAAACATTTTCAAAATCATTTTATATGATAATAAACATGAAATCTTATACTATAATATTTAAGGATAGTTTAAAAAATTTCATGAGGAACATATCCTTTCCAATTTGATTTTTTAAAAAACAAAAAACATTTTAAAAATAATTTTTGTTCAAAATAACCTTTGAATATTTTAATGAAATATTTAAAAATATTGGTTTTTAATTATGAAATGAATATCCGTTCATTTTTTATACATTGAACTAATGATTCCTTTCACATTTTCATTTAAAACCATTCATTATTTAGAATAAACATTAATATTAATTTTACAACATTTTATAAGAAAAGTAAAAGATGGGAAAATATTATTTAATAAATATTTTTATAATATCAATAAATGTTTGAAAACATTTTTTTTAAATGAATATTGGAGAAAAAAAGAGTTTTTACTGAAGAGAAAAATAAAATAAATTTTACTTAAAAAATTTTTCATATTATAACTATATAAAGAGGAAAACGTAGTGAAAACTTGTATTCTCAATAAATATACATAGAGGAAGAGAAAAATGAGTCTCTTTACATATAACACATAATATTTCATCATAGTATGTATAATTATAAAAAATCATAATAAATAATGAGCCTCTATCATAAAACCCTTACTAATTGGGAAACATTGAATCATAATACCCAATAAAGATAGATCCTTACATGGATAATAAAAATAACCATAAATATTATTATAATAATCATAAAATAAATTCCTGTGAATTATACACAATACCTAAATGAAACTTTTGGTGAATATGGAATGTGTCTCATTGGAAATAAATGTGAGAAAAATCCCTTCCATTAAGTCTCAAAATCCTTTATAAACATTAAAAAATCTGATATAATAAATAAATGATTATTATACATCTATTAAATATGTATTTTTATGTATATCATACCATATATTAATTACGTTTGACCTTCTATTACCCTTTTGTTAACAATTCCTTGTTAAAAGCATGTTTTCGGTAATTAATTCTTTTTTTGTCTTGTATGGCATGATTTTATTATTTATTCCAATTAATTTTATCATGGTTAAATTACATCTATAATTATATTCTTGATATAAATATGATATATATTCATTATATATTTTATTAGTCCTATCCATAAATTTTGAGATAGAAAATAAAATACATCACTTATGGAGATGTTAGGTCGTATGTTCGAATGATGGTTTCTTCCATTATCTTGACGAATGAAATAAAATTAAGGTAAATAATATATAATTTTTTCATAATAAATTTTATATCATTTATATCACATATATTAATTAAATTTATATTAATTTCATTACATGCAATGATTCATTACAAAATGAATCACATCGCATTGAGAAGCAGTAGTCTGCCGTACACACGAATAATGTTATCAAATCACCCACGAGGTGTAATGAAAGAAGTTATATGTGAATTATTAATTAAATAACTATAATAATATCATAAATAAAAAAAATAGAAATTAAATAAATCATTATATGATTCCATGTACGATGGTGATGTACAATGAATAACCTCAGCCTGTGAGGCGGTTGTCCATCATACACACAAATGATGATTTTTTAACTCATGAAATGAAAATGAGATGGATTTATATTATTAAATTAATATAATAAAATGTAATTATATGTTACATAATGGTGTTATTATAAAATAATAATTTAATAATATTTGAAGGAGTTATATAAGAAGATAAAAAATAAAAACTCAATGTTTAAAACTTGTCATCTTATTTGAACAATCCTGTTAGGTATAACCAAAAGCCTTCCTATATTTGGTTTTTGATATCAAAAGGGATTCAAATATGATTTTAGGGATTTAAGTAAGATATTATTTAGTTATTGGATGATCCAATGGGTTTTGGATGTGTGAGTAAGAGAAGAGAGTGGGTGGACTTTTATAAGTTAGGTAAGCCGCACAATAGTATTTTTTTAAAATAAAGAGTCGTGGCAACAATTTTTACATCAGAAAATGACCAAAAATGGTTAATTATAAATAAATAGATTGTATAAGGTCCAATTATTTCCTTAAAATTTGTTTTTAAATGGTTTATAGTTCATTTCCCATTAACACATTTTAGATTAACCTCCAGTAAACCCTTTTTATCCTTGAGAGTGGTAATTAATTTTTTCTATTTTTTATAATAATAATATTAAAAAATAAATTCAAAATATTGGATAATATAAATTATTATTATTAAAAATATGTGTTTCAGTTTTAAAAATTGAATTCACAATACTGGTAAAATTTAATTTTAAATTGAACTCGTAGACACGAGGAAAAAGAGGTTTTCTAAAGAGAAAATTCCAATAAGTATAAAATGTTTTATATCTCACTTAAAAATTTAATTAATTAAAATGAACTAAAATGGGTAATAAATATAAATATGAACTAATTTCATTGTTTATAACATATTAATAAAAAATTTATATTTTAAATGTTGTAAACTAAAGAGCAATTATTTATAAAAACCAGTATTTTCACTATTAAGTAAAAATGTTATCTTTTTCAGAAAATTATAAAAAATTCACTCCATGATAATTTTGACATATAGATTTATAAAATGAAATTTTTTTGAATATAGTTTCTATTTAAAAAAAATTAACACTATTATAAGTGTGAAAGATGTAAGAAAACTGGTTTTAGAAATATAACATTATTAAGAGTAAAATTGGATATATTCTTATCTCATACATAGAAAATACATAAGGTGATTGTTAAACATTTTATTGAATATATAACTTACCAATTTCATTAATATTATTCATCCAAAGTGATTTATTTAATTTATATATATTTAATGTTTTTGTGAGCATAGATAGTTTTTTTCAAAAAATACTTCCTTTGAATTCAATTGGTTTTTAATTTACATTTCTAAATAATTGGTCTCCAAAAAATTAATTTTATTTAAATATGTAAGACTTATATTTTCATAATTTAGTTAATATTAGTAATATCTTCCACTACAATATTAATGAAATAACTATCATGTTAAATAATAATATATTAGTAATGTGTCGTGTTTTGTAAAGACTCGGCGTTGCATGTGACGCAAGCTATCCCAAAATTTAAATTTATTCCAAAATAAAGTCTCAAGGTGTTACAATGATGGTGTGGCTCATGAAGGTAATCTTTCTTATAATTTGTTTCCCATATTTTAAATATGTTCTAAATTTTGATCTGATTCTCACATGTTGTGGATTATGAAATTAATATTCCTCCTAAGAGTGTTTGATCCAAAATCATATCATTATATAATTCTCTAATAGGACATGCTTATTGAATCATTTTTCACACTCTTTTTATTCATGCCTTATGTTATTTCATATTTTATGAAACATTTTTATGGAATTATTTTTTCTTTGGAATAATTTTTATTGTATCATGATTATAAACATATTCTTATATAATGGTTACTTAGTATCATTGATTGTCTTTACTAATTTTTAACCTTAAAGAGTGTTTGAGACTGGCCCTTTTTATGTTTCCATTTTCCCTAGGATATGAAATTAAGTATTATGTGTGATTTATCTAAATGGTCATTTTGTTTGGATAATTTATGAGATATTTTAATGACTCGTTATATATTAAAGAGTGTCATATATAATAATATCATTTATATAAAGAACATGCATTATTATATTTATATATTACTACAAAGACACTAAAACTATAATCCAAAAATTGTCCTTAGAATGTAATTGTAACATTATGTGAGAAATGTTATGAAATTATTGTTGTATATTGAAGAAAATATATAAATTTTATTGTAATAGAATCAAATACAATATTTTCATTTCCCTAAGCGCTTTGTGATAAATTATAAATTATATATTAAAATAAATATTATTCATTCAAT
Source organism: Viscum album (assembly GCA_963277665.1). Classification (NCBI taxonomy): domain Eukaryota; kingdom Viridiplantae; phylum Streptophyta; class Magnoliopsida; order Santalales; family Viscaceae; genus Viscum; species Viscum album. The sequence goes on along the minus strand of CAUJRU010000312.1, from coordinate 396,330 downwards.
AAATAAATATATATCATATTTCTTAAAATCAAAAATAAATATTTAATTTAAAATTCACAAATGTTAATGAATATTTATATTAATATATTTACTAAATCAATGAATAAATAAATATGTAAATATTACCATGTAAATAATAGACAAGTTATAAAATTCAACTCATATTTTATATAATCGAATATATAAACAATGAATATTTGAGATGAACATTACTTGAATAATATTTATTCATAAATCCATAAATAATTTTAATTTTTAAAATTAAATTCAATATAATTTAATGATATTACATATAGACTTAATATATTACCCGGTAGTTGTAGAGACCCGAAGCCTGACGTACATAGACTTTACATTACTTTTGCGGAATACTTAGTACATAACAAAAACACACACACACAAGGATCGTAATAGTTTAGTGTCTTTGGAAACTCGGAACGTAATCTTCTAATCGTGGTGAAAGATCTTCAATATCTCCCATAAAGATCTTCCCCTTTTTTTTTACCTAAAACCTTTCTTTATATCCTGGGGAAAAGAAAACATAAAAGGGTGAGCTCAAATGCTCAGTAAGGGTATACAAAAGAAATAAAAATCATATCATATCTTTTTGAAAATCATAACCTACAAAAGAGATCATAATATCTTAACATGGAACAAATCATAGAAGTGAAAATGAGATCACCATAATCATAACATGAAACTTGAAACTTTGTGGCATGCACACATAATCATGGAAAATCATTTCTTGTTAGTCATGACTCATTGCCAAGACTATCTTAGTGGACAAAGTCCCTTTCTGAATCGAGTAACCCTCGTTTCAGTCCTGTTTCACTGAACCGGTATAACCTACCATTCCAGCCATGTCTATCTCATGAGATATAAAATCTTTACCCAATGCATTGGAGGGAGATATAGGTCCCACCCATCTTATAGTGAATCCTTTCTTATGTGTGCCACATAATCATAAAACATACATCATCGCATAACACATGTAACAAAAATGGGATTCTTGAAACATCATGACATCATAAAACAATTCATATAAGATAAAGGAATTCATAAAAATATTTCCATCACAACATAATCAAATCCATGTAATAATAGGGATAGAAACAGAACCCTTTATTATCTTAGATGGAAAATAATTTTGATAAAACACTTGAACTTCATTCTTGAGGAAAATATCCTTTCTTTTTCAAAAACATTTTACATTTCTTAACATGTCATAAAACTTTAAACTAAAAGAAGTTGATTAAAAATAAACTTGAAAACTTTTAAAGGAAGCTTCTTGGAAATAATGTTTTAAAAATCCATTCTTGTCGTATAAGTTAAAAAAACATTCTTCTTACTTTTGTCGGAAAAGTCAAAAAGTACCTCGTACGGAAAAACGACAAAAGATTCCTTTCATATTCTTTTACTAAAAACTCACCGAAGGGTAAAATTGGATTTAAACAATTTTAGGTTGATGTAAATAACATTACATATTGAGGAAACATGGATGTGGATGATAAAATACACCCCAGTAAATACTTACGAATAAACAATCTCGGATAAAAATGAGATTGTGATATTTCCCTTACCTTAGGTCCGACTTGCTTTGTAAGTGTCTGAACCTCCTCTTCTTTGAAGTGCCTCTTTGAGACCTCCTCTTAGGGCACTAGAATTGGTCTTTGAGGAAGACCAGAACCTCTAGGATGTTGCTAGGGAAGTGGAGAAGAGATTTTGGCAGGGGTTGGCCGAGCTTGAGTGCTCAAATTGGTGTGAGGAGGAGGGGGATGAGGTGTCCTTTTATAGGGGAGGAGAGGGGCACCTTAGGAATATCTCAAAATATTATTTTATATTAAAGTCAAAATCGGTTTATAATGGTTCCAAATGGTCTTATTTAGAAGCTAAAGTGGGGATGGGTCGAAATCCTATCAACCAATAGAATTTAGACAAGTTTAGGATATTATTTTAACCTTATCAATTAGATTTAACTCTAAGTTAAATAATTTAACTTTTACCATGTCTTTTTGTTTTCTTTCACTATATGGTTAATAAACTTACTATAACATGCCAAACGAACCCCAAATTGTTTATTATTAATATATATATCCTTATCTAAGTCATTTGGCCGAACCTTAGATTTTTAGGAATACAATAACAATTAATAATATAATATTTGATTTAAAAACTATTTTGTGTCAATTTTGACACTACTTGATATATGATTTTTGTGAAAGTCATAACAGAATTAAATGTTCGAACCAAGTTGATTAAATCAACATTAATATATCATAGTAACCTAAAAAATTAGTGGAATTCATAAAAAATCTCAAATTACATTTATTTTGGTGTTTATAACATCAATTATGTCAATATTTCATTAATAAGATAATTACTGCATCATCTTTGTGTCATAAATAAATTATCTTATTTGATGTCTAAAAATTACAAATAAAATACCATCATGTAGGAAATCTTTTTATCTTTCTAATGAATCTTTACAATCGAATTTATCTTATGTATAACCCCATACTAAAAATGATTTACTTATTAAACTTTGATATTAACTATTTTAACCCTTCTTTAAATAAATTAATAATAAATGTCCTAATCTAATTCAAGTGGGCCTAAATGGTCATATTTTATTCCTAAGTTTGTTTTTGGTCGAATTACACTTGTCCAATAGAATTAGGACATGTGTTAGGGTAATATTAATATCATATTTACCCTTAGTTACCCTATTTACTATTAACCGTGGTAAAAAAAGTAAAAAGTTACTATTCACCAAAAAATTATTTTCATCTCATTGAACCACATTTTAGTCCTTGATATTAACCGTGTCTCTCGGATTTTCGAAATTCCATTCACAGAAGCGGCAAAATTAAGTTTTATGAAAAATTCTGTTTTTTTTAACTACCACTTAGTAGTTTCACTATTCATCAAAAATTGATGTTTTTCAGAACAATGCCAAAATTTCATCCTAAGCTATATTTCATATTACGAATTCAAAAATGAAATCTATTTTACCAAATTCATAACATAGAAGTTGCATTAATTAATTTTATAATTAAATCCTGCTATTAAAATAAATAGCGTGTTTTTAGGAAACAATATATATCAAAAGATTGACACTTGATTATGTCTGGTTTAAATGTGAAATTACAAACAATGACCAACATTGTATTAAATTGTAAAAATATATTCTAAATATACTTTAAAACCACTCAAATTAATAATTTATCACTATTAATTATTTCGATTAAAAAAGTTGTTTTTAATTATAATTTAGTAATTTTCACTATTCATCAGAATATGAAAGTTATCCGAAAAGTACCAAAATTTCACCTTAGGCTAAATTCGATACTCCGAATCCAAGAATGAAGTTCATTTTGAAAAATAAGATTTAAAGAATTTTAAAAAGTGGTTATTACTATTCATAACGGCTAGTTTTAATAATATTTTAATAGCACATCGTTGTTTAGTGAAACTCGGTATTGCGTATTACACACGCTATCGAGGAAGGTCGCGATTGCGTGTAATGCAAAGCAATACAAGGATGCGTGTTGTGCAAGCTCCTTTTGGTGTAGCGTACAACACAAGACATTAATAAAATTAAAAAGATATATTTTTTTATAAAATCTTGGGCTGTTACATTCTACCCCCCTTAAAATGAATTTCGCCCTCGAAATTCGTCGGGGTTATAAATGGTTTACTATTCGAAAGTTTCTTTAATAGAAACCCACATCGTAAAAAGGAATATCAAAACCAATCTTTAAAAACAAAAGTATGAAACGTAATGGTTACCTAAATAAACTAATCATTGGGTTTCCACATAGGTGAAAATATGGATATGGAAGAGAAATCTAACCATCATGTTCTGATGGAGAGTGGTAGAGAACATGGCTATGGAAAAGCCAGTAATCACAAATCCATAGATTTGTGATGATATAAGGTACCATCTGATTCATCAGGTATAAGATCACTAGGACAACATTTTTGGTTTTCAAGATCATTTCCCTAAAGTTGAAAATTTGAATTAGAATAAATACTTACTTTATTTTGGTACAATATCACTATTGTCCGTGCCTTTAACAATTTCCACATCATCTCTTAAAGAAATGAAGTTGAATTTGTCATTCGCGATGTGTTAGCAGATCATGTGATAGAATGATGGGTCATTCCATCTGTCTCAAACAAAAGGTTAGAAAAGTTATCAAAAAATACATAAATCCATCTATAGTGAGATTAATCATATATGGTTCCTAAAATGAACTTATACATCACATATCATACTGCTTAATATAATAAAACTAGTTTCTACTAAACAGGGACTTCCTGTAGGTCAGTGGTAGGCGATAAAGGCCAGTCGCACTTCGGTTGTGGGTTCGATTCCCACAGCCTTGTCCGAAGCGATGGGCTGTCTCCCGTCCTGCAAGTTGTCCTTTTTATAAAACTATATTACTATAACATCCCATCAATAATATCGAAAAAAAAACTTCTATCCTTAAACAATACTAACTTATGTCCAACATAATTCATTCCAATCATTAGGCTCATAATATTGCAGTCCATTCTCATAACATAGTGAAAACGATTACCAGAGATTTAATACCATCGTTGATCCCCATATATCATAAGATATATCTTGTTGGTCACATTCCAAACATTCAAAGGCCTTAATCTTGTACTCTCTTGAATACCCATTGAACCTTAGTGAAAACTTGAATGCAGTTAAAAGTTAACACTTTTCACATACCGAAATCCTCAAAATTCTATATACTCAAACCATGATATCACTTAGTCCTTATATCAATCATGAGCTCATGAATACTGTCAAACATTTCATTTTCCCCTTATCCCTTCATTATGCGCATATCATCTTCATTCCAAAAATATCTGAATAACCTTTCATGGATACTGGTAACATTAATCAGACAACAATGTTACAATCCTTACATGTCTCTTTATTCCATAGTACCATGAGATTACTTATACAACATTACACATGATAAACATGTAATCATTCCACTACATTCTTAAACCATTGACCGAGCTTAAACAATTCTTTCATCTCACATATCATTTGTAGTCTCTTCATCATCATCCACATAAATACTTCCCATACGACCATACTGATTATCTTCATGAGACTTTCCCTTAGGGCATTGGTTTGCATAATGCCCGTACATTCCACATTTAAAACATTTAACCATTGTTGATGTCGTAGCAATACCATTATCCTCATCTATGTTGTTAACTGAACCTTTTCCTTTGCATTTACTTGCTTTGTGTCCTTCTTTTCCACACCCAAAGCATCTTCCAGTTCCTTTGAAACATTCTCCTTGATGCCTCTTCCCACATGATTTACATAAGGGAAAATGAACTTTCTTTCCTCTATGATCATCATGAAACTCCATCTTTCTCTTATTAGCTGAGTCAGGAAACTTACCAAATTTTACTTTATTGATCATATTATGAGATTGCTGATTCGGCATAATAATGATGTTTGGACTTCCAAATCCCATTTCATTATGAATAATATCATTCCATTGTCCATCATATCCTCCATTATCGTGAATCATCTTGTTTCCAGCCATTTTCTAAAACCCAAAAAGAATAGTGTGAGAGGAAAAATAATGCTAGGGAAAACAACATAGTAAAGGGGGAGTACCCTTAATATCTAACATCTTAGGTTAAATTCTAAGATCGGTATCGTAGTTCTAGGATTATATCCTATACGTATACGTATCCTTAGGGACATCCCTAGACATACCTTAGAAATATCTCTAGGGATCTCACTAATGTTTTCGCATCCTAGTTTCCAAAGGTTGACTAAACCTTTCCTCTGATACCAACTGTAGAGACCCGAAGCCTGACGTACATAGACTTTACATTAATTTTGCGGAATACTTAGTACATAACAAAAACACACACACACAAGGATCGTAATAGTTTAGTGTCTTTGGAAACTCGGAACGTAATCTTCTAATCGTGGTGAAAGATCTTCAATATCTCCCATAAAGATCTTCCCCTTTTTTTTTACCTAAAACCTTTCTTTATATCCTGGGGAAAAGAAAACATAAAAGGGTGAGCTCAAATGCTCAGTAAGGGTATAAAAAAGAAATAAAAATCATATCATATCTTTTTGAAAATCATAACCTACAAAAGAGATCATAATATCTTAACATGGAACAAATCATAGAAGTGAAAATGAGATCACCATAATCATAACATGAAACTTGAAACTTTGTGGCATGCACACATAATCATGGAAAATCATTTCTTGTTAGTCATGACTCATTTCCAAGACTATCTTAGTGGACAAAGTCCCTTTCTGAATCGAGTAACCCTCGTTTCAGTCCTGTTTCACTGAACCGGTATAACCTACCATTCCAGCCATGTCTATCTCATGAGATATAAAATCTTTACCCAATGCATTGGAGGGAGATATAGGTCCCACCCATCTTATAATGAATCCTTTCTTATGTGTGCCACATAATCATAAAACATACATCATCGCATAACACATGTAACAAAAATGGGATTCTTGAAACATCATGACATCATAAAACAATTCATATAAGATAAAGGAATTCATAAAAATATTTCCATCACAACATAATCAAATCCATGTAATAATAGGGATAGAAACAGAACCCTTTATTATCTTAGATGGAAAATAATTTTGATAAAACACTTGAACTTCATTCTTGAGGAAAATATCCTTTCTTTTTCAAAAACATTTTACATTTCTTAACATGTCATAAAACTTTAAACTAAAAGAAGTTGATTAAAAATAAACTTGAAAACTTTTAAAGGAAGCTTCTTGGAAATAATGTTTTAAAAATCCATTCTTGTCGTATAAGTTAAAAAAAACATTCTTCGTACTTTTGTCGGAAAAGTCAAAAAGTACCTCGTACGGAAAAACGACAAAAGATTCCTTTCATATTCTTTTACTAAAAACTCACTGAAGGGTAAAATTGGATTTAAACAATTTTAGGTTGATGTAAATAACATTACATATTGAGGAAACATGGATGTGGATGATAAAATACACCCCAGTAAATACTTACGAATAAACAATCTCGGATAAAAATGAGATTGTGATATTTCCCTTACCTTAGGTCCGACTTGCTTTGTAAGTGTCTGAACCTCCTCTTCTTTGAAGTGCCTCTTTGAGACCTCCTCTTAGGGAACTAGAATTGGTCTTTGAGGAAGACCAGAACCTCTAGGATGTTTCTAGGGAAGTGGAGAAGAGATTTTGGCAGGGGTTGGCCGAGCTTGAGTGCTCAAATTGGTGTGAGGAAGAGGGGGAGGAGGTGTCCTTTTATAGGGGAGGAGAGGGGCACCTTAGGAATATCTCAAAATATTATTTTATATTAAAGTCAAAATCGGTTTATAATGGTTCCAAAGGGTCTTATTTTGAAGCTAAAGTGGGGATGGGTCGAAATCCTATCAACCAATAGAATTTAGACAAGTTTAGGATATTATTTTAACCTTATCAATTAGATTTAACTCTAAGTTAAATAATTTAACTTTTACCATGTCTTTTTGTTTCTTTCACTATATGGTTAATAAACTTACTATAACATGCCAAACGAACCCCAAATTGTTTATTATTAATATATATATCCTTATCTAAGTCATTTGGCCGAACCTTAGATTTTTAGGAATACAATAACAATTAATAATATAATATTTGATTTAAAAACTATTTTGTGTCAATTTTGACACTACTTGATATATGATTTTTGTGAAAGTCATAACAGAATTAAATGTTCGAACCAAGTTGATTAAATCAACATTAATATATCATAGTAACCTAAAAAATTAGTGGAATTCATAAAAAATCTCAAATTACATTTATTTTGGTGTTTATAACATCAATTATGTCAATATTTCATTAATAAGATAATTACTGCATCATCTTTGTGTCATAAATAAATTATCTTATTTGATGTCTAAAAATTACAAATAAAATACCATCATGTAGGAAATATTTTTAGCTTTCTAATGAATCTTTACAATCGAATTTATCTTATGTATAACCCCATACTAAAAATGATTTACTTATTAAACTTTGATTTTAACTATTTTAACCCTTCTTTAAATAAATTAATAATAAATGTCCTAATCTAATTCAAGTGGGCCTAAATGGTCATATTTTATTCCTAAGTTTGTTTTTGGTCGAATTACACTTGTCCAATAGAATTAGGACATGTGTTAGGGTAATATTAATATCATATTTACCCTTAGTTACCCTATTTACTATTAACCGTGGTAAAAAAAGTAAAAAGTTACTATTCATCAAAAAATTATTTTCATCTCATTGAACCACATTTTAGTCCTTGATATTAACCGTGTCTCTCGGATTTTCAAAATTCCATTCACAGAAGCGGCAAAATTAAGTTTTATGAAAAATTCTGTTTTTTTTAACTACACTTAGTAGTTTCACTATTCATCAAAAATTGATGTTTTTCAGAACAATGCCAAAATTTCATCCTAAGCTATATTTCATATTCCGAATTCAAAAATGAAATCTATTTTACCAAATTCATAACATAGAAGTTGCATTAATTAATTTTATAATTAAATCCTGCTGTTAAAATAAATAGCGTGTTTTTAGGAAACAATATATATCAAAAGATTGACACTTGATTATGTCTGGTTTAAATGTGAAATTAAAAACAATGACCAACATTGTATTAAATTGTAAAAATATATTCTAAATATACTTTAAAACCACTCAAATTAATAATTTATCACTATTAATTATTTCGATTAAAAAAGTTGTTTTTAATTATAATTTAGTAATTTTCACTATTCATCAGAATATGAAAGTTATCCGAAAAGTACCAAAATTTCACCTTAGACTAAATTCGATACTCCGAATCCAAGAATGAAGTTCATTTTGAAAAATAAGATTTACAGAATTTTAAAAAGTGGTTATTACTACTCATAACGGCTAGTTTTAATAATATTTTAATAGCACATCGTTGTTTAGTGAAACTCGGTATTGCGTATTACACACGCTATCGAGGAAGGTCGCGATTGCGTGTAATGCAAGGCAATACAAGGATGCGTGTTGTGCAAGCTCCTTTTGGTGTAGCGTACAACACAAGACATTAATAAAATTAAAAAGATATATTTTTTTATAAAATCTTGGGCTGTTACAGTAGTCACCTTTTTTAGTAACATTAAGTGAACTTTTATAAATTTCAATATTTGTACATAACCACATAAAAATGTAACTATAGAGAAACAAGATTATTTTACAATGAAAAAAGATTCATATAAATGATATTGTGAAATATAATATAGTTTTTCATCGATGTTTCATTTATTAATATGCATACATGTTTCATCACCCAACATTCTTGATTTTTCATTATTTGAATTTGTAAAATGATATCATTAATAAAATACTATGGCCATTTATTTAATGATATTTATCCATTTCAATCAAAGGGATATGTATATATTATTCTATAAATATAAAAGGGGAAATCCATTCTTGTCTTATTTAATAAACTTCAAGTCAGTTATGACACACCCAAAAAAATGATACATCTTCACGAGCACGTGACATCCCGGTTTTCGTACATACATTAATGTATGAGATTAATGAAATAAAATATTAATAATCATATCATGTATATGGACCAATACGCACATTCAAATAATGGGATATCTAATGACATGTAAACCTATGTAATTCCTTTTGTTGGATCTTTCCTCATGAACTTTGTTCTTAGATATCATCATATATGGACTTCATGAGAATAAGTATCAAAGTATTTTTAACCTCAAACACCTGATAATCAAACAACATCAGTGGAATATTAGATAGATGTTATCTTGACCATAGAGTACATGTTTATGAATATTATAATAAAATCTCATGGTTATCGTTATATAGGGAGCTAATATAACCTTTCAATGCAATAAATACTCCATGTAAATTATCACATTAATGTTATTAATAAGAAAATCATTATGTGATAATATATTTATTAATATTTTATCAATAACGGGTGGCTCCAACCCTAGGATGATGCTCTTTGCCTCTCAGTGATTATGGTGACAACATCACCGGTCCCTCCTCCCTCAACAGGGGAGGGAACCCCGATATCCAATTGGAGAGAAGTGCCTTCATTCTGCCTCTTATCAAACCTTGATTTTCTTCCTCATTTCCCTAAAGCATCTTTAAGTCCAAAAGTTTCCAATCTAATTGATGGGATTTCTAATCTTCAGAATTCATCTTAAGTGTATGCAGAAATGACCATGCTCTTGAACCTCACCTGGGTGGATTTATTTAAGATGAGGAATCATTCATTTGATTCATTTTATAGGCTCGTCTTTGGCTCATGTGATCTTTAATAGAGGGATACAGTGGGCTTCCTCAACAATCCTCATATCATGAATCGATGTTCTTCTGAGATGGACCTCATCAGAGCCTGGTCAAGAACCCTGTAGTTTTGAGGGACTCCGATTCTTTTTATTTTTTTTGTATTTCAAATTTCACATGATGCGTGATCCCCCTTGATCTTTGATTTGTGTGTGTTTTCCAAATCTTCCATTACTATTTTAAAATACATCTGTTATTAGGATTATTGGAAATATAGTTGGAAAATTATTATGATTCTATAGTCGCAATGAGGTAGTTTTTTACCCTATCAACCCACTGGTTATTGTGTAACTGGTCTTCTCTAGAATTCCTTTTTATTTTGTATGGATTTCAATTTAAGAGGATCATAGGTGTAAGAAACATATGATTTATGAAAACTAAACCGATTTTTGTTCTATGTGTAAGAGTTTGGGACATTCTATGGATGTTTTTCATTAGGGGTCTGCAACGATGAAGGCAGGGAAAATGGAAATTAGTTCTGTTTGGTGTACAAGTGACTGGGCCACTCGATGGAGGTTTTCTATCGAGGAGTAAATTTCAGGGGAAGGTTGGAGGATGGCAGTAGTGGTAAGGCTCCCGGGGAAGGTGAGGAGTATGGCCTTGATAAGTGATAGAGGGTATATATGGGAGAGGCCAGGGACCTCAACTGGTGAAAATGGTAGAGGAGGATCAACTCAAATGTTCTCTAGTGGAGAAGGTTTTGGGATCTGATCGGGTGAAGAAGGCCTCAGTACATCAAGTTAATCCACAGGTGTCTGAGGTGTTCCTCGGGCTAAGGCAAGATCTTGCTGGACCTTCCAATAACGTGTCGAAGGGTGATGGTCTAGTCCCATTTGAACCTGCTATAATGGAAAACTGTTTAAATGGTAGTATTGTGGTTATGGAATAAATGATATGTGGTGAGGAGGTGGTCATTGTTGCTCCTTGTTCTGAGGTTTTATGGTTGTGTAGTGGCATGTTATAGTCGGGTAGTGGTGAGTTGCATAAGTAGAGGTAAGAGGATGTTATTGATACGGCTGATCCAACCAAAATTGGGAGAACAAGGGGGTTTAGAGTCTCTTATATAGACCTATCTTCACTTGAGTAACATGTTTGAAGGCCTTTATAAGGTTGGTTTTAAATCTGATCCAACTAACCCTGTTTATGATGATGGGGTCTCCATGAAGGATCCTAATGAATGTGAACCCGATCACTCAGTTGATGGAGCTTCAAGCCTGGAGAGTAATAAGAGTTTTAAGAGGAATAAGGGGGAAGGATTACTCCTCCATACCAAATTCTCTAGAGAATCCCTCTGAAAAAAAGATAAATGACCAAAAAGATAATCATTGAGACTTTGAAAAATCGGAGACTAGGGGACCTAGGAGACCAACCCTTGGATTTTCTTTTCATCTCCAAATAAGAAGTGATTGAACATGTCTTATATATTAATGAAACTAAAGAGGAGGATTCTAAAATGATGGATAGGTTACTATGGGTGACTCTCTATGAGGAGAAAAATTTTGTATTGAAAAAAATGATCTGATTCTGGTAAGGGGATTCAATAAATGGAAGATCAACAACGAGGAGTGCATTCAATCATGGGGTCAACTGGATTCTGAGTTTGAAAAGAAATTGATAGAGGTCCTAGGCACCCATTTTTCATATTTATCTTTAGAATTGTTTAGGGAAATATGTTTTGGTAATCTCAAGTTACTATTTAAAAACTCTGTTTAATTTGGTGATTTGGTTGGTTGATCTATTAGGTTTTCTTGTTAGATTTGTGTCAGCCTGTGGACCAATTCTCTGTTTGGATTTGGGGTTGAACTGAAGCTTCTTCAAATGGGGATCAAATCATTAATTCTTTGCTGGTTCATGACACTTTATTTAAAATATTTATAGGGTATGGTTATTCCATCATTTTTGTGCCTGTGGATTTATGTATGGGATTGTTAGCCGAATTCCATTCATTGCTGGAGGTTTATCGTCATGGTGTAGTTGCTGGGGAGGGAAAACTCCAGTTTTCAGGTTTTTATTGTTTTGGATTTCTGTTTTTAATGTTGAATCATGTGGTTTATCACATTACCTCTAAAGTGTTTTGATAATAAAAATTAATTTTGAATCTATTAATAAAATGTATGAAATTCAGTTTTTTCTAGGGCACCAAATCTGATAGATACACTAAATCAAACTCTTAATATATTTTAATACACTAGTTCTCACATGATATTCAAGATTCCATTAAGATAATACCTTAATTAATTGTCATTCTACATTATACTATTTAGATTTAATTCTTACTATTATTCCACCACTTTTAGAAAATATCTCAAAATGTAATACTTTTTAAGTATATTATTCATTCATTGATTTCACATAGGATCTTTCTCTATAAATTGTATTATGTTATTATAAAAATACATAGTGATAGAAACATTAATATTAGTTATAATACAAATCTATTGGATGGAGTTCTGAATTAACATTTCTCATTTAGCAGTAGAAAAATCCATTTTATACTTTAAATATACAGTAGAATTTTTGACCACTAGATTCTTAAAACTTTTCCATAAAACAAAACCTACATTATGGAAAACCAAAAATCATTATTAAGATTTAAAATAATTCTGATATATTTTTAAATTTTAACCTATGTATCCCCTCATAACAAGTTTCATATCTTTTATATAATCAATGAATATATCCTTTGTATGCCTCATGAGATATTACATATTTTTTATATATTACCATTATAGATCCCTAGAATCAGTTGGATATATTCCTACCATTCCAAATGAATAGTAAACATCCTGATAATTACCAAACATTCCATGCATGATTGATCCAATCATAGAAGTGTATTGGATTTTAAACATTCTTTCACTCTCCAGTTGTTTTTGAGGAAACATTCTCTTAAATAGATATATACCAAGTGAAATAGGAAACAATATTCTATTGCATTATTCCATTCTAAATATATTCATTAGTTTTTCAATATATGTAGATTGAATTATTCCAAGGAACCTATTAGATCTATCATATTTGATCTTAATCCCTGGAATGCAGGCTACTTCAGCCATGAATTTTACTGAGATTTTCCCTAAAGTTACTGACATGTACACAGGATGCCCCAATCTTTATCTTTTTACATCGGAGTTCTAAGAAGATTCATAACTCTTCAAGGGGATCTTGGTGGCCCACTTCTGGATCAATCATCCATCAGTCGATGCTTTCGACAGGTTTGTGTTCAATGCCGAGAGTTTACAGTAACGTGCAACCATTAGGCTTCTGGAAAAATGTCGTATTATGGTTTTCTTGACGTCGGAGGAGGACCTGATTCTTTCTTTTTCTAGAGCTCATTTCACAAGAAATGGATCTTGATTATACCTATTCTAACGGTGTTATGAATTCAAATTGGAATGGGCTATACTGACTATGGGTCTTTGGGTATGTTTTCCTAGTATTCCTCTTCCTTTTCAAGACCCCTCCATTATTTGAATGATTGGAAATATGGTCAGGCGTTTCATGTGGTCAGATAGCCGAATCAACTTAGTGTCACACCCTATCTCCCAATGTATATGTGTGGATGTAGACATTTTTAAGCCTCTTGTTGATTGGATTTGGATCACAATGGGGGAAGAGTATTGGTGAATACCATTAGTGATCTTTGAAACATGGTTAGACTATTTCACTTCATGTGAATGCTTGGGGCACATATCATCTGTTTTTTGTTGTATCCATTCTCCTCATGGGGCATATTTTTTGGTACTAGGATAGATTCAGGACCACCTTTAGGTCCCTCAGGTGTCAAATTGAATATGGAGGAAGTTTATAACCACCTTCTTCTTGAAGATAAAGCACAAGTGAATTTCTAACTAGGGGTAACAAATATCACCACAAATATGAATCTTGATTGGGGTGTTAACATGCTTTTAGCGTAGGAACATGATGGGGTTAGAGTGGAGGCTCCTGTAAGGCTTTAAAAAATTCCCAACTGTACCTAAAAGTTTTTGAAATTTTTAACAATCTAAAAAATGATTTAGGCACCACCTTGTCTTCTAGTTTGCTTCTTGAAGTTTGATCTGGGTTAGAAAGAAGGCAGGTATGGCTCAGGAAGTGGAGGGGCACATGAAGTGGGAGGTGAACTTGGATCTTGGTATGGGGAAGGGAGCTAGTTCTACTAAATGAAGATACTACGAATGAGGCAGTTGATGAGGATATATTCATTGGAGAGGATCTACAAAGCTCGATCTTGTGTGAAAATCTGATGCATTTTTAATCCATGGGTCGTTGATTTGCATAACCAAGTCGTCCAACCATTATAATGTAGGCTATACAGCACAAACCATTCTATGCTGAGAAGTTTAAATCATTAGGTAGTTTCAATAATTCTCAAAACAAGTTTTCTGTGTTGGGAGAATTTGAGGGTCATGCTCTTAGTGAAGGTGTTGATATTGAGTCCATCCATGGTGAGGATTCCACTAAGAAAGGGGAGTCATATCATGTGGATATGGACTCATCTTTGGACTCCCCTATTAAGTCCAAGGAAGTGGAGATTAAAGAAGATCATTTTAGAACCTCTTCAAGGAAGGAAAAGAATGCAATTATTGATTTGGAAGAATTTATCAAGAATTCCCAGAGGATGTACCCAGGGAAAGACTACTCCAAATTACCTAGTACTCTTGTAAATAGATACATAATTAATGATAAACCTATTTTTAATGTAGATAACGGCACCGACATGCTTTTGAGGTCTGATTCTGTATCTCAAATAGGGGTTGGTTAGGTTCCCTTTGAGGATGATGACCCTACCCTAGCGGTGGTTTCAGATCATCCTGGGATCCAGTGTGAGAAGGTGTGAGTTTCACTTCCTCCAAGACAACTTTGTGTGGTAAGAACTCTTTTTGACTCACTAAAACAGATTGCCTCCGTGATGGAACACATGGATCTTTTTTTCTCATAGATAAAGAAATGGTCGATAAATTCCTAGATATTAAGTAATCACAATATTTTTTCAACCAATTGATGGAAAGAATTATTAATATAAAACTAAAAAATGGAAAAGTTAATTCATTGATTGGAAGAAACACATCATGATTATAGGTTTCAACAAGGGGAAGATTGACAAGGAGGAATACATGAAGTCTTCGTACATTTGGAAAAAAATATGAATTCATATTGAGGGAAGATCCCGATACTCACGTAAACTCTATTCCCTAGATAATGTTTAGGGAGTATGATTCTAATCAGATCAAATTATTCTTCAACAAAAATGTAGTAAACTTTGGTGCTTAAATTTTTCTATTGTGAGGGTTCTAACTCTCCCTTAAAAGTGATTGGAAATAAATATTTCATATTGAGGTAACTAACTATATAAACGAAATATAATTTTAAAATAGTAATATATCATCATGAAAGTGTAATATCCCCTTTTTTAAAAATAAATACTATGTTCTATAGCATACATGATAGACAACATAGAGCTTAAACAAGTAGCGAATTATTATTAATATTTAAATCTCATAGTGCTAACCTAGACATTAAATTAAAGGGAATGAATTTTATTAACTAAATTTTGAAATACATAATGGTATTAATTATTTATAATATACTAAATAATTATTTTTAAATAAGAACTTGGTTTTTTATGTCATTATATTCTTCACAAATATATTTTATTTAAAAATGTGTTTTATTTCTATTAATTGGTGAATATTTCAACTAATAATTATAAATTTTATAAATTTTATTTTAAAAAAATGAATTTATTTTTTTAATTTTGAATATAAAATTTATCTAATTATTTTTTTGATAATTAACTCAAAAGATTTTTTTTTTCATTAAATATTGAATGCTACCTTTTTTGATTTTGTTTTTTCAAGCACAAACAAAGAAAATTTCATCTTTAGATTTTTCAAACAAAATTATATCCTTTTCATTGATGATAATACAATTATGGTTTATGGAATGTATTTTATACTATAATTTAATATTAAAACACTTTATAATTTAAAAATACATTTTTCTATAAAACCATACATCATCAGGTTTTATTATTTTGATTTTAAATTAAATTCAACAATCTATTTATTTTATATTTTTTAAAAAGGATTTATTATTTTTAATAATTTTTTTTCAAATTTATTAAAGATTTTCCTTTTATTTTTTTATTATTAATAGTAACCTTATTAATTTTTGTTACAATTTTGAAGGGTAAATCGGGTAATTAAAGCTAAAAATAAAATGAAAAGAACAATAAAATGGCTATAAGAAATTCATTAGTTTTCTAGAAGAGTAAATTTCATCCAAAATTATCAGTTATTTGGTTGTATGTCCTTTTAAATCCAATTGGGTGTCAATATAACCTTAATAATATTTACTTTAATGAAAATTAGATAATGGTAATGTCTTATTTTTATTAACTATAATGTTTTTAGCAAAGGGTTTACAAAAAAATATTTTCAGCAAAAAATATTAATTTGAACGAGAAAAAATTTATAATTTTCACTGTAATTTATTTTTAAATATTATTGAAGAACAGATTTCCAAAAAAAAATTATACAACACTGATAAAATAATTATTTAATAAAATGAAAAATTAAATAAATGATATTAAAAATATTGAAACTTATATAATTTGAAATAATTACTTTTATATAAAAATGTTATATATGAACATAAAATTTTAGAGATTTACTAATAAATTTTCTCGAATTCTACTTTTTAATTATATTTTTAAAAGCAATGCAGATAATAGTTCAAAAATTGAAAATAATAATATATTATAACAAAGAAAAATTTATTAAATGATTTATAATTCTTAAAAATACTATATTCCTCCAAGTTATTATGATATATTATATAATATATACCATGGTCAAATTATTTTCATTTTTTTCATTTATAGTTACTATCATTACCCTCAAAGTGTAAAAATACTTCTTTTCAAAGTAAGTGTGAAAGGTGATAATGAATTTTTTTTAAAAAAAGATAAGGGTAAAAATGTGAAATATTTATAATTTTTGTCATATGGGATTATTTAATCCCATAATCATCATATCCACAAATTAAATTAGTTCTGATCAATTTATAATTTAAAATTAATTAATATTAAATTAATATTTTTGAGAATTTCTAGAGTTCCTCTCCCATATATTTATAAACAGAACCAATTATTCTCTTTTATTCACATTTATGAACACATTTTCATCAAAAAAATACCATCAAAAATCCCTTAAAAGAATCTATAATCTCAGTCTAACAGTCATATTTTATTCAGAATACCTACCCTATGGAAATAAAGGTGTTAATCACGGGATACATTCTAAAGAATATGTATAGTTTTTAACCGTATGTCGTAGTTTTTTTCATCCAACAACTCATTAAAATTGTCTTCAATATTGATATAATAATAACATAAATATCCTCAATATAATAAGATATTAATTTTTTATGCAATAACCTATATCTTTCTCTAAACTCCATCAAATTGGAGAGTAATTCATAGTTTGTGTGTACGATAAGCCACGGCCTCGCAAACCGATGTAATTATTTTTTTATCACTTTCTCTAAAAAGAGGTTATAATGATGAAATTAATATTAATATATGATATTAAAGGTATTTTTATAATTATTGAATAATAATAATTCATTTATCTTGTATATTTCCATTCACTAAAAATGATTATGTTGTTCATTCTTACGTGCAGACTACCTCATCCACGAAGCGATATGATTTGTTTTTTAATAACACATACCACTGATGATCTATATAAGTATATTTGAAGAGGTAATATTATATATATTATATTATGATCATTATATTAAGATTTAATAAAGCTTACCTATATTATATAATGATCCTTTGAAAATGGAAACGTTAATCATGTGTATGTACGAACTATATTCTCAATGATTGTAACATAGTTCATTTTTCATAAAAATATTTCATTATTGTTTTTGAAAGTATTATTAATGTATAAATATGATAACTATGAACTTTTTATTATTAATTATATGATGGGATAATAACCTCTTTGAAAATAGTCAACCTACAAAAGTAAATTCTGACATTTGAGCCCAATATCTTCAACAACCCCTAATATGAATTTATTTTATTTATTAATTATTTATAACATTATATTGAATGAAATAATGTAATAAAGAACTGGAAAAAGTTTCTCAATAAAGTATAAAATTAACATATGTTTGTTTTTTAGGAAGAAACATAATATACATGATGAGTCATACTCAAGGTAAGTGACTTTATTTTAAAAAATTTCTTTTCAAGTTTACATTAAAAAAATATTTTATTCTATATAAATTCATTAAAAGAAATTTTTTAAAATGTATCTTGTAATATTATATTAATTTTTATGTTAATTTTTAGACATTTTTAACTTTTTTACCATGTTTATTGAATTTTTTTTTGTCTTTATCTAAATTAGGTACTCTATGACATACCAAAAAAGTATAAAAGTAATTTTTTTTAACATATGTTACAAGAATGAATTTTTAAAACATAATGATTAATAACTTAGTTTAAATTTTCTTTAAAATTTTACAAGGTTATTTCAAAGGATATTTTTTCCAGTTTAATTAAATATTTTTTTAAAATATGTAATTTTAAATTTGAAAATATTTTTCCTAAAGTATATTTTATGAGTGTGATGATGAAATGAATGATTTAATTTTTATGGTTCTTTGGAATTGAAATGATTATTGGAGGTTCCATTATAGACCATGGATGGGTGGGTCCCAGATATCTCTACAACACATTAGGTATCTAATTCGACCATACAATTATTCCCTTTGTAAGAGTGATAGTAAGAGTGATATAGATATGACATCCCAAGTAACCTACCTGTTTATCTATACATTATATTAAATTTTATAATATTATTATTATTTATTAAGGTAAGATAATGAACTTATATTCATATTAAATTGTAATATACTTTTCAATGGGTGAAGAGTATAACTTTGTTAAAGGAATTATTATGATTTTCTCAGGATTTCGAAAAATCCTTTATGAGTTTTATTTTCCTATTAATATTTCTTATGATATTTTTTATGAAAATTTTTTTCTAGAGAAGTTTATTTCATGGGAAATAAATTTTTATTTTTCAACCAATGTTTTTAAAGGATATTTTTATAAGTATTCAGGGACAAATGACTTTATTATTTAATTTCACTTCCCTTATTGAGATTTTTGTACTCATCCAACACTTAGAATTATTTTTTACTAATATTTTGGATGAGTAGGGATAACGATGATTTCATGATCAAATTTTTAACATGTTTCATAAAAATGAATCTTGTTATATAATACATGTTTTTTTTTGGAAAAAATGGATGATGAATAGAGGAATCCACTTTGATGTATAAGGGTTTCTTATTTAGGAGTTATGACCTTACAATCTAAATAAATAGACATAAAATATATCTGGGAAATTAATAAAGTGAATTTTAGTTTAAATTGACTATAATTTGTAATTTTAATGGATAGTTCTTTAAATTTGGAATCAAATTAAGGTTTTGATAACATTAGAGGTTATATTGATATTTTAAATTAATTTAAAAGTACCTTATAACCATAAAGTATTGTATGTTAGAAATAATTATTATTATTTGGGATACCATTTTTAAGTATATATTAATGACTATCATCAAAAGTTTATTTTGATTTTATTAACACACTCAAACTCACCTTTTTAGTTCCAAAAATAGTTAGATCCAGTAGAACCCAAAGTATAAAATGGATATAAATGAAAATGTTTTTATTTTATGAATAAGAAACCAAACTGAGAAATTTTTTGGTTTTTCTTAACACGATATTAGGAGTAATTACAAAAAAATGAACCTGGCTGGGTTTCCTAATGCATAAAATACATTAAAAATGAAACCTTGTGGAAGTTTAGGTTATAGTTATTATAATAGAAAACATATTCAATGAACTATGGATCAAATGTTTTTGAATAAAATCTCAGTAATATTTATAAATTGAATAGAAAGGTGTTTTTTATGATTTAGGAGGTTATAAAGAAAGAAATTACCAAGGAAAAACAGTGTATACAATTAACTCCATGAAGGGGGAATACATTATTCCAGAGGTGTCAGTTAATCATTTTATATATGGGTAGAATGATCATTATGAAAATATATGTCCTAGGGGGAATATCAATAATAAGATCAGAAAGACCATATAGTTTAATGTTTATTATTTCATAATTACATTATTGTAGAAGATTAAGAAAATTAAATTGATATATGTAAGGTATAGATTATTTCATGGATTATATTTTCCATATTTTTTAATCTTATAACATGATTCACATTTTTTATGGTAGAAAAAAAAATTAATAAATAATATAGAAAATCATGGTTAATGGATTATGAATAAAGTTTAATTATTAAGATTTCTACACATAAGGGATTCAACATTTATTATGTAGTGGTAGTTTAAGGATAATTATAAGTTTAAAATCATTAATCTTCTTTTGATTATTGGATTAATTTGGATACTTTTTTTTATTTTTTATAGGTTTTTAATGTATATGTAACCCTTAATTCAATCTTATTGAAATTTTATTTAAATAAGAATAGTGTTTTAATTTTGCGGAAATACAATTAATAGCATAGATAAAGTTTAACATTTTTACGATTTTTTATTTTTATGTGATTATGGGTTATTACCTATTTGATAATTTTTATCACATTTAAGGGAGTTTTAGAAGAAATATTTTAAAATTATTTTTTAAAAAAATAAGAACTTATAGGTCGAGTGATTATCCAACACATTTGGAAAGACAGTGTCTTAAACCCACAACGATGGGAAACAAGGGTGCTTCTCCAACCACTAGAGTACATGATGTCATAGTTAGTGTAAATTTTTTTAGTTATTTTATTAATATGAAAAATAAATGTTGAATTAATTTTTGGAACATAATTTTTTTTGTATAAATAACAAGGATATTGAAAAGTTAGTTCGTGGTTACATGAATGTTTTTATTTCCGAATACGTTCACTATTTTGGTAAATCTATAAGACTAAGGTAAAAAAATGTTCTTGTATTTTGATTTAGGAATAAATGTTGAATTATCTTTTGAAGGAATATGTTAAACTAATGTGCTTTTATGGTGTATTAAATTATTTATTAAAATTATTATCATATCTTAGATATTATATTATTAGGTAAATATTTTTTTAGCATGAGACATTATGAGTGTTTGATGTTATTTTGGAGATAAACTTTTAATACGTTAGGGATGTCTATGTGATCAAATCCTTTTGATTTTTGGTTTTCAATCATAATCTTTAATATATTGGGGAATTATAAAGAAAATTATTTATTCAATGATCCTTGTGGAACTTTGGGTATTAAAATTGACTTCCATAAATTATATTATTTATTATTTATATAATGGTTTATTCATTTAAGAATTATATTATATTGAACTAACCATTTTGGTTTTGGTTAATGTACAAAAGTAGGAGGAATAGATTGTTAACCTTACTTGTATTATTTTGTTTTTTAGAAGTTGATTCTAGTGCTTTATGAATAAAAAAATCATTTTGAATACTCATCATTTAGAGAAAAAAGATGAGTTTCTAGTAGAAATTAATTTAAAGACGAAATACTTCTTGAAAAGTACATATCATTATTATTTTATAATAGATAATAAGGGGATTACTCAAATCGAGGAAAACAATATTGATATATAAAATATATTTTATTACTTTTATCACTAAAAAGTCTACGTCATATTAACCCATCACATATTTGTGGTTTGGTGATGGTTAAATTCTTCATTACTATATTCTCTATCAATATCTATCTTCCCTTGGAAGTTAGTTTTTTATTTTATATCCATGTTTTCACATCCCAGAAATGATTTCCTACATAGAAACCTATTTTTGTGTCATTCCAAATGACCTCCATACTTCCATTTTCTATTTTATAAAATGGGTGTTCTACTAACCATTTTTATGATATGGGAATTTCTATAGAGGTATTTTGAACAGTCAAACTTCTGGTTTTCAATCCCCAATTCAAATTTTTAGGGAAAAATTTCTTAAATGGAGTAAAATTTAATATCATTATATTTTAAAAATAATGACTATGTTTGATAGTGTACATCATATGAAACATTGATCTTAAATAAATAATGAATTATTATCATTTAAATGTGATCATTATAATATAGCTGGTAAATTAGAGAGAATTAATATTATTAACAATGTTATGAAATATATAATGGTCGTACTAATTTAGAATTTAAAAATTAATTCATTCTAAATAAGAAATCATTTTTTAGTAAATTCTTTTTATTCTTCAAAAATAACTTTTCTACAAAAAAATGTATTTTCTTTCTAATTATGACTGAATATTATGATTGTTCTTTTTAAAATTTTAGACAATTTATTTTAAAACATGAATTTTATTTTTGAATTCATCATATAAAATTTTTATTAGGTTGATTCTTAGAGAATTTAATGAAAATATTTAATTTTTATTGAATGGTGAAACATAAAAAAATTATTATAGTTTATTTTTCAGTATTTGATACGTAAAATTATATTTTTTATTAGATTTATATTTTAATTTTTTCATTTAGATTAAAAATAATCCTATTATAGTATTTGAAATAGATTTTATAATTTAATTTAGTTTAAAAATAATTTATATTTTAAAAGGTCATTTTTTTGAAAAGTTATCCTTCATCACATTTTCCATTTTGAATTTAAATTTAATTTAGTATTATATTTGTATTGAAATGTAACGTCCCAGATCCTGGTGCCGACCAAAGGTTCCCCTAACCCGGTTAGTCACATAACCTAAAGTACATTTCCCTAAACGATGTAGGTTGAGGACGAGCACTGAGGGTCATATTCAAATAATGGGGAAAATATTCCCCCATTTGAAGAGTATACACCACATAATATCAAATAGTAAATAGTAACAAAAGTAGTAATAATATACAATAAAAGTAAACAACGGAAGACTGATATTATAAAACAACTACAGCATTATATATAAATTAATGATGCATGTCACATGTATCTAGGAAAGCATCCAAACAAGTCAAAATGTAGGAAATACAATACTGAAACCAAATTACAGAAAGCAGTAAACTCCTACACCATCGCTAGCCTCATCTTAGTCCCATGCTCACCATATCCAATAGCAATAAACTACCTAATGTTGATGGGTTATTTCCCTTATATATACATGAAACCATATAATCTTTTTGGGCCCAAAATCATGACCCAAACAGGGGGTGAGATGAATCCCATTAGGCAACCACCAAAGGATCTATGCCTAAATGTCAGTGAATATATATAGTAATTAATATGAAAAATAAAGAAATAAACTAAGAAGTACTCAAAAGTAAACAATCCTACAGCTTCCAATTACTTTCATTTACATATATTAATTATTCAATCCATTTAATAATGTGTTCTCGTGATCTATCATAAGCTCTTTATCCCCATGTTTAGTAATAATAAACACAAGTCTCAAAAGACCATCTAAACAACCAAGTAAGACCAAGTCCAAGATTTTTCTTTATCTTGGTATACTCATCACAATAAAAAACAATCAAATCAACCCTCTGGGGAAGTTCTCAGAGTCTAACCCCTCAGGTTTAACATATCATCAATTTAGTAAATAATGGCCCTATGGGAAAGTTCACATAGTTTAACACCTTTGGCCCTGCATAGCACAAATCATTTACAAACAACCACTTGGGTAGATCTTACAGTTAATACCCCTTGGTATGATTAAAATAAATAAAATCTAATGACCAAATTGAATCTCTCACATTCAATGTTCTAAGGTCCAATATTTATTTAATAATGACCCTCTCGACAGTTCTCATGGTCTAACCCCTCTGGTCAATGACCACCTTATAGCCCACACAGTCAATACCTTTGGGTCAACATAACAACAATTAATACATAAATGATACTAACTTTGGAATATCTCAATGTAAATTCTCCTTTTTCATACATCACAATGTGAATCACATGCATCTCAAATAAATAGTAACTCCATCTTAACAACATGAGGCACATAAAATAAAGCAATCCAGCTTGCATTCAACACCAAACGACCATAATAAAAAAACATTATAATGACCAAATAATCAAGTTATAAAACTTTATTTTGTAAAAAACCCCTTTCACAATCAAGAACACAATAATAGGTCTTAAATAGGATTAAATCATATAAAACCCGCAATACCCTAAACATTGGTATTCAACACTTTTAGCATATATAATCTAAAGACAGTCAATGAAAGGAACAAATCACCTACCTTGATGTTGTATGATGAAAAATCCCAAACTTTATCCCTTGAATTGGCCTAGAACTAAGTAGATATAAAAAAGGTTAAAATAATTCAACCATGGATAACTCAAGAGAGAGGCGAAATCAGGAGGAGAGGCTCTAGGGGATGAGAGAAGTCGCTAGTAGGAATCCAATACACCCAAGAGCGTCTTAATTGGGACTCGGACAAAGAATTTCTAGGGGTTAAAAGTTGTATTCCATCTTGCCACTCTCCTGTATGAAACATGTGATGAAGAAGATGGTTCTGGAGATGAGACGTTCACCCAGTCCGATTTATCAATTAAAAATAATGTACACTGTGTTTTATTTTAATGTACTCGTTGTGTAGTAGCCTCAACCAGACTGTTCTTTAGGCAGTCTTTTAGGTCACCTAGAAGGCCATGTACTTAGCCATTACATGACCTATATATGGCAACACGCGACAACTGGGTACGTGGCGTGTACTCCCAGGTACACAATGTGTACTTAGAAATTTTCAAAATCTTCTTTTTTCCCCAAAACAACCTGAAATAAAAATCCATACATGAGAAAGGAGATCCGAGTTCTTACAAACATCCCCCATTAAATCAATTCTTTCTTAAATTTCCCTTCCACGGGCGATGAAGAAGAAACTTCTAACAACACTTTCCACTATGGCCAAACGTTGGCCTACCTCTCCAAGGTCCCATCTGGTACACACTCATGCTTCCATAGCACCCACAATAAAAGAACAGACCGGCCACAAAGAAACATCGTTTTGTGATCCAAAATCCGAATAGGGTGCTCCTCAAAGGATGCATCCACATCCATGTCAAACTCCTCAAGTTGGAAAACATGAGACGGGTCTGAAATGTAAATCCTTATCTAATAAACTTGTAAGACTTTGTGCATATCCCAGTACCTTAGAGGTAACTTCAACTGATAGGCGATCGGCCCAACTCTATCCAAAACCTCAAATGGCCCAACATATCTCGGTGAAATATTCCCCTATCTCTTATACTCTTGTGTCCCATACTTGGTGTGACACATAATAAAACCTGATCTCTAACCTCAAACTCCAGATATCATCTCCGTCAATCATCACAAGATTTCTATCGAGACTATGCAATAGCCATCCTATTCTGAATCAACTCCACCTCTTCAATGGTCTCCTAAACTAGATGAGGTCCCAACATAGCTACCTCTTCTGACTCCAGCCAATATAGGGGGGATCAGTATGGCCTATCGTGAAAATATTCATAAGGTTCCATGTAAATCATCTCTTGAAAACTGTTATTGTAGGAAAACTCCACTAGGGGTATATGTTTCTTCCAATAACCCCCAAAATCTAGGACTCATGCTAGGAGCATGTCCTCCAAAACATGAATCGTATGCTCAAACTGGACATCTTTCTGGGGATGGTAAGGTATTCTCAAAAGTACATGTATACCCCAAGCCTTATGTAATCCCTTCCAAACATGAAATATAAACTGGGAATCCTTGTCTAAAAAATATAGTGTAGAACCCCATTCAGACTCTAAATCTCTCAGATGTACAGCCTTCCGAGATCATCATCATTGAAGGTCTCCTTGATATGCAATAAATGTGAAACCTTAATGAGTCTTTCAATAATAACCAATACCACATCATTCCCTCTAAAAGACCTTGGTAAACCCGTCAAAAAATCTATCATGACATCATTCCACTTCCACTCGGGAATGGGTAGCTATTGTAAATTACATTCTAGTCATTGATGATCCAACTTTACCTATTGAAACATGGAACGCCTCAGGAAAAAACCAACTACATCCTTCTTCATACCTAGACAAAAGTACTAAATCTTTCAATCAAGGAACTTCTTAGTGACACTAGGATTAACTACCCAAATTGAGGAATGAAAATCTGGCATCAAATCTTCACATATGTCTGCTAACACCCATACGCATCCCTAAAAATGCAAGATCTCATCATCACCAATGGTCCACCTAACAGTAAGGAAATATCTTGACACACTTTCCCTCAAGACTAGGCCTTTAGAATATAATAGTTTACTCATTCTCACTCGATCCAGTAGAGTAGAGGTAACAACTATAGATAAAAGAAGATCATGCCACTATCTATCATGCACCTCCAATTGAATCTCAGAAAACTGATTCACAAGCTGCCACTCACTACTGGCCATCCAAACTACCTTTGTCTCAGTCCTCCTTCTCAATGAATCAGCCACTACATTGCCTTTCTAAGGCGTGTAAGAAATCTCAAAGTCAAAATACTTAAGTTACTCTACCCACCTTCGATGCCTCAAATTCATATCTCAATGAGTTAAGATATACTTTAGGCTTTTTCGGTTAGTGTAAACCACAAAATTATCTCCCAAAATATATTGTCTCAAAAAACAAAAAGAATGCACAACTACAACTTAATCGAGATCATGTGTCGTGTAATTAATCTCATGTGGCCTCAACAACCAAGACCCATATGCAATAACTCCTTCCCCATGCATAAGCACTGATCTCAGCCAGATACCATATGCATAATATCAAATGGTGTATCTCATGTCTGTCTCTAAAAAAATCAGTATTGGTGGTGAAGTCAATCTCCCCTTCAACTCCTGAGAGGATGAATCATAGGCATCCATCCACAATTACTATTCTGTATTCTTAGTAATTCATGTCAGTGTATCTTCTAAGCATGAAAATTACTATATAAAGCGCATGTAGTAACCGGCTATCCCTAGAAAAACTCCAAACCTCAGTGACGTTCTTCGGATACTCCCAGGAAACTACATGTCTCAACTTCTCTAGGTCTATTTATACTCTTATCTCTAAGATAACATGAACCAATAAGTGAATTTGGTCAATCCTGAAGTGGAATTTTGAGATCTTATCATATAACTGATGCTCATTCAGTATAATCAAAATGATCTCAATATGGATGGAATGGTCATGTCAATGGTGAAGGTACACCAAGATATCATCCACAAAGACTACCAAAAAATAATACAAGTATGGACAGAACACTCAGTTCATCAATACCAAGAAAACTACAAGCACGTTTTTGAGACCGAACGACATAAATAAATACTCGTATAGACTATACATGTTCTGAAAGTCTGTAAGAGGTATACTTGATGGTCTAATTTGTAACTGATGACAACTAGATATCATGTCAATCTTCAAGAACACCCAGACTCCTCGAAGCTGATCAAATAGATCATAAATATTTGGAAAGGGATGTTGGTTCTTGATTGTTAATTGGTTCAGATTTCAATAATCCACACAAAGCAATTGGGTACCATCCACCTTTTTTTAAAAGGACAGGTGAACCCCAAGGAGAAGTATTGGGTCGGATGAAACCCTTTTCTAGAAAGACCTATAACTACTTCTTAAGCTCTTGTAACTCTACTATAGCCATCCTATACGGAGGAATGGACACTATTTACACTCCTACCAGAAGCTCAATAGAAAAATATACCACTCGATCTAGAGGTAAACCTGAAAATTCATATGGAAAGACGTCCCTAAAACAATCCTCCACTAGAGAAAGGTCCATATGTTATGTCCTCTGGTAATCCAGATATAAACTAGAAATTTGGGTTATAACTCCTCCCAACCAATGATTTTAGGGTCCCTCCCTACACACTTAGACATCCCATTTTCACATTTGTATAAAGGACCCATCCTTGGGTGATGTGAAACTCACCCTATAGTGATAGCAGTCAATAAAGGCCTGAAACGAGACTAGCCATTCAATTCTAAGAATGATATGTAATCCTATCAAATCTAAGACATAGTGGTCCCAAAAGAAGCTAGACTCACCAACCGCAAGAGGGAACTCCTTGCACTGATGCACACTATCCATCAAAATCCCTATCGGTGTATATTATCATAACACTCTCAAAAGTAAAGATACAGATACCAAGGCTCTACAAAATAATAATTGTATAAATATATGGAAATCACCTCTATCGGAAAGATCATAAGCTAAAACTAGGGCAACTATAATCGTACCTCTAACCGTAGAGGGTCTGGGATCCTACTCATGCTGGGTCTGCTCCATTGAAAAAGTATGACCTGTACTGTAGCCCTGTGACTATACCTGACTGCCCTAAGTTGATCCACCCTGATGTTTTTGAAAAATTTGTGAATATCTACCATAAACACAACCTCCCCCTCATCCTGAAAGACCTAATGAACACTAGTTATCTAACTAATGAGAAACTGGTAGTCCTACTTCTGAATGTGGAGTCATAACAGAACCCCTATCACCCATTGCTGGTGAGGATATCCATAAAAAATGCTAAAGATGACCCATCCTACCTTAAGATTGGCACTCTAATGGACCCCTTAGGCAATGTGACCTCATATTCACACTCTTCCCACACTAGTAGCATTCCATCTGAATACCTAAAGAAACATCGTTTGATAGCTCCCTACAGCGTTTCCTGTTATCTGTCGAAGGATTACCAACCCTGGATGTTGAACCGTCCTAGCTTGTAGCTCCCAAATCCTTCAGATTATTCTTGGTAATCAATGTCTGGTTTAATATAGTAGTCAATGATGTTATCCTAAAGGCATTATCCTATGATTAGTTTTCATACATGAGACCATCCTCATATCGCCTATCAAAATATAATTCGTCACCTACTAGAACAGGTGTGAAGTGCTGATGCTCTGTAAAATGAGAAGAGTAATCCATCACTAAAAGAATTTTCTACTCCAAATGAATGAAAAATCGGGATCGATCAGCCCTCAATGTCTTGAGATAGAAGTATTTATAAGAGTTCTTCTAAAACTCTTCCAAAGATATATCTCAATGACGTCCCACCAGCGAGATAACAGCCCACCATCTATTTGAAGAATCACGTATCATGTACTTCACGAGATTCACCCTCCTCTCTGGAGGCATCTCTAGATTCTCAGAGATAGAAAGCAGGGCCTCCAACTATGACTCTACTGCATGTGTTCCTCCATCCTTTGAAAAAGATAGAGGATGCTACTGCTGGAACACCCGTGTCAACTCTACCATAGATGGGGCAGGATGCGATGCTCCATGAAAAGTTTGTAACATCCTCAAAAATCCTACACAGAACTATGCATCAGCACCTACGTCCAGTATAACATCAGGTGCCAAAACGGCCATAACATGAGGATCTACTGGTATTCCCTGATATATCTTTTCAATTGTCTTATCATTTCCCTATATCTAGCATAAAATTGGAGGACTTCTTAGTGGCATGAATCTCCAAAGTCAAGAACACCCCTCTGTTCAAGTTATCAAGGATTATAATATATAAATGAAATAAAGGAATAGGATAAGAAACATTCATTTTTTACAAAATAGGGTTACACGGCCTGTATAACCGCTATAAGTCATGTTCCCTTAATCTTTTAACATGGTTTGTACCTCTTCCAAACCTGGTCATGTAACACCCATACACAAGACATGTTCCTTCTGAGACAAGGTGTGTACTTGAATTTTCCTTCCTTCCTAGGTTCCTCTACGGGGATATAACTACATGGTTCTCTCCTGGGAAACACTACATCATGTGTTCACCCTAGACACTGTGTGCACTACTTAAGTTCTAACCAACCATTTCATTAGTCACACGATTAGATACATGTTCGACTATACATGGTGTGCATAAATGAGACATGGTGGGTACATCCTAAGTTTCATCCATCTGTTTTGTTGGTCACACGGCTGGATACATGGTTCTCTACAACCATAATGTGTCCTATTATGACACAACATGTTTTATGAAAAACATTTCAACCCCATGCCTCTGCTCACATAGTCAGTTAGACAGTCAAGTACCACATGACATGTACATCAAGAACATGAAATGTACTTAAGAAAAGTAATTTATTATAGAACAGAAGAACACATGGCGTGTGTTCATAACATCACACGTTGTGTTTTTTGGGTATCCAGATAGTAAGCCTCTGAAACTTCTCAGGAACCCTTCAGAACATAAATTTTTGTCCAAGGCAGAAAAAATTCTTACCCGTGTGATCCCATACTACAGTGAATCAATGTTTGGAATCCTTATTCATCTAATAATGTGACAAAATTCAATTAAATTTAACCATGATCCACCAAAATCTGATACAAGAGGGACCATAACACCTCAGGGACCAAAGTTTTGCATCCATCCAAATTAAATTATACATATTTTGGTACCTTATCAAAATAAAAAGTATTCTATCATTGTATCTATCTCAACAGCATGCATATCTAGCACAAAATTTATCCCAATATCATGTAATAAACAATACAACCTAAATGGCATGACCAGAATGCATGACATGTGATCTCCTAAAAGTTCCTATATGAGGCATGAGATGAAATACCCTCATATCATCATGTTTCAACAGAAATAGAACCGAAAAATATCAACAATAACAACACAACACTGGTGAATCACCCAATAATGAAATCAAATCAACTGAAACAATTGAAAAACCAAAAAATTGGAAATATTCGAGGTAACTCGGATTTTCCCTATACACGGGTCAGCTACTCTCGAGAAAAACTTATTACCAACTACCCATTATTTTCTATCCCAATATATAGGATCCAAATAGTAAGAAAAAGTAGGAAACAAACTCATATGATACCACTTTGTAATGTCTCAGATCCAGGTTTCGACCATAATTTCCCTGAACCCGGTTGTTCATATAACCTCAAAATCATTTCCCCAAATGGAAGAGGTTACCGAATAGCTATGAGGGCCAGTGATTGATAATGGGGAAACTATTACCTCATTGGCAGAGAATACACAACAGAGTAACAAATAGTAAATAATAATGGTTGTAGTAATACTATATAGTAGAAGTAAATAATGGACGACTAATGGTATAAAACAAGTGGAACATTATATATAAATAAATGATGCATGTCACATATATCAAGGAATGTAGGAAAATAATTCACAACACTGGAAATAAAATACAGAAACCAAATTTCATAAATTAGTAAACTCCAACAGCATCACTAGCCTCATCTTGGTCTCATGCTCTCTATCTCCAACAGAAATCAAGTACCTGATAAAGAAAGGAACTTGCCATTATCTATACCTAAAACCATATAATATGTCTGGCCCCAAAATCATGACCCAAATAGGTTTTGAGACGAATCCTAGTAGGAAACCACCAAAAGATCAGTGCCTAACTGTTAGTGAATATATATAGAGGGTGATATGTAAAATAAATCAATAATCTAAGAAGTACTCAATAGTAAATAATCCTACAGTTTCCAATTAAATTAATTTACATTTATTTATTATTGAATCCATTTAATAATGTAACCTCAGTATCTAGCCTAAGCTCAGTATCCCATTATGGTGTGATAACATATAGACGACTCAAAAGACCATCTAAACAACCATGTAAGACCGAGTCTCACCCTGTTCTTTGGCATGGAAGACTCGTCACAATCAACCAACATTCAAAATCTACCCTCTAGGGATGTTATCATAATATAACCCTTCTGTTTTATCATATCATCAATTCAGTAAATAATTACCCTCTAGGAAATCACATATAGTCTAACCCCTTTCATCTCACATATCACTAATCATTTACAAGTGACCACCTGAGTAGCTCTCACGGTCAATACCCCTAAGTCATCTTAGAAACAATAAAATATAATTAACATAGGGAAGATCTCACATTCAATTCACTAAATTCCAATATTCATTTAATAACGACCCTCTAGGATGCTCTCATGGTCTAACCCCTCTGGTCAATGACCACCCAACAACTCTCACAGTCAATACCTCTGGGTCAATATAGCAAAAATTAATACATAAATGACCCTACCTCGAGAAGATCTCATAGTAAATTCCCCTTTCTCATCTATCACAATTAAAATCACATGCATCTCAAATAAACAGAAACTCCATCCTAACAACATGAGGGATGGAAAACAAAGCAATCCTAACAGGAATTCTAGACCAAACGACCATAATCAAACAAATGGTAACACACCCATAATCATAGTATAAAACCTTATGTGTAATTAAAATCCCCATTCTCAATCAAAAATGCCATAACATGTCTTAAATAGGGTTTTATTACCAAAAAATCACAATACCCTAAACATGGGTATTTGGAACTTTTAGCATATATAACCTAAAGAAAAACATAGAAGGGAAAAAACCACCTACCTTGATATTGTACGAGGAACACTCCTAAACGTCTTCCCTTGAATAATCCTAGAATGGCATAGATCTTAAAACGGTTAAAATTGATTAACCATGGATAAATAAAGATAGAGGATAAATCAATAAGAGAGGCTCTAGGGGAAGAGAGAACTCACCAATGGGAATCCAACACACCCAGTAGTGTCTCAATCAGGGCTCGTACGGACAATCAGTAGGGGTTTGAATTTCTTAGCCATCTCTTAGCTCTCCTGTATGAAACAAGGAAACAATAAGAAGATGGTTCTGGATATGATTCATGACCCCGCTCTGATTAATCAATTAAAAATAAAAGTATGTGATGTGTTCATTTAATGTACACACCATGTACTAGCCTTAATAGGCCCCCGATTTTGGAGTTCTATCTGGTCACCTACATGGCCATGTACTTGGCCGTTACACGGCTAGTTCATGGCTACATGTGGTAACTGGGTACCTAGTGTATACTCCAATGTACACGGTGTGTACTTATAAAATTTCCAAATCTTCCATTTTCCTAAAAAACAACCTTAAATAATAGTTCATACCTTAAAAATTATATCATGGTTCTTACATGAATTTTAATAAATGCAGTCTATATTTTGAATCATTAGGTCACTATATGGTAAATAGATCCCTTATATTTTTGGTCAATATAAATCATATCTTTAGTCATTTTTGTTTCTACTATGAAGGGTAAATCGGGTAATTGATGTTAAAAATTAAATTATTAAGACTATAAAATGAATCTATCAGATGCTTTAATATTATTATTCTAGTAAATTTCATCCATATTTTTTTAAGATTCATTTATATTCCCTTTTTTCCATTTGGTTGGATTATAAACATTATTATACATTATTTAATGAAAAGTAAACAATGTTACAGTCTTATTTTAAATAACTATTATATTTTTAGAATAGGGTTAACTGGAGGATATGTTAGGTTATAAATATTCATTTTAAATATAAAATATTTATATTCATTGAGGTAATTTTTTTTGAATAAATTATTAACATAGAAATTTACACAATGTTGATGTAGTAATTATTAAATTACTGGAAAAATAAAATAAAATTAATTAAAAGTAAAATAATTAGAAATAATTAATTTGATACATGGATTTTGTAGATTAAAATTTAATGTGTTGGATTTACTAAAATATTTTTTTCTAATGTTATTTTTGTCTTAAAATTATTGAAATAAATGTAATGAATAATTATAAATAGTGGAAATAATAATATATAATAAAAAATAATGATTTAAAAATAAAAAATATATATTAGATTCTTCATATATATTATTATTTTATTTTAAATACCATCCATGGTCCATTTGTGCTTTTTTCGAATTTATAGTTTCTTTCTAAACCATCAATGAGTTAAAGATTCATGTTTTCATGATAAATATGAAATAGGTTAATGAGGGGTTAAAATAAAATGATAAGGTAAAATTTTTATCAGAACATATATGATTTTTATTTCATTATTTTATTTTAATCCATAATAAATATATATTCAAAATAAACTAGTTTTTAACCATTTTTAAATGAAAATATATTTATGTTACTTTTATGTTTATAGATATTTCAGGAGTTCCCCTCTCTTCACTTATAAAATTGAACCACTCATTCACCTTTTTTTACACACAAAAACATATTTAATTTTTCCAAGGATTACCCAAATAACTTACTATAATACATCCCCTAATTATATAGTACTTGTTGTATGTATAATACCATCCTTCTATATCATAAGGTGTTAATCAAATGAGACATTCCAAAGAAGACGTAGATTTTTTAACTGCATGTCTTAGTTATATTTTTTCTTATACCCCATTAAAATAGTATTAAATCATGATAAAATAAAATATTTGGTATCATAAATATGATATGATGTTATTATTTTAATGTAATAACATATATCCATATCCAACCTTCATCATATGGGAGAGGAATTCATCATTCTTGTGTAAGGTGGACCACCACCTCACAAATAGATGTCATTCATTTTTCTTCACTAACTCTCAAGACAATTTATAATGTTGGAATTATTATTTTTATATATTTTATTTGTTAAATTTTTATTATTTATAACAATATAATATAATATTTACATTCTTATCTTTCCATTCTATATAAAACGATAACATCGTTCATTAATACGTGTGGACTACCACCGCCCCGAAGCAATGTAATTCATTTTTCATAACCACATCATAGGGATGATATATACCTGTATATTTAAATAATCAAAATTATATTTATTATATTTTATATATTTTTAATGATAAATAAAACATAACATTATTCCATAATGATTTTTGAAAAATGGAAATGTTAGTCATGCATACATATGGCATACCATTTGCATGAATTTAATGTAATTTCTTTTTCATCGACATATTGAATGATTGGTTTCAAAAATATAAATTTTGTATACAAGTGATAATTAATTATTTATTATTTTTATGGATATAATTTAATAGTAATATCTTTGAACATTTTTAATATACCACTATTATTTATTGAGAAATGAGTGGAATATCATAAAAACCTGATGTGAATTTATTTGACTATGTTATTTTATCCAACATTGTATTAAATAAATTAAATAAATAATTAATGGGAATAATTTTTTTAATAAAGTAGGAAAATGAAAAAATTTTGTCAGTCAGAAAGATAATGGATGGGTTGTTCCTTTATAAATAATGGATGGGTGGGTATGTGATAGCCCTACAATGTATTGGGTATAAAATTTGATAGTATAATTACATAAATTTTATGAATGATTATAAGAGTGATATGGAAATGATGTACCATGTATCCTACATGTTTATCTATGATCTATATAGGATTTTATTAGGATTTTATCATTTCTCAAGGTAATATAATGTTCTTATTTTAAAAGAAAATAATTTCTAGATTTTTATGGTTTGAAGAGGATAATATTAGGGATTTTTTTATGAATTTTCATGTTTTAAAAGAAACTTTTTTCAATTTTATTTTTCCATTAAGATTTATTATGAAACATTTTATTAAAAATTTTGGGTAGTTAATGTGATTTACTAGGTAATAAATTTTTTATTTTATCCTAATTTTTACTTTGATAAAGAAGTTTTTAATCATATTCATGGAATAACAGTTTATTTCTTTACTTTTATATCCCTTAATGATATTTTTTTGAGAATCCCCATTTTAAAACATTTTTTCAAATGCATTAAATATTAGTAGGGACAAGGATGTGGTCAATATAATTATTTTAAATATGTTTTATGAAAATAAAATATTTTATGACTTAAATATTTTTTTTGTGAAAAATGAATACTAAATTAAAGTGTACACTTTGTAATATATGTGGGTTTTTTAGGTAAGTGTAATGAACTAACTATATAAAAACCAGAGCATAAAATATATTTTGGAATGTAAGAAAATTAATTCTAGATTAAGTTCATCGAAATATGTAATGTTTAAGGCCATGTCCTTATACATAAACTACTAGGAAACTATTAGAGCCCCACAAAAAGGCTTGTAGAAAAAATCCCCACATTCTATGTAGATAATAAAAAAATTTCTATACATGTATAAGAATAAATTTTCATTTATATTAATTATTTATTTAACTTATAAATGGATTGATGAAACCTTCACACCTAATTTAAATCTTGTGGTGTTACAATACCTTTTAGTTGTTTCATATAGACATCTTCAATAGATTTTCTAATATGTAATACGATCTTGATACCCAACTTACAAATATTATAATCATGGTAAGATGCTTTGTAATATAGAATTCTACTCTATTTTGTAATATAGACTGGGGAAAATGTATTGTTATAGTCCATTACCTCACACTAGTTAAACCCTTTTGAAGCCAATTTTGATTTATCGGTATAAAAATTACTATCTATTTCTAGTTTTATATTGAAAAACTATTTGAACCAAAAAATAGATTTACATTAACTAGATGTTCTAATAAAGACTAATTTAGTTTTGGAACATTAAATTCAATTATAAATTAATATATTAAGTAAATTTTGAAAATTATAAGATTAATATTTCCACTTATAAGACATAATATCAATAGTTGTAACTAATAATGTGTCTTCTTCCATAATGAAAGAAATAGTATCTCTATTTTTCTCTAACGTATATTGTTATGTAGTTTTATCAATGTGTCTCCAAAAAAAATATAGACCAACGGATATTATATATTTTCTTCATATTTAAAATCTTGTATATCATACTCTTCAAAATAATTAATGTTTAACTTTCCCCCGGTGTTTCTTTTTGATATATATTCCCTTTCATGAAATATAGAATGTTTATTGACTATAAATGTTTTATCCAAGGGATTTTATAAGTAATATTCTTTGGTTAATTTTTTATACCCTATAAATACATATATTGGGAATAATAATTCCAATTTAATATAAAAAATAGCCTTAACAAATCTTTCAAATATATATAAAATAAATTATGGCCAATTATATTTCCTTCTATGCTATTACTCATATAGAATTCGACATTGTCTTTTTTTTGAAACATAATTTAGTACACATGAAACAATCAATAATACATATCCATAAAATTAGGACAATGTGTGATTCTTCTAATCACATTGTTTGGAAGAAGTTTATTTATCCTCATACAATGTAGATTCATTAATTTTTTATTTTATTACATAAATTAATAAATGTTATAATAATTATACATCATTTTGTAGAAATATCAAGATCTACTAAATTTTCTAGTAATATTTATGAATTAAAAGTATCCAAGTCCAGATTCTATTAGAAGAGGTCCAAAAACATGTATACAAACTAATTGTAGAATATTTTTTTACTCTCTCACCTTTTCCAACAAATATATAATTATAAAATTTTAATTATAAAAATGCATGGAATATATTAAAGGGTTTTATATTAAAACAATCTAAATATCCTTTTAGATATAATTTTTCTATATTCTTCTAATTTTAATGACCAATTCATTAATTCTGTAAATGGTTATGATATAAGTCAAGTTAACAAGATTTGTTATCTATTTTCAAGACAATATTTCTATATTATTGCATGTAATTTATTTTATTAAACTATTAAATCTCATAATATATGATATATTTATAAAAATCAGAAACTTTTATTTTGGAACATGAAAACAATTCATCTATGTATACACTAAACACATGAATTATATTTTTATTACATTGGTCCCTTAATAACAATTATTTTCAACTAAAATCAATCCATAAAACAATAAGATATGGTGATATCCTATTGATGGTGAAACTATTATTTCTATTTTTGAAACTCAAATATCCATATCATCATTTTAAATATTCAAAAATATACAAAGTTCTTATTGTACGATGCAACAATGAGAACTAACAGTTTTTTCTAATTCATAACTTTTAGAAATTAAATTATAATACTAGATAATGAATTTACAAAATGGTTCCCCTTAATTATTTTATAGGTAATTATTCTTCTTCATGTGGCCTTATTTTAATAATAAAAAAATTCTACATCCAACTATTTAGCCTCTGACAAGAACTTTTTTTCATGGAAGGTAGTTCATACATTCCTTAGACATACAATATAACTTCCAAATTTTATTTGTTTTATTCTATTTCACTATATTGGTATAATATTTCACAACTAAAAAATATCCCTACAACCAGGGAATTCAAAACCATGGCGATATGGAATCCATGTACCATGATTAGTGTTAAACTATTGCTATAAGTCTCCCCAGGTCACCCAATCGCCACATTTTATATAAATTATGGAAATAGGCCCACCTATAGTCATAATTATGTGAACATTTTGAGCTATGGGGATGTTGGAACCACTATAATATTTCAACAACAACCAAATTTAGGAATAAGAGTTGTGGTAAAGGCCTATTGAAATGATTTTGGAAAACAATGGTGGTAGATCCATCTATATCCATGGTTTAAAAAACTGTGGGAATTGGGATTTATGGAATCACCAATAACCACGATTTCAGAATTCCTTATATGTAGGACTCTCTATAATGTACTATTTCAAAGGCTTTAGAAAATTATGGCACTATGCCTATTCTAAATCCACTACAACCATATTTTTTAAAAACTATGGAAATAAGCCTCTCTATAATCACTAACTTCCATGGTAAAGAAAAATTGGGCAAATATGCCTTTCATACAAACATAATTTATTATTTTCAAAAAATAGTAACTATAATTATTATATATAATTATATGTACTAATATGTGTATACATATAGTATAATTAATCATCATGGTAAGGTTATTGGAGTAATCAAGAAGTGTCCTCATGATTAAAACTTAGTTGTTTTATATAATTTTTCAATATCCACAACCATATTTTGGTAAAAATTGATAGTTGATGCATTTATCCCATATTTTCTATTCTAGGGACACAATACACATGGACCGTGGCCATAGACCACCAAAGGCGATGACTTATTAAATTGTTTCCATCAGTATCATTGGCCTATAGTGTTTAACCTATGACTATAGTCCAAGTGAACTATGTGCATAGACTATATATGGCCATTTTATAAAACCATTAGTATATATTGGACCCTATTTTAATAATGCTAGGGTATATGGTCTATATAAACCATTCCCTTAAGCTACACCAATAATGTTTTTGTCCTCTTTTAGTGATTTAAAAACATTTATTATGGTTATTTAATAGCTATGTTATTCACACATCATGTTTTTATGTGTTTGGAAAATCATAATTATTATATCTAGGAGACTATTATCTATATTTTTATAATTTAAAATCGCAATAATACTAAATAATCATGAATGATGTAAGGATTAAATGATGTAGGTGTATAGTTCCTTTGGAAACTAAAATCCTAAAATTTACAAACAATTAATATAGACAATTATATTGACTACATGAGGTCTGAATGAGACACCTTCTATAATACATTTAAATAGTGCTTGGGATATTTCATCTCTCTCTTATTATGTTTTATATTGATAGATATAAATAATACGAGACAAAATGGTGTATGCATCAATGTATTCTTGAAGATTTTGGAGCTCACAAGTCATAAATGTTAACATAAGAAATTAGAAATCAAATACGTCCTCCTTGTCTTACCATAAATTCATTTATCCTATCATCACCACCCCAATAATTGGTTTCAATAAGAACTGGGGACTTTATTATATAAAACCACTACTCTTGGAACAATAAAATGAAAAGTAAATAAACCTATCTCAGAATCTAGCACTGATCGGGATATTATCTTTCTCTAAAATAAGAAACATGGACAATGAAATGGTTAAATGAATTTCCATTTTCCATAAAAAATAATATTATAAATTTAGTAATTTTTCTTGTTTCATATTTAGGGTATAAGTATAAAATTTTATTAGTCTCAGAAAATTTTCTCAAATCCCAACATCCCATGCTGTTGGATCCAGAATATACATTCAATCATATATCCAAGTAAAAAATATCCATATTTTCCTTATCATAACCCATATTATGGCCATAAAAATTACATGAATGTATTTAGGTTGGATTTACATATGAAATACATTATCTCACATCACCATGATCTGTTGAGTGTACTACCCAATCATTAAATACTATATTAGTGGTTCCTCAATAGTGGCCTCTAAATTATAATCAATGGAAAATGTTCGTTACCCTTAATATGATTTTGGTTATGTAAAACCATTCTATTTATTTATACTCACTGATAATTGAGCGTTCCCTAGAACATGGTCAAACTAACACTTCAAACATGTTTGTTTCTTGAATAATATAATTAAATGATTTAAGAGACTTAATATTATCATTGACATATACCGATTAACACATAAATAAAAATACCACATTTTATTCTTCTAATTTTTTATAACATTGTTTGTAATTTACATAATAAATTAACCATATCTAATAAAATAATTTATTTATAATTATTAAATTTTATTTTATCTTTACCATGATTTTAAATTTATTTATTATATTTGATCTTGTTTATTCAACTAGTTAACCCTATAATATGTAAATAAATATATATCCGTGCATTAAAATAAATTAAAATAAATTTGTTATATGATTATGATATTGGAACTGCATATTTTTTTATTGATCAATGATTAAGCAACCTTAACACC
The DNA here is from genome assembly GCA_963277665.1 of Viscum album. Classification (NCBI taxonomy): domain Eukaryota; kingdom Viridiplantae; phylum Streptophyta; class Magnoliopsida; order Santalales; family Viscaceae; genus Viscum; species Viscum album. The sequence goes on along the minus strand of CAUJRU010000312.1, from coordinate 355,318 downwards.
ATGAAATATAAATCCATGATCCAATATTTGGTAAAAGTTGAATTATTTCTCCATTTTTCTTTATATTTACTTAGTTGGATTCACCTCAAATCGGGTAATTATTTTTCTCCTCTCACAAGGACATCCATCCTTTAAAAATAATTAATCACACAAAGAATAGGGTACCAGGGGTTTACGGTTATATAAAATATACCTTTGACATGCATACTATATAATATAAAGTGTGGATGGATGATCATAGATAATCTTATTCAATTTAAGAAAAGTGTCACATGAAATCACATATTAAAAATGAAATGAAATGAATAAATCCAACATGTAGAAAGGTAGATAAATCTCATAATCAATCTCAAAATTCAATGACTATACATTTATAATATCTCACGTCTATTTAATTATTTTCTTAATTAAGATAAAATTAATGGAATTAATTAATTAAGGATATAATTAATTATTAAATTTAATATCTTTATATAATTTTAAAATATTCCATGAGATATTAAAAGTGTATCATCCTATATTATTATAAATAAATTAAATAATTTTAATTTTAATTATATGGTGTACTTATAAGGCCACAAATGTGTACCTTCAACATTGGGTTAAATCCATTTTAAAATTTAATACTTAAATGACATGTAACGTCACTCGAAAAGTCATGTGACACATGTTGTATATGGTACTTTTCATTTATTGTGTACTTTTAAAACATGTATTTGCTTTAAATACATTAAAATAGTGTATATTATATACTATTATATCTTATAAGTTGAAAGAAGTGATATGACTGAGCTACATATTAATGGTTATGACATGATCTTATTATAATAGGAATTAAGATTCCCCAATTTCCTTATATTTTAGAGTATGAAATGCTTAAAATATGGGCTCTGATTACATAGTCACTAACACATATTACAAATTGATTTTATTTTGTTATGAATTAATGTAATAGAATCATTAATAGGTAAAAATTCATGTTTAATAATTTTAAGTGTTAAATCTATTATGAATGCTCGAACAAGAATTTATGAATATCAACTTTTTTGAGATGATAACCGAAACTATTTTTTGTCTACATTAATTTAACTAATATTGTATTTAAAAAGTATATGAAACCTTCCCCTGATGTAACTTGAAACTTCAAATCCTATAAAACTATATTCACTCATAGTCACTAATTATTATTGAGAATAAGGCACAAGAACATCATTTTTTTTGTTCCCTTTTATATAAACGGGGATCCATGGAAGATGAAATTCCCTCAGTGGAAACTTTCATTTAGAGGTTTCTTTAGTGATACCTATCAATTATAATAAATTTAAGAGTAAAATATAGATCTTTCATCAGTAATGGTACACTCAATATATGTTATTCATTTAACCATGTTGATTACATTATTGATATATTTGACTTAAGGTTTATTTATTACACTACCAAGTTTATTAGGTGATCCCCTAAAATCCATATATTGTATCAGAGCCACTAACATCAATAGATCAACATGTTTTTCAACTAGTTTTGGGAAGAAAAATCCCATCGTATGGTTTTTGGGTATGTATGATAATATATGATATGGAGGGATGGTTATGTTTTTATTAGTTCTTGAGTATGACTGTCATATATAATATTGTATGATATATAGTATACCTATGGATTTTTATACACTATATTCTATGACATTTGATATGATAATCTATGATTGAATCTAGGTTTTCAAAAAAAAATATCATGTCGTACTAATGATAAATAGGGTATCATCAAATACTATTAGAGCCTTATACACCCAATAATAATATGTTGTAATATCAATAGAATATTATGATTGAAAATCCTATTATAAATCCTAAAACATGATATAGGATACACATATTTTAAATTTAATATTTTTCTCAAATTATGTATAATTTATAATTTTTTTATAATTAATAAATTTTCACCATTGTCAAATGAGGTATTTCATCTTTAAATTTAATATAAAATATTAATATTTAAGTCTCATGTTTTGTAAATTAAATAATTTGGTCATTAATTTGATATTCATTTATAATATTAGGGTTTATAAAATTTTTATGAAATATGAATATTATTTATGCCTAATTTTTGTGTCATTTATCTAATAAAATTTTCTTTCCATGCTTTACAAGATATGTATGGAAAAAAATTAGTTTTACTTTATAGGGACATCAATTTGAAATTTCTTTTTTTATCATGAATTGGTTTATTTAATTTATTTTATAGATATTAATTTTTAAGTTATTATAAATTGGAGTATCCATTTAGTAAATTTTCCTTGGGTAGAGGGACATTATTTAAGACTTTACACTCATTTGAAGACTTCTTACTTGTTCTAAAAGGGTGGGGGTTGGATATGTATGGCCCCAATATTACTCATTAAGAGATTTTCAATCTATTATAATTCTATAAATTTAAATCGAATGCTCATATACTCTATAAATTATATGTATCTTTGGATGTGTAAATATGTTACGCTTTTATTTTTAGGTGAGTAACATAAATTCTGGGTAGTGTAAAGAGTTACACATTAATATGGTTTGAATAAATTAATTTTGGGTATATAATAGAAATTTTAAAACTAAATCATTTTAATTATATATACATAATGTAATAAAACATGTGATAATAAATTTTTCATTGGATCAAATAGAAATGAATTTGATATTAATGTCATTTATTTTATATTAGTGATACTATAATAGAAATGCCCTAAAAATCTAGTGTGAGATTCCATCTAAAAAATAACTCTTCAAGACCTTGATCATTTAATAGGGGTGACCCTAACCATTAAGTTCTCTTGGATTATCCTGTGTAAGTAAACAATGTAACAATGTGACCCTAAATGTTTTATTCCTCATTCATATGATTTATTGTGTTATATTGAGATGAGAAACATGAATTATTCAGATACTATAGAAATAGAGGTAAGTTAATCCACATAATGGATTTGGATAATTATTTATCAACTCATCTATCCAAGAATAATATATGTTATGATTGGAAATGTTTTTTTCTAGATATATTAATGGATTATTAATGTGATACCGATTATAATTAATGATTAAATATGTTTCTTGGATCCTTTAATGTATATTATATATGTTATTATCATTTTTAGTGGGTGTAATTTCATTTATACTCGTTAATGGAAAGATAAAAACGTAATACTCCATATTTTATGTGTCTTTTTTGTAGAATATTCCATGGAATATGTATATAATTTTGATATCTCTTCTAAGTATAGAATATATAAAAACACAATATTTGTATCTATCGTTGAGTAGTGTCCACAATGAGAATAATTTTGAGAATATAATTTTGATTATTATGATGGTAAACTTTTCTAACTCTTACTCATTGGTATTGGATATCATGCTTACATCACATTACTGTTTTGATGAAAACAGACATAAAAATGGGATGGAATTGAAAAAAAAGGTGAAGTATATATTTGTGTTGGAAATATAGAAAGAGATGTTACATAAAATTTTCACATTTATGATCTATTTTTACCAAAAGGATTAATAGTTAAATTAAGGAAGTATTATTATGTTCTATCCACAAATTGAAATTTGATTTCAGAATCTTGTTTGTATAAGATGATAATTTTATTTGTTATTAATTAAAAGAGTTATTTTAAATATATTCATGAAATATTTTATAGAACTATAAAAATTTTAAATGGTGTATATATTCTATATATAGAGAATATATTCCACAACATTCAAAATAATAAATTAAAGGTTAATTCAAATCCCACTAACATTTTCAATTGTGTCTCTGGATGTATAAATGAGAAACTTATTCAAATGATACATATATATGGATTATTGGGATCATTTTCTTATAATTTTTTTAATATCTATGATTCTTGTTTATTAGAATAAAATGACCAAAACACCATCTAGTGGAAAAAAGTTAAAGTGATACTAAACTAATGGATAACATAAATTTTAATTTATGTAGACCAATGAGTACTTAATAAAGTGGTTATTTTAGGTGATTTTTTACTTTTACCAATGAATTATTTTTTATTTTTATGTATTTTTATGAAACATGAGTAGGAAACATGTTTAATGTTAAAATAGTTTCATAATGATATACTTAATAAATTATGAAAAAGTATTAAGACTCTCTAATTATATCTCAGTTGTGAATACATGTTCTAAGAATTCACATATCATCTGAGAGATTTTGGAATTGTTTTGAAACACATTCCTCCTATAACACTATAGTTTAATGGTGTATTTAAAGGGATGAATCATACCATATTTGAGATTGTTTGACAAATGATGAGTAATTATGGTAAGCCAAGTATATTATAGGGTTATTATTTGGAGAATACAGAATTCCTATATAACTACATTCCATATAAAGTAGATATAAATATTCCTTATGATATATAGAATGTGAAAAATCTAAATATGAATTTTATGATAATTTAGGGTTTTGAAACAAATATTTGGAATTTTACATTTGATTAACATTTGATTAAAAACCCTAAATAAGATAAATTCATATTTTTTGGTTATCCCAATGAGATTGTGGGACATTACTTTTATAATCCTTTAAAACAAAATGGTTTGTGGCATTAAATAGAGTTTTCAATTAGAATAAGAACATAAGTTGAGGATTTATTGAGAGAAAAGTTGAACATGACCAATTTTAAAACTTATAAATAGGTAGAATTATTTTGATAGAAGTCCCACTAATTTTATATATAATTGTTAAAGAAGAACTGACTTAGTTTAAAAAATAAACTCAAAGTCCTATCAACATTCACTGGGAGCTAAAGTAATATATATAAATAGTGGAAATTAATGATGATGTAATGCTAATAGGTGATAAACATACTATCTATTGAGAGGCCAATGACCATTTTATTATGAGAAATGGCTAAAAACCATGGAATCTAAAATAAAATCTATATACACTAACTAATTTTGCAAATTATTGAATACACTAAAGGTGAGGGTATTTGTAAAACCCTAGGTATTTGTTCATTATGTATTCAATAAAAAAATTCTAATTTTTATTTTGGTAAGGGGTTAATTTTTTGAATTGCTGCCCATATCAGAATTCCTAGTGTCTGGAAATCTCCAAAAGTTTATTTGAATGTAAAATGATCCCTATGATATGTTTTTGGTATTATTCTTCACTTTAGAGTAGGTTTATGAGGCATTGAATGGGACTAGGTATCATGGAGTCTCACTACAACCTCCCCTACTCCATGTCCCCCCAGGTGAGGCCATTTTGAATAACCATAGGGTTATCTACATAGTGGATTTCCTCAAATATCCCAGGGTGATACTTTTGAACAATAGTGTGGGAGGACCTCAATGTGTACCCATTTGATTATTATCTCTTATTGTGGTGTTGTCTTGGAATCCAAAATGAAATCCACAACATCATAACAGATCCAATGTGTCCATTTTGACGCACTATAGGTTTCACCACACCATCATTCATGGCATGGTGTATTGGGGGATAACCTATTTAATACAAAGAGATCGGTATCCCCAAGATATGGTTCTTAGTGTGCAATGTGTATTTGGGGTATAGCTATGTATGAATCATTCCATGTTGAATGTTTAGGTTCTAGATGTTTCAGCTACCCTGTGCAAGTTTAATATATTTTTTAAAATTACATTTTCTAGTCAAATCTCTAATACCCCTCATCTCTATTTTAGAACCCACCACATGAGATTTAAAAATGTATATCACCTACTATTATACTTTGATTTCCCATTGGATTTGGGTGATGTTTGACACAATTTCATAGTAAATTATGTTGATTTTAGCCTTACACATCCATCTATAATTTTTTCCTCCTTCTTTATTCTTTTTTTATTGTCTCTAGCTAGGGGTTTTGTCTACTTATATTAGATAATGGTGTAAATCATCCCACATCAGGGGGATTCATGATAGTCTCATTGAGTATGATCTAAGAAGATGTAACCAACTTTTCTTTTATCATTCCTTTTGAGGTAAATTTTAACTGGTATTAATTTAGGATTGTGGATGAAATTTAATTAAATATCATATTGAATCATTTTTTCACCACTGGTATTTTTTAAAGATTAATTTTTAGAGTGTGTCATAGACTTACCATATGGGGTTGGTGTATGTTTCTTTGAAAAAAGGATGCCTAGATAATTTTAGGAAATTATTCCTAATTGTTGTTAATAAAAATAAATTATAAATTATGATTCATGAGTAGAATAAAAAATTTTGAATTTATTAAATTTAATTGTTGGGTATTGTGGTTTTATATATGTCTTTGAGGGTTTAGGTTATTCTTGGATGTCTGTAGGCATTGATGGATTGGTTGTGAATTAAAATTGGAAGTATATTGATCGAGGTACGTTTTTTTTACATTATTTGAGTCACATGTTCAATTGGTGATTTTATAATTGTGTACCATTATTATTGTATCTATATAAATGATTTATTTATGATGTGATACATCTAGAAATTAGGATATAATCATGTTTTCCAATTTTTTTGTATGGGTTGCAAAATTCTCTAAATTAATTAATGGTAGAACCTTGGTTGTATGTTTTTTGAGGTTCCTTTTTATGGATTTTCTAGGGTATGCATTTTATTTTTAGAGAAAAATGGATTTCCAGTTTTAAAATTTTATTTTAAAAAGGTTTTGGTTAAAGTAAAATTTCATATGGAAACTAGTTTTATTAATAATGGTTTTGAAATTGTATTTTAAATGAGCATGTGTTCTTTATGTTGGTTTCTATATGATTTTGGGACATGGAACTCAAGTGAATAAGAAGACATGTGTTGCATCTTAAAAAATTTAAAAAGGGTATTTGAATGATTTTTTTGGGATATTTGGAAGGTATTTATTGGTAAGGTTTTAGTTAATTTTACATCAGGATGGAGATTCCCTATTTTCAAGATATTTTGTGATTTTCATGATTATGATTTCTTTAGGTTTGGTGTTGTGTATGATAATGTGTGTTGTGAGGGTAAACTTGTGAGAACTCGTCTTTTGGTATCATAGTGATATTATAGTTTAGATTTTTATCTAAGACATCTAATTATATAGGGATGGGTTAGAAGGACCATAACAATAGTTAATGGATGTAATGTATAGAATGATTGGTTAAGTCCATGTGATAAAAATATGATCAAGAAACCTCTATAGGATCAATGTCCTATGGTTAGACCTGGAGAACCCTTGGTGGGTTCCCCAGTGGTATACTGACCCAAGATAGGGTGCATATGAGATGTGGGTATTGGTGACTAGATGTATAAACTTATAAACTGATTGTTGGTGTGAGCCTGATATATCAGTTGTAATAATGATAGGATATGTACTTAAGAGTCTCGCATTAGGTATATGAGATGTGTTTAGCTAGATATAAACCCCATAGAAAAAATATTACTATATGATTATCTTGGTGGGAAGAATTTTCCATTGAGATGTATGTACATACATGGGATAATTTAAAAATGCTCCATGGATCTATCATTCATACCTTGTGCTAGTTTTCAATTCCATGGGATGTTCCCCCCATTGAATATTGTGATATTGTATTGAATTTACTTGGAAATACTAATTTGAATTGAGGATATGGTATATGTCCCTCTTTGTTAGCCTCCAGTATTAGTTTATAATACCTTGGAATTTCACCTTATAATTTGCTATAAGGGATGAATCCCTACTCATTATCTCTACATGTTGGATTATATTTCCTAGAAAATTCTCTATGGAATTGGGGGACAGGGGATATGATTCTCCTAATTTTCCTTCAGTCTTGGATTGGAATTCATCGAATATGTTCCTTGAATTTATATATTCTACAATGGGATTCATAGGAATTTCTCCTAGGATCCATCCATTAAAAATGATATTGTTGTATTTCTTATGAATTTATCCTAGGAATAAAAATTGGTAATGATATTGGTAGGCCCAGTTACATGACATGCTTAGAGACACTCTGATTCTATATAGTGTTGGTACAGTCCGATGCTATGTAGTGTAGGTATAGGTGGTGTGACCAGTCCTACTACGATGGCTAAGATGCTTACCGGAACAGACGAGGTCTGTTACTCAAAGGTAGGGGGTGTGACTATTGTAGCGGCAAATATTGGTGTGGGTGGAACGCATCATTCATTGTTGTTGATCAGTGTGGATAGAAAGCGTACGACTATAGATCATGCTTCATTAGATGGAAAATTGATTGATATTCATGTAGGGAAATCAGAGGTTGAGGAACCATCTTTGGTTGATGACTCTCCTCCTGGTGTAGAAAGCATTGGAGATGCGGTGATGCACCCATCAGATTTTTTACCTGAAGCTATGAGATCAAGAAATATAAAGACCAAAAAGTCTCAATCTAGCATTATAAATCAAAAGAATTTTTCACAGGTAAAGAACATCGCATTAGAGCAAATAATCAAGAAATGTGACACCGCTCAAGTGACTACTAACCGAGAAGCGATTCTTGATAGATTTAAAATCTGTGAATACTCTACAATCGCTAGGATTGTGCTTCCAGTCGGAGGAAAGTCTTCGAAATTTGATGAATTGGTTCAAAAATTGGTCTCTATATGGGGTTTTTTTGGTTGGAAATGTATCCCTTTAGGTCGTGGTTTTTTTCACATCATTTTCTTATCTGAGAATATAAATAGAAGGGCGTGGGGGATCAGTTCAATCTCCTTAAAAAGAGGTATCAAATTCTTTTAGGAGTGGGATTTTCGATTTAATCCTTTTCCATAAAAAATAATAGAGTTAAAGTCTAGATCAAACTTATAGGCCTTAATTGGATTTTTTTGGCATCCAAATATCTTATTTGATATTGCCTTTATTGTGGTAATTCTGATAAAAATGGATAACAATACAAAAATTACTAAATTTGTTCATTATGCTAGCATAGTAGTAGAGGTTGATTTGGGATCTATCTTGATCCATAATGTTGTTTTGTCAACACTAGATGATGATATTCCTTTAAAAGTAGAGTATTAAAGACTTCATGACTTTTTCCTAGAGTGTTAATATATTTGTTATATTAAAGATAAATGTCATAGGAATATGATTTTCTCCTTTTGTTCTTTAAAAGGGAACCAAAATAATTCTTGTAGAAAGAAGCTGAGGAATCATACTACACAAACCAATGTAGTCTCATCTGGTGATAGAAAACCCACTCTTGACAAAGGCAATGTGAATGTTAGAGCCGGTTCATCAGATTTGGATAAGAAATTATCCCAGTAGACCCATGGGTAAGGGGACATGACCCTTATGTTAGTGCTAGAAGTGACTGAAGGAGACCTTAGACCCGAATTTAGTCCTACATTTTAGGGCCAGCAAAATCTGAGTGATGGTGGGAATCTTTCAAGGATTCAAGAGGAGATCAATAAATTAAGGAAAAAACAGGGCATTCATGGATGATGGGATGATATTTAAGATGGTACCCCCCCCAAATCATCTTATAGTCAGGTATTGTCTAAAGGAAAAACTGTTGTTGTAGATGATGCAGGTTTTCAACCCATTCCTCCAAGGAAAGTTGGACATAGAAAAGATTTCTCTTAACTAAAGATGACTATGCTTACTAGTTATCATGGTCCTGTTGAATTTGATTCTGACTGTTATAGTGACTATGATGATTCCTATTAGCATGGGTATGATTTTATATTTACTTTTGTTTCTCTTGACATGAGGGCATGAATTCTTGTATGACTCCATCATTCTACTTTCTGCATTTTCTTTTTCCCTTAATAAAGGGCTCTACCATAACCTTTTGGCTAGGTATTTATATTAGTGGGTATAGTATCCCCTTGATTATTCTATTTCCTATCAACTATTCAGAAGCCTCTATTATATGAAGAGATGTTCTTGAGTGTAAGTATCATCTATGCATGGATGTAGTTTAGGTGGACCATTATAGGGTGATACAAAAAGTGTCCAAGCATGTTTTGGATTGGGATAGTGTAATCTTGAGAGGAGGTTATGTTTATTGGTTCTCAAGTGGTATAACTAGAGCATGCTTAGCCAGTATGACAAAGATTGGAACCCAAGATTCTAGGGGATGTCCTGTTTCGGACTTTTTACATTGGGATGATTGAGTTATTTTTTTGAACAAATAATACATATTTTTGATATATGATACATGATTTGAGTAATTGGGATCAATTGGGATCTAGATACATGATCATGAATCGTGATAGTGGAATTCTAAGGGAATGATACAAGAATCTATGGGAAATTATTTTTGACATGTTTCCCTTTCAGGGTCTATTATTAGTTGTTGAAAATTTTACAAAATATATTATTAGGTTCAATTATATTAATTGACATCCAACAAGTTTGATTCATTGATTCTGAATGTGATTTTATTGTTTGACCCCTATTTCGAAATGGGTTTTATAATGATCTATTTTTTGATAAAAACACATTTTTGAATGGGAAACCCATGTTATGGAATGATGTGTGTGTGAAATGGATTTATAACTCAGTTTTACATTGCTTGATTCATCATGAAAATGATTTTAAATTATATCATTTTTTGGGGATTGAGAGAATATAAGTTAAATTATTTTGATATTGGAAATTGAAGTGGATTTGAAAATGTGATCTATTTTTATAAAAATTATTAAAAAGGATCAATATTATCATGAGATTTTATTTTGATGAATAAAATCTTGGATTCTATCAGTTTTTGATAAATATGGTGAGTTTTTTCATGTATAAATTGATTTGATCTTGTTTTCTAGAAAGAATAAATTGGTACCCATGTAATCCATGTTTTCATGGATTGTGATGTGGTTTGATCAGGAATGACCCAAAGGATTGAATTGTGTTCTTGACTTAAGGATCATGTGTATTTGTAATTTTCATGTGTGATTGGAGGGGGTAGACCTAATTTGGCCAAATAATGGGAAAAATGAAATTAATGATTTATTATAATGTGTTTTATTATTTGTATCTATTAACTTTGTGTGACTTGGGTGGTTTGTTCTGGATTTTGAAAGATGCATTGTAGTTATTATTAGAGAGTCATGTGTAGTGATCTCATGAGTTTTATGTTAAATGCTAATATTTTTTTATATGGATGTATGTGCTGGTGGGTTCAATGATTAGACTACTTGACATGAATTATTTTTACCTTAATGGGTTGGACCATTTTTTTGTATCTTGGTGGATGATTATAATGGTGAGGAGAAACATTAGTTGAAATAGTCTATTAGTATAGGAGTCTTATGGTAAGAAGTACCATAAGAAATGGAGTAGATCAATATCGATGATTCATTGTCTTGAGATTAAAGAGTGTGGTTGGGAACCATTTTGAAACTTGGTTAATGATATTTTCATGTTAGAATTTTGTTATAAGTTGGAGGACCACACCCTATTATTGTTATCAATAACAATTGGGACAAGTAGGGATAAGTTTTTTAATTTAGTGACATGATGATAATGATACTCCCATAGTGGATAGAATCTTATATTTCAAAGCTATACAACCCTTGTTTTGAAAGTTTTGTGGTGTAGTTGAACAATTATGTTCATTTTTAAGAAGAAAATCTGATTTTGGTGAGATGATGGGCCATGTGTTTGAATTTTAGGAGTGGTGTTGATGGATTTTTTCCATCACTGATGGAATTGGTATGGATTGGGTATGACCTTAGTGTGGTTCAAATTCATGGGATGTTGGGGATTATAAGTAGATATTTATGGTAGGATGGTTTGGTTGAGGATCCAACCATGTAAACTATAGTTATAGTTGAGTTAAATATTTAGTGTTCATGTTTAGATTGTGTAGAAATTCTTATGGGAATAAAGACTTCATGGTTAGATGATGTTGTGATTCTTTAGAAGATGAGGCCAAGAGTTTTTAAAAAAAATTAATTAGAGGAGGAGAAACTAGTTTTTGGACATAAATATATTTTATGAGGTGTAATATATATTAGAAAAATCATTTGGGATGTAGTTGATGTTATTCAAGTATCGAACTAGGATTTTTAGATTAAATCCAGTCAATCTAGTTTTAGTGGTCAATGTTTTGTAATATATTCATGTTTGAAATTTAGATATTTAACATATAATTTTATTCATGAATTGGTGATTGGGTGATGTCATAAATTATGTTTAATTACTATTTTGGATCATCTAGGATTAGAAATGCTATAATGGGGAGGTTATTAAACCTTAGGTCTTCCCATGTTATGTATTTCAATCAAAATTTTAGTTTTTGATTTTAGTAAGGGGTTCATTTTTGGATTCATGGATTAGATAAAAATTATGGTTATTTTATAAGATCTAGAAGATGTTTTTTATATGTTTAATTAGCTCCAAGAGGTGTTTTAGGTGATGTAGGTAGTGTGAGAGTCGATTTTGGAGGCTTGGTGGGATCCTGGAGAGACTAGAGGCCCACCAAAGACTCCCTTGCACTATATGTAACAACATTTAATCCTAAAATGAAGATACAATGGCCACATAAATACATTTTTAGGAACATAAAACAGATCTCCTAAAATGGGATCAAATAATTTAGTACTATTTTAAGGCAATAAACATTCAAAATTAATACATGATATTAAAAATCATGAAATAAAAATTAAAACTCCACAGAGAGCATTAATATTTATTTTTTTATATCCTTAAAATAATTTGATGTATGTTAACTTATTGGTACTCCAAGTAAAGGAAAACATAATAATGGGTGATCTGTAATGGTCTCTAAGGGAAAATTTATTACAAAATCTATCATATAATAAATAATGCATGAATAATGTCTGTGAGATGAACAATAATGAAATATGATAATATATAATATATTGAGAGGGGGGTATACCCATAGATAATATGGAATCATAAATAACAAAATCCATAGTTATCACTGGTCTCAAAATTATAGAATTCATAATTTTGTACATCATAATTATTCCATTCATGCCTAATTTCAGGACATCATATACAAATTAGTGGGGAATATGAGAAATACCCATTCCATTTTGTCTCATGATACCTCCTAATACATCAAGAAGATATCTAATATTTTCCCCACAATTCATCTAATATTATAATGCATTCATCATATTAAGGAAATGAATAACAATACAATATATAATAAACATAAACATTCGTGATAAAAACTAGCCTAAATTTTTTAAATATTTTCCTCAATAAAAAATTGAAAAACATGAATATAATACATAGTGAGAAATGAGTTGGATGATATCATTATATTATATCCCCAATTAATCATAAAAATCATTAAATAATTTAATCATAGGGGAAAACCATTATTACAAAATCATTAGAATGTATCTTTACAAACATTAAGAAATACTAATTTATTATATTATTTTAAAAAATCATGTATAAAGGGAATATTAATTTATTTTTATCTTCATGTATAAATTTTTTAGAATATCAATAATTAATACTTTTTATAGGTACGAAAAAATGACCTCTTGTAGTAAAAATTTAAAAAATTATTTTCCAACATTCATAAAAATTTAATAAAATATTTTTAAAGAAAATTACATGTAGATTCCTTTAAATTTTTTGAAAATAAATGCAATATTACTATAAAAATGTATTTTTAAATCATATAAATTTCTATAATAACATTCATAAAATCAATTTAAGAACATGGACATGATGTAGAAATATTCGTCACATAAAAAGTAGAAATAATGTCACCTTTTCATAACAAAAATTTCATTGTCATTTTGAATACTAAAAAGAGAAAATGAAATGAAAACCTGAAAATTTTAGAATAAAATGGATGATTTTTAATATATAAATAGTATATAATTCTCCAAATATAAATTAAAACATAAGAAATCCCAAATAAAAAATAATATTGTAGAATAAGCCCTTTCCTCAGACTTTAACTTGGACTGAAATGATATGGTGTCCTGTATAATAAATTTAGACATATTACAAATATATATTACAATAATATTTTATTTTTTCTTACTATTTACTATTTTTTTAAATTATTCTAAAATATTTATTAATAATTTGTTTAAAGAATCAATTTTGAGTGTTAATTGTTCTATTTTAGATATATGATTAGTTTTGATGGTATTAAGATTTTCACTATACTCAATAATTCATCATCTTATGAATCTTAAACATGTTAAAATTTTCCTTTTTATATAATCAATATAATTCCAAAATCATCAATTACAAGTGGTTATGAAAAATGAAAAAAATCATTTCTTCTAAAAGGTAGTTAATATGTATAAATAAGTAATATTTTAACTGTTATATAGATCAATATAAAATATATCAGATAAAAGATTAATTTTATTGAATAATAATATTTTTATAAATATAATATTTATTTATCAAACCATATTTATTACTGTCCATGTTGGATGGAAATGAAAAACGAATCACATTGTTTCATGAAGCTGGTAGTCCACAAGTACGTATACCAAAAAATATCATTTTCCAATGGATGAAACTGTAATAAGGTAGATAATTTATCAACATTAAAAAATCTTAATTATGTTCAAAATATCATATATATTCATTAATTCCATCTTTAAAACCCAAAATTTGAGGCGGAAATGGAATAAAAAATAAATCGCTTCATGAATATAGTAGTCCACATGTATTCATTAGGAATGTTTTCATTTACTATGAGATGGAAAATGACATGAAAATTTATTTTAACATAAACATAATAATATTTATATAAATATATTTATGATATGTTTGATGATGGTAAATTAATAAATAAATATAAAAGAACATGGTTAATATGTATACCTATTCTTTACAAAACTTCCATTTCTATAGACATTACGCCTTATTATTTTAATCTTATTTGTGATACCAGGACTTATGGGATATGTGGAATAAACTTAGGATTAGATTTGAGTATCTATAGGATGATATATAAGTCTCAATTTTTTTTAAATATGTGGGGTTATGAGTTATATTTTATAAGTGATGGGTGTGGCGCAGTTGTGATTAATCATTACTTTTAAATATTATTTGTGTCTTACTCAAAGAAAATAGGAACTAAAAGAAACAATTTTTTGTATTTGGAAAAAACTATTGAAATAACCTTATTTAAAAATAATTAATATGTTGTTTTATAACATTATAAAAAATTTAATCTTAATTTTTCATTTTCCCACATTACCATGGTGATAAATGTTCTCCAAATGTAAATATTCATAGTCACTAAGAATAAAATGAACCTTATTACTATATTTAATATTAAAGATTCCAAATATAAACTCAATTGTTTTTGGATTAAATTTTTATCTGATTAACTCATTAAAATCATGGGGAGTGGTAAAAAAATTTAATATTAAAAAAGTGTGGTATAGTGATTAAACCAAGGTATTCCTCTAAAAAGAAGTGCACACAAAATAGTTTTTCGCTTTTAATTAAAGGAAAAAAGTTTGTGTTTTTTTTGAATTATTTGGTTTTAAAATAAATGAAATAAAATAATTAAATTAAGAAATTTATAGAAATAAAATTAGAAACATAATTGATTTACAACTATTATATGATAATGGTTATCACATCAGTGTTAGTTTCCAAATTTCAATGTTATCCTTATTCCATTTAATTCAATCCTCTACTACTAGGTTGATTAAAGTGATATTCTATGATCATTTCCTGTCACTCACTTATTCAATGTTGATGGAGAGAGAAAAACATAATAGGGTATTAGTTTAGTCTTTTATTCATCCTCTTTTGAGAGAGAGTTACAATTAATACCCTCTAATAACTCATACAACACCTATTTGAGTCTTCTTCATCCCAAACAATCAATAAAATCCACTTCACATCTCACACGTACTAAAGATAACAATGTATTCCACCACTAATCCATGGTATATTCCATTGTATATAAATAAACAAACAGTGGAGGGAAATAATTATCATTGACCAGAAAAAAAATCAATAATAGAATTAATAGCCAAATATAATTTCACTTGAAAATAAAAAATGCTATATGAAATTGAAAACAACTTCGTAGAAGAGAGAAAGAGTTTTTATTTAATAATGTGAAATTTCTCAATAACTATAAAATTTAAAAACCTACCATCCACCAATCACAATAGTTTTTACCCCCCCCCCCCCATGTTAAGGGAAATCAAGATTAATGGGGTATAATAATGAATTAAAAAGATGATAAAAATAAAACAATAAAAATAAAAGGAGAAAAGTTGTCGAGCATAATATATCCTCCAAAATATTGATCTAATTTGGAGCACCATATCTCAGAATAACCCCATGGATCCCCATTAAATGATTATCTCAATTCATTTTTCTATCTAACATCAAAATTTCACATTAATTGGACCTTTATAAATGATTCTATTGAATTTATAATGAGTAAAACTTTTTATGTCTGAGAATTCCTTAAATATTTCTTCAATGTATATCATTTAATGGACACCTTATTGATTGAATAACACCATTGAATTTATTTATAAAACTATCCTATGAGTCTAATTTTATATCTATAAGTAATCACCTAAATTAGAGGTGTGTAGCCTGAGTTATGCCTCATTTTCTTTTGTAGGGTCTGCATTGTCTTCCCAAAAGGTTTTTAACATTGATGGATATCTTTCAACCCTTAATGATCAAATTGGATATGGGTCCAAAACAGAATGTTGAATCCCACAATCATATTAATACTATAAAAAATAATCACATAAATTGGTCTAACACTGTAAATTTTAGTCATGATATATAGAAGCTCCCGAAAACTATTAGATTTCCATATTTTAGTGATTTTAACAATTAAGCCCAAACATCATTCAAAAATACTAAAATGAAACCAATTACCTTAAATTTACTAATTAGAAGGGATAAAATCATTTAAAAAATACAAATAATTAGGAAAGTATTATTTATATCAATTCCCTCACACATAGAACTTGGAATCATGGATAAGTAAGCATTAAAATCAAATCCAAAAAAATTCAAAACACATGCCCATGAGATCCACCAATTCCACACCAAGAAATAAAAATATATTGTTTCTCATAAAAAACATTATTTCAAGTTCTCATTTCATATAATTTAATAAATTTTTCTTTCATTTATCCTTTTATGCACATAGAACACATACATAATGTAAATTTTTTATCATCTCTCAAATGAAAATTTTTAAAAATTATTATTACATCCAAAATCATGCAAGAGTCACCATATGATTGATAAATTCATAATTCACCACTTTATGTGATTCAAGGACAAGTGTTTATCATGATAACTTTATAGGGTTGTCCTTGTATTTCTGAAGGTATGATTTAGATGTTAAAAATTCTGAGGGTGAATGAGGATGGATTGGCTATCTGTGAAGCAAAATTGAAAGATTCTAATTTTCACTCATGTATGGTATCCTACTAACAACCCCTATTAGAAAATAAGATCCATAATAATGAAATATCAAGTATATGTCACACCCTACATCATATAAATATAAAAAATATCAATTTTCTCAATCATAATTTGTCTTGAAACCTCAAGATAGGCACAACATTCTTTCTACTTTGGAAGCCCTAGAAAGGTATAACATATTTTATAAAGAAATATCCAGAAAAAAAAATTAAACATAATAAAATATTCTGAAAGACATAATCTCTTTAAAATTTTATTTCAATTCAATGTATTAGCAAAAGAGGTATCACAATACAAGATAGCTTTCCCGACACTTCTATTCAATAGGTTCGTGCAATTTAGCATCCCAAAGAGGTTAGATTAGGAATATTGTCCTGTAAGGTGGCCAACCTAATAGGATGTTCATGGATTATAAGGGAGAAATGGATTAACTATACTAGAAAGATAATAATAAAAATGAATCTTCTAAGAAATGAGTCTTTGAAACCAAATAAATGCTTCATTCATTTAAAAGACAAGTACCTCAAATCCTCAATTTTTGATAGGAATAAATAATGAATTTTTTTATAATACAATTTATAAAGTGATTTAAAGAATAAATATAGTAAATTGTGGAATTGGATTAAAAAATTTGAAAAAATTTCATGAAATTCACAAAATATTTGAATTGAAACAAAGTCATATTAAACCTTCATTTTGGCTTAGTTTCATGAAATAAATTGTTTCACTATTGTTAATGGGTTTCAAAATGTAATTTATAATAATTTGATCATAAAAGATTTAAATCACTTAAAAATTTAAAATAAAACACACAAAAATTGAAAAAAATACTTTCATTTTGAAAAATATGAAAAAAAATATGAAAAAACAAAACTAAATATTTTTCCTCTCGAAAACCTAAATTCTGAAATTTCTTCAGTATATTAAAGTAGATTTTAACTTATAAGTATATTTTAAATTGAATCACTACAATAAAAAAGTAATTAGGAGAGCTAAAACCTAACTTATTGACAGTAGAATGTTGAGTTAAGATCCCAAGTGTTTCTCTTTGAAAACATACAAAGAAAATTAGGAAATATAACATTACAAATTTATTAAAATAAAATAAAATATAGAATAAATTTGAAATGAAGGATAGATTTTGGTTTGATCCCCCATGTGGGACCTAAGATTTTACTGTGTCTAGATAAGAAGTTCTAGTTGGGTATCCCCAATCTCATGGTGGGTGGGTTTCTTTCTCATAAACCAACAAAAATTCTCCATTACAGCATAAAATTATTCCTTTTTGTTGAGTACTATATGGATATAGTACACCAAATCCATCCCATGGTAATGAGGTAAAACATGAACGGTGTGGGTAGGATATAAAATGGGTACAGATCTTTCTTCATTTCAACTAGTATATCCTCTCTGTCTTGTTTCAATGGTTTCTCAAGGAATGTTTCATCAAAATTATATTTAAAGGAAAAGTTAGAGTGTAATTATATTTGAAAAAAATTAATTCATTAAGAATAAGTATAAAATTATTCCCCTTAAATGTAAGAAGTTATTGTATTGGTTACATTAGAAATATTCACTTAGATCTCTACATGAACTCCCCCCAATAATTATTCAAAAATATCAGGGATCTCCATATATTTCTCATTATGTGCATATTATATTTAATTATCATCCTCCTATAAGTTAATTATTGTGTTGGTAGAATCTAAAAATTTAACATAGTATGAGGTGACACTAAATCATGTTTCAAAAAACATAGAATATCGTGAGTTTCTAAAATATCATCTACCCAAATTGTTTCTAATTCAATTGATTCATCATTTGAAAACACCAATTAAAGTTGTGTAGTACCTTATAAGGGTAGATAGTTAGGAACTTTATTTTTGTGGACATCCTTAGAAAAATTAGGGATGACTAAGGGGTAATTTTATTAGACCTTGACCCCATTATAAAATTATAGAATGTAATGGGAGAACACAGATATATCATGGTCCATCACTTCAAAAATTTGTTTTTTCATGTACTCTCTAGGGAAATATATGAATTTATTGGATGATTTCTCCCCAATAAATGTTTCCAAAATAATTTTACCTATCTAATATCAGTAGAAACCCAATCCTCCAGGGAAATGAGTGAGATATTAATTTGTTGTTGCACATGCGGGTAATTATTCCATGAATTAAAGAAATAATCTTTTGAAAACATCATGGTAAAGGATTTTCTTAATTTGAAAATATTTAAATTTTTTAATTTTATTTTATAAATAACTCCCCAAAAAAAGTGCCACATTTGACTCATTCCTATAATGGGGTGTAAAATTATTTTTATAAATGGAAATAAATCAAGAATTACAAAATAGAAAACCTACCCTTGCCCAATCACTCAAATATTTACCCCACCATGGTAAGGGTAATCAAGATGAATTGGGTAGAATAATTGATTACAAAAATTAGAAAAATAAAAGATATAAAATAAAATTAGAAAAGTTTTCTAGCATAATTTTTCCTCTATTATATGAAATTGAAAACAACATCGCAGAAAAGAGAAAAATATTTCATTTAATTATGTCCAATAAAAAAACATTAAAAAATTTAAAACCTACCATTTACCTAAAAATAAAATTTTAACTATATCATGGTAAAGTTAATCAATATGAATGGGTTAGAATAATGAATTAATATAATAAGAAAAAGAAAATAATGAAAAGAAAAGAGGAAAATTTCTCCATATGATTCTCGTCTTAGAAAGTATTCTCATGTTTCTACCAATATCATTGAATCACCCTATGGTACATTATAATAAGATGATAAAATTGAAATTATTATATTACCTCCAAATATCATATTAATTAGACACATCTTGAGAATGGTATTGAATTTAAAATGACTATGAGTTTTTTTTCGGAGAATTTCATAAATATTCCTTCAATGTATATCATTAAATGGCCACCTTAATGATTGTATAACTCTATGTAATTTATTTTTCAAACACGCACCAAAGTCTCCTTCCATATCCAAGTATAATCACCTCAATTGGTGTTTTTTATCCCATGTTATGCTTCATTTCTATATGTGGGGTCCATATTGTCTATCTGAAAGGATTTTAACATTAATGGTTTTGTTTCGGCCCTAATATGTATGAATTTTATATAGGTCCAAAAAATTGAAATTATAATCACATGATCATAAGAATACTACAAAAAAACAATAACATCAATTTTATCAATAATATGAATTTTATTCTTGAAATATATAAGATTTATAAAACTGTTAAATTTCCAAAATTAATAAATATTCACAATTAAGGCATAAAATCACCAAAAATACTAAAATAAAGGAGATCACATTAAATAGAATAATTGGAAGAGATAAAATCACTAAAATCATATGAATAATTATAAAAAAATTAGCTTCATTACGGATGAAGAAAAACATAATTTTAATATAAGTGTGGATAATGTAATGAAATCCCTTTTTTAGAAAAATCCATTTTAAGCAAAAAAATGAGCATAAAAAAATCAAATATATAGTAGAATAATTTCAAATAAAATATATTTTTTTATAAAAGGGAAATTGAATTATATTAAATTTATATAAAAATATAACATGAATTTTAGATAACTTTCTTTTAAAAATGAAATTTTTTGAAAAAAGATTATTTTTAAATTTTCACCCAAAAATGTACTATTTCAGGAAAATGAAAACAAAATATACATAAGATAAATTTAAGATGATAAATTAAAAAGTAAAGTTCATTACATCAAACTATATTTCCATAATTATAAAAATTATCATTTTAATAAAAATACAAAAAAAATACTTACTTTTATATAAAAATGTCTATTTGAAATAATAAGTGTTCTTGAACAGATATGATATAAATTGATTAATAATTAATTGATAATATTTTCTTTCAAACATTTATCTATTATAAATTATCATATCCTTATTTATATATGATGCATTTTTTTATTAAAATAAAATATACAATACATAAAAAAATTCTTTGAATAAATATCTATTTTTATCATTAAATAATTTTAATCATATCATGATTAAACTTTATTTCCAATTAATTAATGTTCATAAATAAAAACACAAAAAAACAATGTATTTATCACTATATTTTTATTTACTATAATTTTATTTTTATATGTCGCAACTCATTTTATTTTACTGTCACATGTAACATAAGTTATCTTACGTATTATTATATAATGGATAATTAAATGGTCTAACAATTTAAATTTTTTATTTTTATAAACACATTTTAGGAAAATTGAGAACCCAAAAATAATACCTGAATCATAGAATATTAAATCATGTAGAAAATTATCAATCTTTTCAAAAAATTATTAAAAAGTTTTTAATTAGTCATCCTTTGTAATACTTCATAGATATAACATTCACTTTCATGAATTGTGAAATTAATTTCCAACAATATTGAGAATATATGAATTTATACAAAATTTATATATTTCTACTTACTAAGTGAAATGATTCTCTTTGATTGAGTGTTTCAATTGGTTTGTTTTAATTATTTTTCTAATGATGAATATGTAAGTGGAAATTTTCTTTTATGAAACCATAATATTAACCTTTAATGAATCATAATATAAAAAAATTTATTATACCTATCAAATACTAAAATAGTTGTCACAAGACAAGATAATAATACATATGAATAAACCATCATGTGATTAATTAATTCATTATTTTTAAAAACATCAATAGTGACACCTTAAAAATATATAATACTTTACCCGTAAAATTAATCATAAAAATTTCAACTAATTTATCATAGACTATTTTATATTTAATCTACCAGCTCTTCAATTCTCAATGTTATATAAACCCAAAAAATCTGAACTATACAAAAGTCAAACATGGGTAAAACTATATTGTTTCCAACTAGGAAATTATTTTTCATATTTCCTGACATTTTTTTATTGTAATAAATTCTCAATTATGTTTTTGAATTGAAAACTCATTTGTTAATATTATATGGGATGATTAAATATCCATGAAAAATATAACATTGTTTTTAGATCATTAATCAAATAAATAATGAGTTTATAATGAAGTTACTTAATATTAAAACTAAATGGAATTGAACAATAGTCATATTAATTTCATATGAGTATCCTTTATCTCATTAAAATCATTTGAGGTAGATTAAATTTAAGATTGGGAAATTGTTTTATATAGTTCCCCATTTATTATAGTCGAATCACTAGATATTTCTATCTTATTTATAACCCTTACAATCATGATCTATGTGGCCCTTATCTATACACTTTTAGTAGAATATCATTCCCTTTAAATAATTACCATGGTATTTTATTCCATAGTAATCACATATTGTATGATATATCCTTCCCTTCTTATCATTTACCTCAATTTTACCCATGATTTTCAACTATTATATTATTTTAAAATTTTATTAAAAAAATAATACACATATTTTTCATTATCTATCATGATGTCACATGATACCATATCAATATAGGATGGGAATGTTTTAGAAAATAGTGTCTTTAGTTGGATCAGATTAATCCCATAAAATTAATGGTGAATATTTCATTCTTGATTACGTATGTAGTCCATGTCATACCTTTATAATATAATAATGTTTCCTTATACACAATAACAATTTCATCTTACATATAACATAAATGATGGAATTTTCATTTAATGTCATCTCAATTGTATTATGAAAAATATTTCTCACAGAATATCATCTTAAAGTTCTTCTATTCCATTCCCTCTATCTCATCCTCTTACTTTTTAGTTTGAATTAATGACCACCATTGATAACCATCCCCCTTTAAAAATTACACTACAATAATAACCATTTCCCTTTCATTATTTCTCAATAGAAAATATATATTTTCAAGGACAAGATCCATTACTCAAATATCAATGGATTAGTAGTTCCATTAATGGATGGAGGTTTTCTCACAAGAATCATCCCTGTATCATTACCTTATCCAATGTAGAAGCATGTTTTTCGATATAAGAATGGTTATTGTTCATATGCAAAGTCAAATAATATGATATATTTATAGTCTTATATTCGTCAACACTATCCTCATTTACATTATCATGAGGTAAATCTATACTTATATTATAGGCGGTTATACATTTTTATTCATTATAATTTGATCCATATCTAGATAATGGAATAACATAATTATCTCAAATCAAGCAGAATTTTACATAACGGTGTATAATTTCAAATATTGTGTGAAATTTGAAATAAATTAATAAATTTTGCACAAATAATCACTTAATTATAGTTTAATGTATTTGGGGATGTCATCAAATCATAATAATATTTTTAAATCATTCATAACGGTTCTTAAATATTATTTTTATCAACTAAATAATATCCCCTATTAGTTTCTAATGTTTTGTGTAGTTAGGCCCACATATTTTGCACTAATTAAGTATCAGGTTAAAACCCAACCAACCTTTTTCAGGGTTATTACCCTAAGGAGAATCTATATCAGATCCTATATACACTTATTTGTATCCTAACATGGATTTCATTATAGTGAAATCCCAAACTATATACTTTAAGAAAACATGTTAGCTTTTATATACTTATATTTATACTTAGATTCAATCATATGGTCTTATTCATTAATCAATGCTTTCATAAATCTAGTGCATAGGGTCGTACAAAACATTACCTGATATATACTATGACAACCATGACTTCATTAAATTATATATAGTAGTTACCTTACTATAGTGGTATAAAATACAAGAGATTAAATCCAATTATATTGAATTTTTTCGTAGTATTTGGATAATAGATACATAAATTATTCCCAAATTATATTTGAAAAAAAGGAAATAAAACACTAAATTACAGTGAGAAATTTATTATTATTTTATGATATCCCTGAAATCATTCAACTTTCACTACATAGTTTTCTATGGAAATGAAAACATAACAAAGGGTTATCTTAGAATTTATATTAGAAAAAATGTATAATGAAATATATCATACAATAAATAAGGCATTAATATTATAGAAGAGAAAAAATAAAATATTATATATAACTTGATCATGAAAGGGGAATATATCCGTGGATTATTTATAAAAAACCATAATCACACAGATAGAAATAAAAAATATCATAATGATAGAGTTCATGATATCAGTCATTGTAATATTTCTTTCAATTATTCTTTCCAAGATATGATACATGAATAGGTGAGGCATATGCTAAATTATAAAGAATCTATGTCTTATGAAACCTATTGATTAATTGAAGGACTATTTAATATTTTTCCCCAACCATCACTCATTAAGACCAATGCATCTATCATATGAAATAAATTAATAAAAATAAAATACACAATCAACATATATATTCCTAATTAAAAACTAGATTAAAAAATGTAAATATTTTACCCATTCAACAAATAGAATAAAAATATCATAAGATTTTTAGAGAAATATGTTATATTATATCATTGTATTATATCCCCAATTATACAAAATATTCTTATAATAGTGTTGTTATAATTGAAAAACACGGTAATAAAACATTACAAACAATATTTTAAATTTGGAAAAAATATCCCTTTTTTAAAATCATTTTAATATCATATATCCCAAAATAACAGGAATGAAATTTTCCTTCAAAACCCATGGAAATTTCTTGACTAATATTGATAAAAAAAATAAGGATTATGACGGTGGTAAATGTTTTTCAAGTGGTTACAAATAAAAAAAATATTCTTTTCCCACTATTGTAAAATTCAAAAAATAAATTGTATGGAAAATTATAATAATATTCCATTAAAATTTTTGTAATGAAAAAAATATATACAATATATATTCATTCTCTATCATTTCAATGTGGACAATAAATTCTATAAAACAATTTTATGTTCACTAAAATTGATAATAATAGACCCAAATAGAAGAAATAATGTTTTCTTTTCTTAATAACATTTTCTCAATAATTCTGAATACCAATGAGGGAATATTTAATAAAACAATAAAACTGAGAAAATAAACATATGATAATAAAATATGTGGGGTTTAATAAAAAACCTTTAGATAATTTCCCAAATGTAAATTTAAACACAAACCTTCCCATAAAATGTGATTGTTGAATAAACCATTACAATCGACTTCCTATTGGTGTGAAAAGATCTTGTATCATATATATAAAAAATAAGAATTATTATAGATATATATCAGTACAATATTTTCATTTATCATAACATATTCTATTAATTTATAATTTATTCTTTCCTATTTGTTAAATATTAGTTTTCAAAATCAATATTGAGTATTAATGGTTTTTTTCCATATATGTTTTCTTCAAAAGTTTGAATCCTTACACCTTGGTAATATTTTATACATCTATAGAATATTGAAAATATTTTAAATATATTGTTAGTTTAATTAATATTTTTTTTACCATCCAATAAAAATGGTCTGGAAAAATGTAATATGACATTTCTTAGAGATGATAATTTATACATATGCATAAAAAATCATATATTATAATGGATGGAAATAAAATATAGTAGTTTAATTTTAATAAATAATTATAAAATTATAAATATAATTTTTAATAATTCAATTCAACTTTATGACCATCCTTGTATTGATGAAATGAAAAGTAATAACTTCCTTTGTTGAGGTGGTATTCTACTTGTATGCACGAGTGCAGTAATCATTTTCCAACATATAAAAGGGTAAGAATATAGAAAATATAATATCTTTTTAAAATAATAATTATTTCATAAATATCATTTATATTAGTTAATTACATATTTATAACCATCCACGTTAGGTGGTTATAGAAAATGAAATACAACGCTTCACAGAGGTAGTTGTCTAGACGTACACATAAATGATGTTTAGATTACTCATATGAGAAAGAGGATATGGAAAAAGGTTATAACATAAAAATAATATTATTTTAGTATCCATTATATACATATGTTATTATATCATTATGGTTATGATATGTTGGAAGGAGGTATAAGTTGAAATAAACACAAAAGAACTTGGTTAAGATGTGTATATATTCTTTGGAAAACTTCAATCGGATTACACATTAATCGTTATTATGTTTGTATTTTGAAAAGAACAATAACTCTAAGACATGTTTATATAATTTATTAAGGTATTTATTTAGGTATTTTATGATCTAGGGTGTTCAATTTTTTCGAATAAGTGAGGATATGATATTTTATTTTATATGTGAGTGGAGTGGAACACTTGTAATTACACATAACTTTTAAATAAAATATGTGACTTACTCATTATCAAGGAAAAAATAAATTATTATAATTATAATACAATTAGATAAGGTTTCAAATACCATTATTAAATTATAACTAATATTATATATTTTTTACATTATCACAATGATTTAAACATAATTAACCTATTTTTCCCCATTACTGTGGTGATAACATTTTTAACGAGATTATTATTCATAGAGACCAAAAATGAAATTAAAAAAAATTACATTAAGAAATATAAATATTAAATACATTTTTCATGATTAAATTAATAAATTTATAAAAAATTAATTTTAATTAAATACGCAAAATGAAATGAAAACAGATTTTTTTAATTTATTTTTAGATAAAAAATATAATTGTACAAAAAGAATATGTAATACTGATTAATATTAAATTAATTTTAGTATAAATGATAAATTTGATACTAATACACTTTTAAAACAAATAAAATATATAAAAATACTTTTTAATTACTTTATTTAATGAAAATAAATGAAACATTTTCATAAATCAGTATTTTTCAATATTTATCTAAAAAACACTTTAAAAAAAAGTCTAAAATTTACTATAAGAAGATTTTAGAATGGAGATTTAGAAAATGTAGTTAAATTTATAAAATTATAATATATATATTTTAAATGAAAATACAACATATATCAAAAACCATCTTTTATAGTTAAATCGCCCTTTTAAACCATAAGTGTTTTTAATGTTATACCATAATTATTTATTGGAAATTACACATCAATATGTTATTTCATACATATAAAAATTAAATATTATCATAATAATAATTTAAAAGTGTTCAATTTATTTTATTTATATAATCCTCAGAATAATTATAAAACATTTCTTTGAAAAAATATAAATTTTAACATTGAAAAATTATAATCATATTGTGATAATTATTTATTCTAATAATTAAGTTTCCCTAATTATCCAATAATAAAAATTTACTATCAAATTATTTATTTGTGTTTATGAATTATTATAATATATTGTGACTTATTTCTGTTTGTTGTTTCATGCAACATAAGATACCAAATATATTATTATTTAAAATATAATTACATACTAAAATATCAAGGAGTTACAATATGGTCTCCTAGGTCAGACTATGTTGGATGACTATGGCGATATACATGGTATAGAGTTCCCTAGGGTGCCAATGAGAACCTATGAACAACGGTGAGGAGGTCCCTCACTGTAGTTCTCCTTTGGTCATTTGGTTTGAGGTTGGTGGTGGCCTAAGCATCCAACATGCATTGTCATGCATCGTAGGGGAGTTGTGATGCCTATTTTGAGCCACCATAAATAGAAAAACATTACAGTTCAAGGTGTGGTGCATTTTTTGATGACCTTTATAAAACGGTAATAGGTAGGGGTCCCCCAAAATGGTCATCAATGTAAATGGGGTTCTCATGGATTATCTAGGTGTGCACCATGATGTGGTGTAAGAAATTTGAATGTACCCCAACTATTTTCATTTTTGTAAACCCAATTTCCCCCTCCTATTTCTTATACCCTAGTCCATCTTTTCGTCCCCAACATGAACATCTAAGAAAAGGGGATACACTATTATTATTCTACATAAATTCCCCATGGGTTTTTCATGATGTTGAATTTGATTTTACAGATAATTTGAGAAAGTTACGTATTAAATTCCATTAATCTTGTTTTTTTCATCATTTTTTATTTTCAATTTATTCTAGATAGTTTTTATAAGGATTATGATTATAGAATTATGGAAATTATAGTACTTCTTGGGGATTCCTAAGTATCTCATATAGGGTGTCCCAAGAGAATGAAAGCAAACTACATTTCATCGTTCTCTTTGAGGTATGTTTAATCACATATTAATTTTCTGTTTTATTCTTAAATTAAAATGAATTTCTAACTGAAAATTCATTTTTTGAATGAAACTTTTTTATATTAGTATCATTATTATGTTGTGATCTTTTTATATAGGTTTAGACTCTCCTTTGTTGTGATAAGTTTTCTATGTGAGTTTTAATAAATTATTCATAATTTTCTTAAATTAAATTAAATTTTAAATTGCTATTAATGAGTTTAATAACATGTTATGATTTTTTTATAATGAATTGTTTGGTCTCATAGTTCTAGAAAGGCTCCAATGAGTTGAGGAAGTTTTTGGGTGATCCTAGGTTGTGATGGTCTGGCTATGAATTAAAAATAAATTTGGTGTGAGTGAGTTTGGTGGCCAGTAATTTACTTAATTCTCTTTTTCAATTGGTGTTTTTATAGTCATGTTCCATCATTATTATAATGCTATGTATATTGTATTAATTTTATGATAATTTGAAAATTTTGGATAAACACACATCTTCCAGATGATCAAAATGGTCTTCATATCTTGGTGAATTTTTCCATGGTTCCACCTTGTCGAATGAGTGATGGTGGACTAATTTATGTATGGATCATACAAATGCGTTATATTTTGAAAGAAAAATGGTTTTAATAATTTAAAATTAGATTTTACAAGTTTTTTAGTCCAAATGTAATTTAAATGGGACTTGGATACCTAGATAATGGTATATAAATGGTATTTTAAATGATCAAGGGTTATATAAGAATGTTTTGATGGGATTTTAGGCCAATGGCCTCACATAAGTAAGAATATATGTGATTCGTTTTCAATGGATTTAAAAAGGGATATTTGATTTTGTTTTTAAAGGAGATATAACGTTGAATGATTGGGAATATTTTTGTCTATTTTACATCTGGATAGTGATGTATTTTTATCCTAATAGTGTGTTCTTGTCATGATTCTTTTCTCTATTTTCCTATGGTTGGTGTAATTTATGATGATATATGTCTTCTGTGTATCCATTTAAGAAACTATATGTTGGTATAAAAGAAATAAGATGATCCAAATTGTTATGATAGGACCCTTTCGGTGTAGAGATGATTCAAGAAGACCCTAATCATAGTTGAGGGACATGATGAATTTGATGGTGGGTTGGGGAAACGATATAAAAATATGATTAAGGAATCCATGTAGGATATCCATTCTATTGTTTGATCTAGCGCACCATTGTTGGGTGTTTTGATAGTTTTTTAACCGTAGAGATGGATTGTGACAAATCTGGGAATTAGTAGTTAGATGTTTTATCTTATAAATTGATCATTTATGTGAGCATAATATGGATGTGGTGGTATTTTTTATCTTTGTGGTTGAGATTCTAACCTTAAGTGTGTGATACAATTTTATGAAGACATCAAACCTTTGTGAGACACACTACTATAAGGTTATTTGTGTGCGACGAACTACCCCAAATATAAATAAAGATATATGGGATGCCTTATACTAGTTCCCTGTATTTGTCTTTTATGCATCATATTGGTTTATAATTCCTTATGAAAATTCCCCTTGGTGTTGTTTCACTACTGATTTGGATTACCTTGGATGTTATCCTTAGAATCATGGATATGTGATGCATCCCTCTAAGTATCCCTAAAGGATTTGTTTTTTTGGACATTTTCTTTAGAATCAGGGATATGTGATGTGACCCTCCTAGTTATCCTTGTGGGTTAGTTTGGATTTACTTAAATCATCTACTTATAATTATGTATAGGTTATCAAAACCTACTAGTTATTCTATGGGATTAGTTTGGATGGCATAGAAATTTTCATTTGATTTATATTTTCAACAATTTAATGACTAATATAGGGTTATATAATCTAGTAATTGAGCATTATACTATTGTATTTCCATGTACATGATCCCAAGAATCATCCTTTGGAGTTATATTTGTTGTACCATTTATGTGATATTCTTAAAAACATAATGACACAGGTCAAAGCAGGTATAATCAGGGATCGAGGTAGCCTATTAGGTGCTAGATGACCAAACATATATCTTTTATGTTCTTGAGGGTTATGTTCCTGGTGGGTGTGTTGTATGATAATGACTAGGCCTATTATATATGTATTTCATGATCATATTCTTTCTCATAGAAACACAATGTATTATTAAATAATTTATTATTCATAGTGATATTTTGGATATAACCCTACCCACATACATGACATGGGTTTCAATGTATATGGGGATATTTTTAATATTTTCTCTTAGTAAATTGGTATTGTTTGGAGCTAGACATATGGTATATATCTAGAATGTTTTTGTGTCTGAACATTAAGTAGGTTAAACCATGTGAGGTGGTGAATAGGATAATTTTATTTTAGTTATTGTTCAGTATGTACTTTTCAATGTGCCATTTTTTTATTTTAGATATTATGCCTTTTTATTTTGTATCATCTACTTATAATATATTAGTATTGATGAATCACATAGTCTATTTAACATACTTATATTCTACATTGTGGGGTCCCTTTCGGTTCCCTATTTTATGTTAATATGTTTTTTGGATATCTATTTTATCTATAGGTGATCCCTATTTTTTGATAGATTCCAGAATGGCCCTTGAGTCTTATATAATAACGAATAATCACCCCATGTTTATTAAAAGACAAAGCATATTGATTAAGGGGATGCATGTCTAATGTCATGTTGCATCCCTGCATGGGCATCGTTCGGGTGGCTCTAGTAGGGGTGTTACAAGATCAATATAGTGAAAATTGGTTTTTGTTAGCACATGTAAAGAGAAAATACAACCAAACTTTGATTTAATTATATTGAGTAAATTCATGGTCATTCTCAATTGAGTAACATGTGATACGCTCAATTATATGTATGGGGGAAATGTTATGTTATCATTTTCAAGATAGATGACACAAAAGGTTCTCACCAACAAGGTCATAATTTTTCATAGAATCATCAAATGTATGAGATTTATTACTCAGTGTGGACATGTTCCATGTCTAACGATCACTCACTGTCAAAGAAGAGGGGATTATATTTTTATATATATGATTTATATGTTTCATATTGTAGTGGACATGGTTATATAGATATATGACTATGTTTTATCAAGATTATACTATAACCTTTAGTATCTTGAGTAATATTGATAAATAAATATAGGCTTCACATTGATTGGATCAATAAATTGAGGATTTTATAATTCTTTTAAATGATACAGATTCATATAAGGACACCTAGTTATGCCTTAGAATAAATATTAAATTTTATAAAAAGTGTCTTTTCCAAAAATAAATAAGCTTCAAAAAATATATTCAAAAAAAATTTAGATATATTTACAATGACTTTGATTGATTTTTATAAAATCCATATGTGAATTTAGTGTGAGTGAGATATTTTTTAAAATGAACTAAAATATAGAAGAATATATCTTTTGGTATTCCTAGAGTCATATAATGTGATGTAAATAAGATGTATATCTATTGTTAGGATATAATCATCTCATAACAGGAATAGATTTTCGACTCTTAGTCTATATCATAGTGTATGATAGGATTAAGATATAGGATACAATAACATAGTCACTACCTTGACTTCCAAATAAGTTTCCGTCAGTTATGAGTCAATTATATTTTGTCATTAATGGATTTACATTATTGTTTAATGATTTTAAGTGTTGAAATTTTTATGAATGTTGTAATGAGAATTATTGTGTATCATCATCCATGAGATCGTAGTCAATTATTTGATATTCCAACATTATTTGTTTAGTGAATTCAGTTTATAAAATGGATCTCATCCCCCCCATATGGCTATCATTATGAATGAAATCTAATTTAAAACTCTCTCCACCCCTAATCACCTACTATTATAATAAGGCTCCATCACCTCCTTTGTGATTTCAGTTCCACTTATTAGTAATAGAAATCCAAAACCAGTGTAATTCAAAAATAGGTGGGATTCATATGGTTGTTTCTTCAGTGATATCTATCAAGAATATGTAATTAAATAGTATAATATAGACCTTTCATTAGTAATTGTATTATCATTATATGTTCCTCATTTATGAATTTTGATTCATTTCTTGATAGACCATTCATATTTGGGTTTTCTACCACTACCAAAATTAGTATATTATCACCCAAAACCCATTTGTATGCCTACACGACAAGTCATAATATACCTGATGTGTAATTTTATGGGTCAATACATGTACTCATAAAAGATATTATGGCCACTTGACACAATATAAATATAAATGGAATGTATCACTTATAATATGTATGAAGTACATGGTGTGTATGATGATCGTTAAAAAACATATTGTTGAACATTTTTCATGATATTACATATTAAGAATGTATATCCAAAATGCATTCTAAAAATTAAAATGTATTTATCTTATGTGAATCAACACCCATAAAACAGTGCGTACAACCACTTACACATCATCTAGTTAGTTCATCACTTCACTTATTCAGTCGATTGACCGAAATAGAATGACTAAAACCTCAACATATACATTTTCTGGTTTGAAAAGTGTTATATAGTGTCTATAGTCTAGTTAAATGAAATTTACTTTCTGTAATTCCTTATTTTGTGTCGGTATATGGTACACAGAATAAAATGATGCCTCATATTAACCACATGTCCAATAAAAAATAACAGAATATCAAAATTTTGTGAGGTTACATGGCATGTAATGACACCATGTGTCAAGTCACATCGTGATCCATGTTTTTTGCATCTCACACCTTCTGTGAGATTACATGGGTAATAAATGTGTAATTTACAATTACACATTGTGTATCTATTTCATGAAGCATTTGACCATGAAATATTTAGATGATATCATCAACTGTTCATTAGGAATTTTGGACCTATTTTTTGATATATTAAGTTTGATGGTTTGTTTTCTTCAATGTTAAATTGAGAATGAAATTATGGAAAGAAAAATATTTAAAACCAATGCATGATATTTTTTAATTAAATTATAAATAATTAAAAATTAGAATGAGATGTCTCAAATACCAATTGATGGTTCTGGGGTGTATACAATTCCTTGAGAAGTTCCCAATTTTGGTCTTTAATTAGGATCAAAATATAATATATGATGTGTTGGATCAAAATGTATATGAAGAAGAAAAATTGCAAGAGGGTGTTAATTATATATTTAAAAACAAATGTTTTTATCCCTAAAAGAATTAAATTTTAAAGAGTTTAAACTAATTCAATTCCCAAAACCTCCTATGAAATAAAATACTAAGTGGACTGGACCTTGGGTATGATGATAAAATATCATAATCAGGTTGATTCTAATATATATTCTATAGGTTGTATTTAATCGTATTCAAATTAATCATGGTAAGTATCATAATCATAGTGGTTATGTTGTGCAGTGTAAAATCATTATTTTATCATAAAGCATATAGAATGACACTAAGTAATTAGAATAATCATAATCACAAAAAAAGTTATCACATAATATTACAAAAGTATCATAATCAGACTAATTATGATAACCATAGTACATAATAGAAAAATGAATATTTAAAACAATTCATTTTCTATTATAATAGAATCATAAATGAAATACATGTTAATTAATACAATTATTTTACCATAAATATTAGGGTATCCAATAACTTAGGAAAAAGGTCCCTTGATTTATACCTTCATGAAAGTCTATCTTACATACCATAGGGAAAGTCCATGGTATGATTATCGGCCTTGGTCTATCTGCCTATCCTTGACGGCCCTTGATCAAGAAGGTGGTCAGAATCTCTATATTCCTAAACTCAGAATCCCTCGATCTATAAAATATCGACACTAATTCCTTCCTATCCATGGAATCCATCAATAGTAGTCACAAATATCAGCATCACATAAGAAAACATGAGAGATATAACAATATGGAACAAGAAGTTCACGACATGAAAACATTAGAGTTTCCACATGTTGAAGATTTTCAAGAGCTCTCACATGGTGTCTTGAAAATTCAGTAGCATAGAGCTCATTCAAATTACTTGGTATTTATAGGTGTCTGTCATAATGGTCAACCTAGCCTCAAAAATACATATTTTATCCTAAAATCTAAGAGGGACATGCAAACCTATCACACTAATAGTCATATTGAAACCGAAATCATGGAATCATTTTGATTAGCATAAAATACATGAAATCATTTTGATATAAGTGAAAATTATTTCATTATGATTTAATTTTCTAGGTACGATAAAAGATTTATTTGAAACGAGTCTGATGATTTCCTTTATGAGAGTTAGTATGATTTATATCATCATAAAAATATTTTTAGTACACAATACCATATTGTGTGAATGATGTAAATCATTTCTAGTTTGTATGATATAAATCGTATCCCAAATCATTACAATAATCATGGAATTAATCATTACTACAATTATCATGAGTATAGTTGTTATTGTACGTACTATGTAAATCGCAATGATAAAATATGAATAGATTTTTGTAAAAAAATAATGATAGAATTTATTTAGACATAAAAATTGTTTTTAATTGAGTATTTAATAAAGATTTTGTCACTTCCCAAACAAAAGTAACAAAAAAGTAAAGAAATAGACTTTTGACTTAACAATATCCCCCGTTTTTAAAGTACAAACCATAAGAGTTAGGTAGAAAATTACTTAGTAATATTTATGTCTGAAAAGTGTTGGAATAAATTTTTTAATTTAGAAGTAAACACTTATACTGATCACTACTATGTTTAAAAAAATCTTATGAATATGATAATGTATATGACTAACTCCTTGTTAAGATAACTAATTCCCTAAGGATAGTATTCTTTTTAATTTAGGTACATTTTCCCCATTACAAAATCATTATCCCATGTATATATCATTCTTATATTTTATAGAAATCTATCTCTGTGTCTATATCATTCTCTCCCTTTGATAATCATTCATTCTATTTGTGATTGACAAAAAGGAATAGGTAATGTTTTATAATTCTTGTATAATGGTTAGAGAAGCAAAAAATTACAAATTAATAATGATTTTGTTAATCTAGAATAATTAAAATAACATTCACACAAAAAACATGGAAAACATTCAATTGAACTATATGTTGGTAAAAAAATAAATTGATGTTTTCACAATAAATACTTGTAGAATTCAAAAAAATAATTTCTTCTCCTGTTCATTCTCATTATTTATGAGTTGTAAGATAAATATCTTCATATTCTTGAATTCCTTCCTATCATCCATGACTTTTTCAAGAGATTCTTGCTAATTATGGATCTTCTCTTCCTTTTCTGAAATCAATTGATCCTGGTTATGATTTAATTCTTCCTAAGAGATAATTTTTTCTTCAATAATACAAATATTTTCTTCTTGATCCTGAATTTTTTTCTCCTAATCTTTATTAATCTTTTATTTCACTTTAACTTGTCATTAATAAATATAATTTTATTTTTCAGATAAATTATCTCATTCTTATAAAACACCATCCTCAAAACATATGATATAATGAATTTTAAATTCTTATTTATTTACTTGACTTC
The DNA here is from genome assembly GCA_963277665.1 of Viscum album. Taxonomy (NCBI): domain Eukaryota; kingdom Viridiplantae; phylum Streptophyta; class Magnoliopsida; order Santalales; family Viscaceae; genus Viscum; species Viscum album. Next base: position 319,285 of record CAUJRU010000312.1, on the reverse strand, counting down.
TTCAGAATGGGTTACATACAGTATTATTAAAACATTAACTTTTTGGACATTACCACAAGACAAATTGTTTAAAAAAACAATGTCATTCTTCACAAGCCTTATTATATTTTCGATTAAATATTCATGGACTTTGAAACTCTTTATTATTATTATGATACCATTTTACAAATTTAGAGAAATAAATTATATGTTCCTTAGTACATTTTCTAACACTTTGAAATAAACATCAAGATTGTTCAATATTTTCCCTATAAGTTTGACTGAATCTGATATTTTGTTTTGAATTTCCTAAACTAAATCAATATTTCCTTCAAGCATCAAGAAATATGAAATTACATTTTCAATTATTTTTAGAGCCTAAAAAATATACTGATCTATTTTTAATTAGATTGTATTATCAGAATTAGTATCTTCCTTATAATCAGAATCTCTCTAGAATGAGTTCTAGAAACATCTTCTTAAAAACTATCTTTACAATTTTAATCATTCATGAAATCTTTATCTTTATCTTAAATATGATTGCATTTATCATATTTTATTCTTTGAGTATCTTTCATTGAATATTATACTCATGGGGATGCTAATTTTTCTAAAGTATATTCTGAAGATCTTATTGGAATTCTTTCTCAATGAGAATTTTATTCTTATAAGAATCCTTTTCATTATCATCTTCTTTTCTCATCTTTTTCCATTACATCTTTCATTTTTTTCTTAAAATTATACCACTTAATTTCTATCATCATCTTCATGGAGAAATTAATATATCACTATCATTTCACTATCTTTTTTCTCTTATAAATATTTTTCTTATGTGTCCTTTGGTGGGGTTGATTCTTTACCAATGGTTTTCATTCTATTTCTCTTGTCTTAGACATATGTAGTAACTAAAACTTCTTAAATTACATTAATAATAACAATTCTAGTGCTCTAATTTTCAAATGTTTTTAATATCTTATCAATATCAAAAAAATAAAAAAAATTATGCTTCAACTTCCTTTTATTCTATTCTTATACAAAAGATTCATTAGTTAAATTATTTTGGCGTGATCATCAGAATAGTTAGGACTGATATGAGGGTCTCCTTACTTTATTTAAACACGCTTCCTTCTCCATTCAGTAGTGCTCATATTATCTTATTTTCCTTTTTTATTTTGTTTTAATGTAGAATCAAAGATTTTATTATTTTGATTCTCACAAACAATCAACATTGATTCTTTTGGAGCACATAGACTTTCTCCAACAATATCATTTGAAACTGCACATCTAGCATCTTTCAAAAATATTTTTGATTCTAAATAAAAATGAAATATCAAACTTTTTATCATATCATCACTGATTAATGGGAATTGAATATTACTTGGTGATGACATGATTGTGAGATTATAACACATCAATATTTCATAGATAAACTTACTTAGAATCACTGGAACCATAATCAAATGAGACTCAATAGATGTATACTTTAAATTTCTAGTGTCTATGAATATATAACCCTACAATTTTTACATCCTCAAATTAATAAAATAGTCAGGAAAACATTCAATACATTTTGGGTTTCTCTATCACCCATTTCGAGTTATTAAGAATCCTTACATCGAGAGAGAAATAAGGAGATTGTCTAATGAAGTATGATTAGAATTTCTTTTTCCCCCATGAACTTCAAAAAATGGATTTCTCATTTATTTCCTTATTAGATTTTCCATTCTTTTTCGGTATCATTTGAGATTGGAAAAACGAATCAACCTCCGATGGTATACCAATGAAATTTGTTTCTAGTTTTTTGACATGATAATACCTCTATCATACATGTGAAAGGATAATTTTAATTTTTTATACATTTTTTAAAAACTATAAAAATTTCTAACTTCATTAATGATAATTGGATCCTGATTGGTGTTGGGTTTTACAATGAAAACAAATTCCCATTCATGAAACAAGGTAATTATTTTTAACAAATAATCCTACATGTCATAAAACACTTTTCTTACTAACCATTATTCATAGAACATCAAGGATGATAAATATTTCAAAGCTATCAGAGCCTTTACTTTCTAAAACATGGTGTGAGCAGTTTCATTTGTTTCTGACATGAGTACAATAAAATATTTTGAGAAACAAAATTTATTGATTCGGTTACCTGAAAGGTGCATAGTTTTGGAATAAATAAGTGAAAATTGATGTGGGACATAGTAGGTTGTCCCTTTATGTGGCCAAACGAATGTGAAAGGTGAGATTCAAAGGATTATATTTGGTTAATGAGATTTGACAGTTTAGAAAATTGAACTCTTGAGGTCATTAAATATTTTTATAATGATTTATTGTACTCATCATAAATCTAATAATATTTTAAATGAAAAACTAAATACCAACAAAGAGAATTTAATTGAAAATGTGTAATCTTAGAAATTATACCTTTTGGAGTTTCAATAAATATTTATTGGTTTTGATATATTGATCTTTGAAAAAAATTTAATTAAAAAATGTGACTGTGAAAACAAAATATGAATGAAAAAGTTGAATACTAAAAATTTATGAATTTGAAAAATTTGAGTACGGAAAAAAAAATATTAGTAAAAAAATTTCTAAGCATAAAGTATTTATGAGTACAAAAAATATGATTATGAAATATTTTTTATTACAAAGAATATAAGTACGAAAAAATTATGAACTTGAAAAGTATGAGTACAAAAAAATTCTAAATATAAAAAATATGAGTAAAAAAAATTTCTTAGTACAAAATATTTCTGAGTATAATTTTTTTTGATTATGAAATTTATTGAGTATGAAAAAATATCTATATACAAAAAAATATATGCAAGATAAAATTTCCAAGTATAAAAAATTTCTAAATAATGAATTGGTTTTTTAATAATTAACAAATGTATGTGCCCCCTTTTGAAAATGAGTAAATTAATGTATAGATATGGTTTAAACAATAATTAAATATGAATGATTAAATTATATTGATTATTTATAGATTCTATTTAATGTATTAGAATCTATCAAAAGGTAATGGTTTTTTAAAAATATCATCCAGTTGTTCTTGCATTGCGGAAAATTGTAAAATGATTTCTCTTTTAAGTGTGTGATCTCTTAAAAAGTGATGCATAATATCTATGTGTTTTTAAATATAGTGATGTGAAGGGACTTTTCTTAAATCAGGGACTTTTCTTAAATCTATAGAACTAGTTCTTTTACATAGTATTTTATTTTTAATAAAAATCATTCAATAATTAGTTAGTGTGTGATGCATCTACAACACTTGAGAACAGTAACCTCCAGCTACCATGTATTCTACTTTAGTAGTGTAATATGTTATTGAGTGTTTTTTTAAAAGACCAAGAAAATAATTAATCAACTAAGAAATGACATTTATAGATGTACATTTCTTATCCATTCTAAAACCAACAAATTTATTTTTTGAAAAATGTTTTAATTTAAAATAATTTATAGAAGAATGGAAAAAAATTGAATCCATGGTTCCCTAAAATATTATTTTTAAAAATTTTAAATGGGAGTCCTTTGGATTATATTGATATCTTACACATAAGAATACTAAAAATATAATGGATATATAAATTTTTGTTATGTATTATAGACTTCTTATCATATATATAAAAGTTGTTTTATTTTCTGGTTTTCCAGCTTCATTAAGATCAAGTGTATTTGAGGTTTTTATTAGAGTACTAATACTTTTAATATTATAATATCCATACTTTCTAAGGTGATATTTAATATACATATTTTGGGATATATAAGACCCTTATAGTTTTTGATAAATTTGAAAACTAATTAAGAATATTAACTCACCCATCATATTCATTTCAATCTCAGATATCATATTATTTTAAAAAGAATCTATTAAAGATTGCTGAGTTGATCTGAATAACACATCATCATAAATTTGAATAATTAAAATATTTTTCTTTTATTTAATTATGAAAATTTTTCGATTAGTAATTCCATTAACATAATTTTTATGTAAAAAAATCATGTTAATCTATCATACCCAGCTATATGGGATTTTTACGTTCATATAAATATTTAGTAAGTTTAAAAACATATTCTGGATGATTTTTATTTTCAAATACATTTTTTTTATAAAAATTAGAACATATCCATTAAGGAAATCACATTTTATGTCTATTTGAAAAAAAATTAAATTAAATACTCTTTCAAAGGATAATGAAATATGAATATATTTAAGTCTAGCTACTAGAGCATAAAATTCTTCATAATCTACTCCCTAGTGTTGATTATAACCTTTAGCAACTAGTCTTGTTTTATTTCTAACAATGATTCCATTTTCATCACAATTATTTATCAAACCCCATTTTACTCCAATTACATTGTTTTCTTTATGTCTTTCAACCAAGGTCCATAAATATTTGATTTTGAAATCATTTAGTTCATCTTGAATAGCCTTAATTCAACATTCATCAGCTAAATTCTCAGTAGGACTTTGAGGATTTAAGTGGGAAAGGATATAAAAATGTTCTATTTTATTTCTAAAAGTACATATAGTCCTCAAATGTTGAGTTACATCACCAATGATACTATTATTGGGATGATTTCTAATAAACAATTTACTTTTGTTTTGTGAAACATATTCATCAATGTAAGGTAGAAAGTAATATGGGGTGAATACATGAGAATCAATTTCTTGATTATTGTCCTTATTAAAATGTTCTTCTATGGAAGGTTGATAATATGTTTTGGATAACACATCATAAGATATAGGTTGGTATTGTTTAAAAAAAGGATCGGATTCATCAAATATAACATGTATTGTTTCCTCAACAGTACACAATTTTTTTTTGAAAACTCTATATGCCTTAAAAGTAGTGAAGTATCCTAATAATATTACTTTTTTAGTATTGGGTGAAAATTTATGTAAATTATCTTTTGTATTAAAAATGAATACATGGCATCCAAACACTCTAAAGTATGAAACTTTGGGTCTTCGACATGTCCATAACTCATAAAGAGTTTTATTAATAAATGGTCGAATTAAATCTAAATTTATAGTATAGCAAGTAGTACTAACTGCTCCAGTCTTGATGTTTTTAGTAATTGAGTATTCAGTCAACATGGTTCTTATTATCTCTTGAAGAATTTGATTTCATTTTTCAGAAACACCATTTTATTGAGGTGTTCTAGGAGCTGAAAAGTTATGAGTAATTTCTTTTTTACTAGAATTTTTTTAAAATGGTAATTTAAAAATTATCCACAATGATCACTATGAATAGATATGAATTGAAGGTTTTTATTATTTTTAACATTTTTTAAAAAATATTTAAAATAATAATCAGATTTATATTACTTTTTAATAAAATATACCCATGTGTATCTTGTGAAATCATCAAAGAAAAAAATAAAAAATAATCGCCTCCAATACATCCATTTTGTATAGGGATAAATAAGTATATGTAAAATAACTATAAATCATCTGTAATTCAGACTTCACTAATAGATTTAAAGGTTGAATTATTTTTTCATATTCACAAGGGTCGCATACCTTTAAAGAATAAAATATATGTTTTAGTAGATCCTTAACATGTGTTTTCATAGAAATTTTCATATATTAATATGGTTTCAGTGTCTTAAAATTATATTCCATAACTAATATTTATCTTTCATTGCACTATGGAAAGGTAATCCTGAGATCCTAATGTCTTCTATGTCAAGTGTAAAAAAATTCTATTGCTAATGGGAAGAATGAATGAATTTATACTTGTAATTTTGTACTATAAGTTTATCATTATAGACTTCACAAGGTAACCATCACTACCTAATAAACTTATGCTTCTGAGGTTGTGCTTATTACCTTAAAAAAATAAAACATTTGAAATTAAATATTTTCCAAGATGAACAATATTACAAGTACCAAAAATCATTCCTTAAGCATTATCTATGATTTTAACTCTTCCAAATCTCATTTAGATAATATTTTTAAAGATATTTTTTTTTCAAGTCATGCTCTTTGAACATCCACTATCCATGTACAATATATTCTGGTAGATGGTACTTCCATTATTTTTCTAAAAATAAAATAATTAGGTTTTTAGAGCCCAAATTTTTTAGGTCTCCAAATGTGATAAATTTTTTTTGGGAATACACATTTGATTTGAAAAATGGGATTTTTGGAATCCCAAGGCTTGGATTTTATTTAAAGATTTTGTTTTTATTCCAATGGCCTCCACATTGACATTTAGTACAAAAATGGTTATTTTTGGAACAAAATAGTTGATTGTAAAAATCGTTTTTGGTGTGAATAACAAATTATAGAATTATTCATAAGGGTAAGAATTTCATGAAACTTTTTATCAAAACCTTCTTTTCTATATGTAAAGTTTTTTAAAATTTTCTCCAGAGAAAATAATTTTAATTTTAGTTTCACGAATACATCTGTATCCATATAGACATTAGTTTTGGAATTGAGTTTTGTTTCAAAAATATTTTTCTCATAAATGACTTTTTCAAAATCCTTTGAAAGATTATTCTTCCTAGAATTTTCTTATTAAGGGTTTTAGAAATTTAATAAAATTCAAAATTATTTTAATCAACATATTTTTAATGATCTGATATGTCTTTTGTAAAAATCATTATTCTAGAATTTTTTTTCCTTGCTTGATATGTACATTACAATTCTCATTTTCATGAAATTTTTAAAATCTTGAAACTTCTTCACATAAAGGTAATGAATTATCTTATTCTGAATAATTTTATTTTGTCGTAGGAAATATAACCTTTCTCATCATGATAGTTTTAATTTAAATATATATTTGGTAATGGATTTTAATTGTGTACCTTATCCATAAAAACATTGATTTTCAAAAGGTATTCTAGCATAGAGACTAAGATTATTATGTTCTTAAATTTCATTATCTGAAGAATAATTAGAATAATCTCATCCACTATCATTCCTTGACACATTATCTTTCAATAATTTAATTCTATTTGGATTGTAATACATTTTAGGTTTTCTATTTGGATGAATTTCCCTTCTATCTTTTCTTTTTATTTTTGGAAAATTAGTCCATATGTGTACACCTATTTTACATTCATAATAGGTAACATCAGAATCCGTCTTATAATTCCTTTCTTTTTTACCTTTCTTATATCTATACTAAAATCAATTTTTCCAACAATGTTGTTTATTCTTCACAAAATATTGGCCAACTCATTCTCTGAATGTTCAGATTCAATTGAGTAAGATTGAACAACCACATTCTTTTTCATTAATGACTTAACTTTATTTTTAAAAGATTGATAATTCAATTGATATGAAGTAAAATTAAACGAAACTACACTATTCTTGTTTTTGAAATTATTATCATCTATTTTCAATCTATTCTCATTTTGAAAAAGTGTTCTAAAAATATCATTAATAGTTACATTAGTAATACTTCTTAATTCATTGACTATTGTTCTCTTTGATTCACATTCATTTGGCATGATTTCTAAAATATTTTCCACAATAATTTCTTCATAAATTCCTTTTTCACCAATAGATTGCAAACTAATAAGGATTTTCATGAACCTTTATTGAACCTTAATAAGGATTTTCACTATAAGGGAATTCAAAATCCTTAAAATCTACTCTTAGCATGTCACTTCTTATTTCAAAAACTTTAGATGAACCATAGTGAGTAATCTCTAGCTTCTTCCAAATATTATTGGGTACATCACAAGATGAAATATGATTATATTTATTTCTTGTAATAGAACAAAGTAATGCATTTCATATGATATAATTCAATTGATATTCATGATAATCTTGATTGGTAAAGGTTTTAACTTCCTTGTAAGGGATTTTTAGTCACAATTTTTCATAACAAAGTTGTCAACCCTAGTGTTGATTATAAAGGTCTTCATTCAATCACTCCACTATTCATAATAATTACCATTAAAAATTGGTGGTATTTTTGGATTTATATTATCTATTGATCCAAAATTGAGTCCTTCCATCTTATTTAAATAGATACAAACAAAATATTTTCCCCAATAAACGTTAGTGTAAAAAATATTTATAAAACATTTATAACATGAAGTTAAACTATCATGAAAATGAAAAAATAGCATCAAGTATATGTTCAATGAAGACCACCTCTGTTACTAAATTTCGGTATTTGTATTACATGGACTTGGCTCTGGTACCATTTGTTGGATCAAAATGTATATGCATATGTACAAATACTAGAGGGGGTTAAATTATAGGTTTAGAAAATTTTGTTTTTAACCCAAAATGAATTACTTTTAAAAGAGACTAATCTAATTCAATTCACTAAACATATTATGAAATAAAATAGTAAATAGACTAGACCTTGTCTCTGGTATTAAAAATATCATAATCAGGTTGATTCTATTTTATATTCAAAATGGTCATATTTAATCATATTCATAGTAAGAGAGGTAAGTATCGTAATCAAAGCAGTAATGATGATCAGAGTAAAATAATTATTCTATTATAAAGAGTATATAACCATACTAAGTAATTTGAATAATTGTGATCATATAAATAGTAATCACAAAATATTGTAAATGTATCGTAATTAGATCGTTTACAATAAAAATGTTACAATATAGAAAAATGAAAATAAAAATTTAACTGTCTATTATAATAAGAGTGGAAATTAAATACAAGTAAATGAATACAATTATTATAGACCAAAAATAAGGGTATAAAATATCCTATTATAAATGTCCCTTTATTTATAATTTCCTGAACTTTCATCTTACCCACACTATGGTAATACCTCAATATGATTATTTGAATTTTTCTATCTACCTATCCCCAGAATCACTCTATCAAGAAGGTGATCACCACCTTTGTATTCATAGCCTCATAAGCCCTCGATCTAAAATATATCATCACTAATATCTTCTTCTCCATTGAATCCATCAATCGCAATCACAATGAACAATTACACAAAATAGAAAAAAACTGTTGAGAGTTTCAATTATATGGATCAAGTAATTTCTAGAGTTTCCACACGTAGCAGATTTTGCAGAGCACTCGCACAGTGTCTCGAAAATCCAATAACACGGAGCTTATTCAAATGACATTTTATTTATTGTCATTTGTCCTAATAGTCATCTTGGCATCCAATGGTCATATTTTATTCTAAAATCTAGACGCGACTTGGACACCTATTACTATAATGTTCATATTGAAATTGAAATCAAGAAATAATTTTTATTAGTATATAATTTCATAAATCATATTTGTTTAAAATAAAATTCATTCATTATAGGGTATGATAAAAAATGAATTTAAATTAGTTTTTTTATTTATGTTATGAAAGATAGTATGATTTATATCGTTATTAATATATATTGTCAGTATGAAATACTGGAAAATTTGTAAGATTTAAATTGGTTTTGATGTGTATGATATAAATCATATTCAGGATTGTTATTATAATCATGGAATGAGTCATTACTACAATTACCAAGTGTAAATTTTTTATTATGTGTACTATGAAAATTTTAATGATTAAATATGAATTTATTTTCATAAAAAAAGTATGATAAAAATTCTTTGGGCATAAAAAAAGTTTCTGATTGAGTATTTATGAAATAATTTTTTATTTCATAAATAAAAGAAATAGAAATGTAAAAAATAGAATTTTGACTTAACATAAATAACATAATGAACAAAACCCCAAAATATTCTATAAAATATCTTCCACATTTAATTTATAAAAAATGTGAAACTATATTGGTTTGTTACACATCACTAATTCTCATCCCAAATGTCAATTATTTTTCCTTTATCAAATATGATAGGTGTATCACTCTCTGAAACATCCCATAAAAATACCTTAATACTATAATCCATATAAGGCTCTTGGTTTATCTTACCATATAGATTTATGATGAACAACATGACTTTAATAAATTATATTCTACCAAATAATACATTTATATAGCCCATGAGATGATCTTTGACATTAATAATAATACTATCTGGTCAGAAAATTGTAGTTAAGTTAGATATGGACAAGTCCTATAATAGGGTGGAGTGGAGTTTTATTATTCTAATAATGGGATGTATCAGATTTTATGGCTATGTGGTGAACCTCTTCTTGTGGATCTTTTTCTTGCCTTGTTTTCAGTTAACTTCAATGGAAAATAAAGGGTTCTTTAAGTCAACTAGATCGCTAATGCAGGGTGATCCCCTCTCCCACAATATTTTCATTATAACTCAATATTCCCTCATTATGTACCTTAATATGAGCATCAATGAGGGGAGTATCATTTCATTCCCATGTAATAAAAACTATATTTGGGTGTCTCATGTTTTCATTACAATTGGCATCCTCTTTATTACCAATGGATGTAATATATCCATTAAAAATCTCAACTTTATCCTAGATGAATACAATACATAGAGAGGTAAAGTTAATCAATCAAGGGAAAATTAAGGTTTTTATTTCAATTTCATGCTCGAATAATAGAGGAAAGAGAATCATATAAAAATAAGGTGTCCCTAGAAGATCCTACCCCAGAGATTATCATGGTCCCACAATCCTCATTGGTAGAGATAGGTTCCACCATTTTAATAGTCTTGTTGAAAAAATATCTTCTAATTTTATTGATGAGAAAAACTAGTTCCTCTCTTTTGGGGTTCATATTAGCCTTAAAAATATAAACCATTCTTTTATTCCCATGAATATTTTTTCAGATTCTAATTTCCCAAATGAAGAGATCTGAAATATTTAGAACTTTATGGACGGTTTTATCTGGGATGTGTAAGTAGAGGTGAACCTTCACTGGACATTGTGGAAGAGGGTGGCACATGAAACATAGGATGGAGGTATTAACCATAGAAGAACATTTAAATCATTAAACATACATTAATCCAGGATGGCTTGGGGTTTTTTAGAAGCCTACTCTCATTTAGAAATAATGATCACAAAAAAATATTTCTCTCATCCTATTATGTGGATGGGAAATATTAAGTCTTCAAGAACTTGATTGATCGACATATTCCTTACCTCTAACGTAATTCATGTCTTTATATGGGGTGTGGTGCAATCAAATTTGGTTATGATAACTCATTTGGTAGCATTCGTGGCCTCCCATATTATTTGGTACTAAAATTTCTATTTCTCAGACTATTTAATATCCACCTCTCATCAATACTATTCTCAATTCTCAATAATAGAAGATACTTAAAAAATTTAAATCAATAAAAATTTATAAAAATTGGATTTTACTAACTCCTAGATGTTTATTTTTTCTTATAAGGTATACTGATGTGTGATACATGCAGATTCTGATCACGAGGCTTGGGGAAGTGTTATATGGTTCCATGACATTCCCATAAAATAAAATTTCCTTATTTTGTGTATTTTTAATCAAGATCTTCCTACTGAAGGGGATCAACATTGTTTGTATGTGCAATTATTGAGTCACTTCTAAGGAGGTGTCAGCTTCAGATATTTTCTATGAATGAGAGTTGGTGGATTCTGATTGGAGTGGCCTATATTTGTTGAGTGGAATAGAGGTGAAGGGATACTTGGGTGATGTTTTTATTTTATCCTAGTTTCAAGATACTGATGAAAACTCCAACAAGTGAAAGACAAGGTTGATGTTTTTGGTAGTCGGATACTATAGTATCTAGATAACTTACAATAAGGCCTAGAATGAGGGGCATCCCGGAACAAATTTTGAGATAATGGTTTAGGGTAGGTATATAGAGGCCGAGCATATTCATATTATGGAAAAATGGGGTCTCCTTTTACATCTATGGATTTTTATGGCAGGTCAGTTTTCAATTCCTTCAATCATTAGATCATCTAGACATAGTAATTGGGTGTGATGAGCAGGTATAGGGAATGGCCTCAAGCTAAATGTTGATGGTTCTTTCTCTCATGGGAATATGCAGGGGGTATCTAATATATGTATGAATTATTCTTATTTTCTATTAGTGATTTATTATTTCAGGGTAATTATATCTTTGTTGATGTTATAGTTATGATAATGGGATTTTAATTATGTCATTATCATGATATTATTATTAATCAAGTTGATATCAACTCCCTAATTCATCTAAGTTTTATCTAGAAGTACATTGAAATTCCTTGGAATACTTGTTTTTTGTAGATGCATAAGTGTTTTCAACATCTTCGTGGAAATATCTCAGACTTTGTTGGAGGGTTATAACGTAGTTGACTTTATTGTTACATTGGCCTCTCCAGGTAAACTACATACTATCATTACCACCATAGGATCCCTTCCCCCAAATTGTTTACTTTAGTTAAATCTAAAATAATTATGTTGCATTAATTTAGAATTCCTTGAGATATTTTTTGGACTACGACCTCTATTTGAAATAAAATATATCAATGTTGTATGGATGGATGTTCTTGGACCTCAGAGTGCTATGGTGGTAGGTTTCTTCAGGTCATTCTTCATTGATTACAGTAATTTTATATTGTTCAATAATTTTTTTAGATGGATGATGTGAGTATTTTAACTCTATTATCAAGATAATAAATTCGATATTTTCATTTTACATAAAATGTGTCGCAACAAGGAAAGGTGATTTATTTTTCTTGATATACATAAGTCTAAAAATATATATATTTTTATATAATCCCTTTCCAATATATTTAATCTAGGTCATTACCCATGCCATGTAATAAAATAATTTTTATATCCTAGGAAATTAAAATATATAAATATTATTCTTTAAATAAATAAATAAAAATTCATTTAATTGATATGAAATAAAATAAATCATTTCCATTAACCCATTAACTCAACTCTTTAATCTTCCCATTAATTTATTATTCATTGAATAAAAAAATCTCTATTCAAATAAATAAAATTAATTTGGTAAATAAATAAATTTTTTATTCACAAAAATAAATAATAAAAACATATTTTAATATTAGTGTAAATAAATAATGGTTTGTATCAATCTATTCACAAAACTAGTGAATAAATAAATAGTTATTTATTACCATATGATGTATATAGAAGAGATAAATTTCAACTACCATATTCCAAACAATAATATCTCTTGATTGAATATTTATGATCAATTTAAATTGAATAATTAATTTTCAAAAAGTAGAGAACAATTTTTATTCAGAATATTAAATTCAATAGAAGTTAATGAGATTTTTTGATACACATAGTATTTGACCCTTTTGGCCTATTTCAGAGTTTCATTAGGTGAACATGCCAAAATTACAGTAAAAAATCTTAAAACAAGTCAAATCATTGAAGAAGAAGTTAATGTCACAATGACAACATCCTTATTATGATTTTTTGTGTGTAATAAAATCCATTTCTATACCAATATATCATCACTTATGATGCATGCTTTTATCATCGCCCAATACTCTTGATTTATCATTCCTTAACATCATGCAATGAACTCGTTAATGAACTAAAACATCCATGGATTTAGTCACATGATTATAATTTATTAGTTGTTATAGATATATATTCTTACATACATATAGAAGGATTAAATCCTTTCTTAATATGTTAAATTAATTACACATCGCTTGTTACACACTTAACATATGATACCAAAATACAGTTATATTTCATCACAGATTCCATCCATACATAAAAGTACACAAATCATGATTAATAAGAATAATCTCATATATAATTACCCATTCACATTTTTATATATCAGAATACCCAAATACACATAAAATTGTTGAATTCCTATTTGTTGGTCTATCCTCATGACCTCCCTTCTGGGAGATAACCAAGTGAAAACTTAATGAGATGAAGTAAAAGTATCTTATGAGCCTCTAACACTTGATTAGAAATACTTTTTTCCCATTATAAATTTAAATTATATTCCATAGGAAATATGTCAAATTATATTTCCAAAACATCTCTTGATTCTATTTATAGAGGGGAACTGTTATAACTTTTTAATGTGATGGATACTCTAAAGAAATTACCACAATAATTTTTTGAAAAAGAATAATCATTATATGACAATATATATACTCATATTGATGTTATGGAAATTTAAAAGACAATAATAATTAGGGAACCAACATTGTCACTCGAGAGGATACGACAGTAATTGAGTAGTAAAAGTGGGTTGATAATGGGATGGCCTTAACAAGCCATATTTTTCAATAACTATTTCAGATCAAAAAAAAAATTAAGGGGGGGAGGTTAACTACATATTAAGAGTAATTATCAAAGAATAATTCTTAAAAAAATATAAAAAATGTAAATTTTTATTGATGCTCATTTCAAATAAATAGTCATATTATCATTTATTTTGGGCGATTATCTCATTTTAGAAAATTTATGAAACTTTTTAATTAATATAAAATAATAATAATAATTTTGTTTTAATGATTTTATTAGGTTTGATTAATCTAATTTAAAATTTGAACACTAATATCATGTTTTTAAATATGGAGAGGTGACTCTTTTTCTAGGACATAATCGAAATTCTCAAATTTTGAGGCATTAAAAGTTATATCATATTATTTGAGAGAGATATGTGAGATAAAAACCTAACTCCAAGTCTCTATGTAGAAGTAAATTCCCACCTTCCATGTCATGTAAAATTATTTTCAACAACTGAATTACTTACACATTAATTACAAAGGATTACATCTCCCACATTCAATTTAATCTCTACATGGTTTTCTATATTATATTAAACCAACTTAAATGTGCTTAATATCAGATTAAATTACATGAACTAAAGAGTAATATGTAGGATTAAATATTCAATTATAATTTCTATATCAAATAAATATCATAGTAAATTTTATATAAAATACTATGGTACCTGATAATAATGATATTGAGATGTCACTAATTGAGAAATACAGTTGTATGCAAGTGTTATTGAGTACCTCTATAATGGAAATTTACATATAAATAACCTCAATTGAATAATTTGTGAGATTAATACCACATCCTTACTATACATAATATTAATTTCTAATGGAATCCTCATTATAATAATCTTATATGACACATCATACTACTGCCCAAGACTCATGTTCTGAAATGGGTTACTGATTCCCTTTTCTAACCTAATTAGAAAACACCTAGATGAGGCTTCCATGTGTTCTATATATGATTATTATGGAAAGAACTAGAAAATTGAATTCTCCCCAAGATGTATACAAATTTCTACCCAAGGGAAACTTGATTTATAAGAGAGAAAATCAAATAAGTTAGATTATTGATAGGAAACACATGGAATACTTTTAGTTTGTTTTAAAAGGAAGAATAAGATAAAGTAAGTGGGAAGGATGGATCTATGAATTATAGAGTTGGAGTAGTTTAATTTTTTATTTTTTGTATTTATCATTTATCTCCTTCCATATTTTCATCTACAAAGATAATTAACACCACAATAGTGGTTGACTGAGATGGGTAAAGATTTAGTAAACATTGAGTTTATATTCTTAATTCATTATCTTCTTCCTATTTCATTTTCCCTAGATTCATTTTGGATTGTGTGGATGAATTATTTGTTATGTTTTACTTTAATATCTATGTTTTTTATTTTCTTATATTGTTTAAATCATTATCTAGTTTTATAATCTCATTCTTTATATGACATATCTAGGTAGATTTGGTAGTGAATATCATGAAAGAGTAGCAATATGAGGGAATACATGCTTTAAGGACTGCACTATAAGTGGATATAACTACTCTTATTTGGGAGTTTCCTTTGAATTAATCCTATAGTATTTTTAAGTTTCATGGTGTTCTCCAAGTTAATCCATTTATCATAAAGTAAGTGAGTTTTGATGCACTACGGTTATAGTGAAATGGAATTCGATAATCAACTCAATGTTAGAGTGAGGGATCTTTAGTTTTGAATTTTATTATTATATAATGGTGATAGTAGAGTATTTATAATGATGTCAAGTGATGTGATGATGGGGAAATATATCCAGAGGAACAATAGAATAATTTTTTCACACACAATTATAATTTGTCCCTTTAATTTTTTCTTTACACACCACATTTAAATCTTTTCATTTCTAATTATTTCAAATATATTTAAACAATAAAAGAACAATATAAATAAGTGAATAAATATAGATGATGATCACTTGGATACTTGAAAGAAAGATATGTGTTTAGATCCTATAATGTCTTTATATAGTATTTTAAATTTATACATTGAAAAAACCCTCTGTAACCAAGCTGTCAATTATGGAACTATTGTCTAAGAGTTTAGTCGTTTTTCAATATAAATTATCAATTTATATATATTTTTTCACTCTTTCATTTTATTTAATTTTGTCCACTATGAAAATCTCAGTTTTTCTATCCTATAATTTTAAAACCAAATTCCAGAATAATTTATTACTTGGGATAGTCATTAATGAATTGTTAAAGTAAAAAAAACTTATTTATTTTGTCTATAATTAAATTCCTTGGTAGAGGATAGTAGAACTGGTGCACACTAAATAGAGAAAAACTAAAAAATTAAACCATTGCACTATAATTATAGATATTGAAAAAAACATGGATATAGAAACAAATAATGTTTCCCATTATACAAGAAAGAACTATGTGAGGTGGAAAATATTTTTTCTAATGAGAATGAAGAATGAATAACTATAAGGGAAATAAAAGTGATGAGAAACGATCTAGACCGGGTCAATAAATCTCTCCAAGAACATGTGAGGAAAATTAATATTAAGAAATTATTGAAATCCCATATTATAGATTATTTTTACATTAATGAAATTAAAAAAAATGAAAAATCCATCATAACCCATTATGTGGTCCTACCAGAAGCGATTCATTCACCAAAAAAATCAATAGTTGAAGTATCTGAGCACAGAAAATCTGCATTGGATATCTAATAGGTAGAAATTATCTGAGAAGAGGTACACATAGAACCACATAGACCTAATAAATAAGACCCATATCAACTCTTTAATATTATCAATGAAAAAATATATTTTATACTAGAGTTTTTCACCATTGAATAAGAGTTTAGTGATCCAATTCCTTCTATAATTTTAATTAACTTTCATTTTTAATTGAATAATTAACCATTAGAATCTCACACTATTGGGTGTGATAAGTTATATTTTATCTCATTTTTCTTTAAATTTTAGTCATTTTATTTGGAAAACTGATCTCCCTTTTTATAGAAATTATAATCCTTGGATTCTTTCCCTAATAGAATAAGTAGATAAAGAACCATTCGATGGAGCCCCAAATCGTGAATGAATTTAAAATTGAATTCTATTATACACCATATAATACAAATATTTAAACACTATATATAAAATAGATAAAGTTAAATAAGAGACCTCTTATATGATGAAAACCCCAAGTTATTATATTTTTTTCACTAAGTGTTGAGTAGGAAAGATATTCCCACAAAAATGATACTTCAAGAAGAAGAATGGATCTATAAATAAAATTCTATTTAATACAATTTGGTTGTTTAAATCCCTTCAACAACATCCTCCATAAAGTGATGGATGATACATAAACTATCTAACATAGGATTTGAAATCACATTACCTTTATCAGGGGTTAGACCCAAAATTTATACCTTTAACTCTCTTTTTAGTTTCCTTTGGTTGATTTTTTTTAATTGAAATTTTTATTGTTTTAATTGTATTTTTAAATGAAAAAACCTACATATATGAATAGAAAGAAAAAATTAGTTTCTATCCAACCTAAAAATAAATGTTTTGTTACAAATTTATTACTTATTTTTTGTATAATAACATGTGATTATTTTTAATTTTTTTTTAATATGAATGATTAAATTATCATGGGAATATTCAAGAAAACTTGGAGTATTTAGATGGGCCAATAAACTCTAAAATAAAATTCATTTCAGATCTCTTTGTTTTATCAATGCAATAACTAGATAATATATTTTCATGTGCTTAATTGGTGATATCAATTAGAGTTTTCATAGAGGACCATGTTTGAAATAAGTTCCTAGAATGGATAACTGATTTATTATTTTTTTAGTATGTTTTGGAATTTATTTCTTCGATTTATTTAATTATATGAATAATTTGAGCATAAATGGAAAATATAATCACTTTTAAAACAGGATTAAATTCTAATAGAATTTTTTTTTTAATAAATGGAATGAAATTATTTTTGATATGGAGTCAATATGTGGTTTTTTTATTTTCAAAACATTCCTCGGTGTGTGATAAAATTTTGAAACCCATGTATCATTAACACTGACCAATAATATTTTCCCTTATTGAGAGGCACTCTAAAACATTTTATTTCATGTTTATTGTATTACTCTCTATTATTGAATTTACATAAGTTGTGTTTCTTATCTAAAAATGGGTTTTATCTATCATCAATGAATTTGCAAACAAAAAAGTGTTATGGTGGGGAAATTATTTAGCAATAATCAATTATTAATACATTATAAGACTTACCCCTATATTTAACATTAAATATACCATAGTATTCTTGGAATTCTTTATTGGTTATCAGTATTAAAAATATATTTTTTCTATATATCCTCAATCTTGTTTAAATTGAATATTTATAATTATAAATGAGTTTTTGGGAATTGGGGAACTAACTAAATTATTTTTGGGATGGATGTAATTCAAGGGTAGTGTTGCGGTTGGTTATAATTTGAAGGGAGAATCCTAAGATATGTTTTCTTCATTAAAAAACATTTGTCTTCACTTAAAAAACAAAATAAAATGTGAAAAAAAGATAATGAAAATATAATGATTAATTATACACACATGTATGACTCATATCACTAATCAATGGGAAAGGGTTCATGTCATTACTCATTGAATACCCTTTTCATACAATTATTTTTAATGAGAAAGGGAAAATATAAAAAATAATATATAAAAATAATGGTAAAAAAGCTAATATTTTCTTTATTATATTTCATTATTCATAACAACTGGATTCTAGTGTGTAATTATAGGTTTTGGATGGATTATTTTTATATGGGTGATTTTAGATAGGTAAATTTATTTAATTTTGAATAATTTATCATCATTTATACTTTAAGAGTCAACCCTCCTCTTCATAGACTAGATTTTTAAACATTGATCTGACTGACCCATATCATAAATGCACAATAATGAAAGTCCTTGTGATTGGAACATAATTAATTTTTCTTACTTGGAGAGTTACTATTATACGAATAATATGATATGAATTTCTTAATTATGATATAAACATGACATCACATATATTTTACACTTTATGGATGTGTAATAGAATTCATAGTTTGGTTGGTTGCATCATTTGGATTTTGTAAAACAATTAAGTTAAATGATTCTAAATGTGATAGAATAAAAATAAAGTAAAATTGAATCTGTAAAATAGAATAGATTAATTATATCTTGAAAATATTGGAAATTCCCTCACAATTAATTTTTGTGTGGATTTTAATTTATATATTACATTTTTCACATTTATGAAGAAGAATAAGTGTTATGGAGTCATATAATTCAAACTTTATACAAATATATTTATTTTAATTTCAAATAATTCAATATATTTTCATTTATTTTGAATAATGTTGAAATATATAAAAATCTTGGTTTATTTGAGATTAATTTTTATGAATCTTATTAATATAGTTTTATAATCTTTTAATTATTATTTGTAAATTTAAATTAAATTTTGAACCATGATATTTTTTAATTATGGGATGGTGAATGACAATGAACAAGGAAACTCTTGAAATTCTCAATGGATGAAGAACTTAAAGTCGTATTATATGACATGAGGGGAGTAATGTGAGATTAAAACCCGTATCCCAACACCTACATTTAATAAAACCCCATTTTAATAGATATTTAATATTAATTTCCATAAGCATTATGCCTACATATGAATAACATCAAGCTACATTCCTTACATTAGATTAAATACAAAGGTTGTTTAACTATATATAATTAAACCAAAAAAATATGCCTCGCGTTAGGTTAACTTATGTGAACTAAACCCTAATGTATATGATTAAATATAAAATTCCAACAGTCTTTCATAGATATCCTACAAGTGAGTCACATGTAATATTAAACTCCTAAGACTGATCATTTCTAAATTTTATAGAGTGTGTTATAAATGAATAAATGGGATGATATATCACTATGTAATAAATGTAGTGATGGGTGAATTCTTGTAAATACCTCTTCAGTGGGTAGTTAAATATAAATAACCTTATCTGATGCCAAAGTAATATTAATCACACATCCAAAGTATGCCAAATAATAATTTCCATGTAATATTTTATGAGCCATTATAGCACAAGTGATGAATATAGTTTCTGACATGGGTTGGGATTCGCTTTGTCTAACCAAAACTAGAAACACCTAGATGAGGCATCTATGTGTTCCACATCTACAAAAAGAGGAATGAATAAGAAAAATTAATGTTCACAAAGGTGAATATATATTTTCATCCATATAAATGTGATTATAAATAAGTATCACATCACCTGAGATTGTATAATCAAGAAAAAATTCCTTGGATACCTATGTTTTATTATAATAGGGAGAATAAGTTTAAGTGACCAAAGAGGATTGATCTAGACATTACAGCAGTAGAGTATTTTTATTGTATATTTCATTGTATTTATCAATATTCTCCCCATATTCTCATCTCTACGGATAACTAAAAAACATTACTAGATGATCCAGTGTGTTAAAGCTACTATAATATGTGAGATTTTATTGTTAATATAATTTAATCCACTTATTTATTTTATTATGGATTCATAGTGGATTGGGGGAATGAATTATTTATTATGATTTTGATTGATTTCATTATTTTGTTTCTAATTGAATTGTTTATTAAATTATTCCCTAGAAGAACTCATTTAATATATGGTGTATTTGTGTGGATTGTGTAATGAATTTCATGTAGGATTAGGCATTTGATAAGGAAATAAGGATTCAAAACATCAATATAACTAGAAATAACTATACAAGGTTAGGAGTTTCCAGTGATGTTATCTCTAAGGTTTTTTGAGTTTCATGATGGTTTATAGATATAAATAAGGGATAATTCACATGGTTTATAGTTTATTGGACATCAATTGTCAACTCAAATTTTGGGTATGTGGTCTAAGGTGTTGAATTTCTTCCTTTATAATGAGTGAAAATAGTGTCACCAAAATTGATGGTAGTGATAGGATGAAGAGGAAGTATTAACACTTGTTCTCTTTTAATTGTAATTTTATTTTTTATTCTAATTAGGCCTTCATAAAACCCATTTAACCCCTTAAATTTCCCATTATTTTTATATATGAAAAACAATGAAACTATAAATAACTAAAAAAGTGAAGTCAATGATTGGTTAGATAACCAGGAGAAAAATATATGTTCATCTCTTTAATTATATTAAAAAGGATTTTAAATTTTAAATTTTATATCCCCACTACTGTTAGTATGTCACATTTTCATAATTGAATATCTACATCAAGATGAGATGGAAGATGTTGAAAGTTTGGTAGAACCACTTCTGACTATTGATAACTAAGATTAGTCAATGATCCAACTCCTTGTGTCGATAGAACATCTGTTTTAGTGCACATCTACTTTTATTCACCTGTTATATATATTTATCCATGAGGATGATACTTCATACAATGTATTCTCATTAATTTTTTCCTTAATAAATAAATAAATTTATTTTGATAAAATTGTGGTTGATTTCATGAATGTTCTTTTTTTCATTCACTATAGATACTTGTTAATTTTAGGAAATAAAAAGGGAGTAATGTCATCATAATTTGATCCCACAAAACATTAAATGGAAATAATTTTGGTAATTCATATCCTCAAATGACTAAATTAAAATAATTAGGTAATGAGTTAATCGTATTTAAGTTATATACAACCAGATGGATATAGGAAAGCTGGATATGTAGTCTATAAAGATCATCATCTTCATCTGAGGGAAACACATTGGATAAAATATTATGGATTTGTTTCAACTAGATTATGTACTCTAAAATAGATATGGGTGGACTGAATATGTAACACACTTACCATCATCTAAACCTTTAGTTAGCTCAGTTGGGTGTAGAGTGAATCGATCAAAATAATCAGAAGTATGACGGGGTATTTTATGGGTGAATCAATTATCAAGAGGGTCCTGGTACCCACGAATTACATCTTTTCCTTCATTTCCCAAATCCTTTAAACCAATTTATATTTTAGTAATGATGTAATACTCTAAACATTACCTAGATACATATACCATGAGAGTATAATATGATTTTTTATAGGGTAATAGGTGTTTCCTTGGATGTCTTGAAATTTAATTCTATAATTAGAAAAAGAAATCCGGTTTCAAAATGAATGTTTTATAATTTACTGAAATATAATCACATAAAAATATCATCACATTTCATATGAACATTAAAAATAATTAATTAATATTGACCATAACGGTTAGGAATAGTGCACAAAGAAATACCCCAAAGAATAGTGTATAAATAAAATTAATCACTATAGGCCCAAATTCTACCACCTAGATCACAGTGGCGACAAAGATTATAATAATAAAGAGAAACATTAGTAATTAAGTAAACAATATCAATGTAAGTCCATAAAATTTGTATGTGAAGTAGTGAATGATAATGTACGAGAATGGTGGAGTGCATGTAAGGTGTAAAGTGTAATGTGTCCATTAAGATTTAACTATTACTTGACCATTTAAATGTGACCATTATTAGATTATTGAAATAGAAAAATAGCAGAATACAATTTCAAAGTGAAATTCTAATGTATAATATTTAATATTTTTATTCTATATAAAACATTATATTTCTATATACTTGGTGATAATGAATATGTATAATATTAAAAAAATTATAATTTTTTAATGTGAATAAATAATGTGTTTCCCTTTATAAATAATATTTTATATAAAATATGTAATTATTTTTAGATAAAATAATAATCTATAAAAATTTTGAATTTATTTTAATAAAATAAATATTATATTAAAAATCATCTTGTTGAAATTTGGTTAAGGTATATTATTAGGTATTTTGAAGATACATTTTTTTAAATAATAAAAATATATTTTTGTGATTTAAGAATGTTTTATGCCTTTATAAATATTTAGTATTTTTTTCAAGATATATTTTTTCATCTTCTAAAATATGTTCAAATAATTATTTTATTGGTTTATATTTATTAAATCCATTTTTAAAATATATAATGAAATTTTAATGTACAAAAAAAACATTTTGACATTTTAAAAAATAATTAATTCATAAAGGATCATTTTTGGGTCATGTAAATATATATAATAGGTATTAGGTTTTAAAATAATAATATTTTAAAAACCACATCTTTCACCCCAATATCATTATAATATATTCCCCTCTCGTATTCTCTGATTATATCCATTTTAGAGTCCACTAACCTATTAAGGAATCGTCCCTCTAAGCATAAGAAGGGTTAATTAAAGTAAGGGGTTATTTTCCCTTTATTTATTTTCATCCAACTAATTATATTCTATAATGTGTTATTATATTCAAATAATAATGTTCAAATGCATTTATAATAACTTAGTTAATACCGTAACTATGTTCTATTAATTTGATACTACCATTCTTTCATAATAACCTCATTCCACAATCCATTTTGTATACCCATTATGCTGTTGAAATTACAATTTCATTTTCCATGTCCAAACTTTATATTTTGATTTCCCAAAGCTATTTTTATTTTATGATATTAATATATATATAATTATACTTCATTTATTATGGATTTCTATGTATGCAACCAAGATTTCTTAATCATATGTTATAAGAATGAAAATTTATTGTGTTTAAACTCTTATGAACACTATAATTTATATGAAACTTGGTCTTTATTTTAAATGTTTTATTCATTAAGTAAATTACTATGATATATGATCTATGTGGAAAACCTAGATTTAGGTGTTTTAATGGTGAACCTTGAGAGTTATTCAATGAATTGGGTGAACAATTACACTCTAGAGATAACATGGTTTTAATATAATAGAATCACTCCATAGTAATGATTCATGATACCATAGAGAATATCCTTGATAATATGTTTTACAAAACCTTAGGGATAAACCTTAGTGATAGGATAATTAATTTATCCTTTTTATATTATAGAAACATGTTTATATTATGCCTCATTTATTTGGGATCATGATCGTATGTTATTCCTCGTGATTTATTCATTATAATCACTTTTATTCCATTTTTCTTTATTTATACACTTACTAGGTTTAATCTTAACCGTTTTCATTTAATGTATATCCCTAGGAAATCTTATTTACTGATGTGACCTAGGATTGAATTATAAAAAAAAATATTTTAACATGATTAAATTATGTTTATGTTTTTTTTGTGATCAACATACTTCATGTATTATATGCATTGTTTATAAGACACTAAACATAAGAATATCTTATTGAATTAATCAATGAAATATTATTTTTAGTAATTATGTTTAAAAAGATTTTATGAAGAATGTGGGTATTAATAGTTTTCATCTGATAAAGGTTTATTAATTGATGAAAAATAGTATTAGAAAACATTAGCGAAATCCCTAGGGATATGTCAAAATATAAGAGAACATATTAAAATTTTTGTAGTGTACAGAGTGTGTGGTTTTCTAGAAATTATTTCACTATCAATATACTAAAAGTTTTCGAAAACTACGTTTTAGATAATTCTAGGTCTAATAACCCCAAAAAATATTGGTTGTGTTTTAACACATTCTTCACCCAATAAAAAAATGGGATTAACTACAAAACGGACTTGACATTTTTAGGACATATTATTTGGATGTTCATGTACACTTTTGGAACCATTAAGAAAGTTATATTTATGATTTAATTACTTTTTTAACGTTTTAAAGGTTAAAATTATATTATCCTAGAATCATGATATTAGAAAAAATTTTGATTAAACATCACATTAAAATTATTATCATTATATTTATATTGGTAGAATTTTCTTTATCTAATTTTTCCAATTTTAGAGAAATTGAAATATATATAAATACCCCTCTAAGTAATGGATACAATTATAGCCTTCCCTATATGAGCATGTCTGTATTTGAAAACATCAAGATAATTTTGAATTGGTTATCTCAATTTATTCATATTAACACAAAAAATGTGGAACATAATACTTCAATGTGGAAGGAATAACTAGTATTTTAACCATTCATGATTCAATAATCACCTTATTTAATGGGATCATCTGATACATTGATCACAAAAAATAGATCATCGTAATGGAAAACATTTTTTACTCCATTTTTTGGAGAAATACAAAGTTGCATTATTAGTATACCAGTTAGAAGGGGATGTCGATGATAGGTGAACTCTAATCAAAAACATTAATCCAATTGATGAAATTGAATCAATGTAGTATAAAAAGTTTACAAATTTGTTTTTTTACAAGCATTTTCCATGTACACTTGAAAAATATAATGTAAATTAATAGAGTTGAGGAGAAAAAATGAATGAATTAGTTGGAATTTTAAAAATAAAATTTACAAGGATTGAATAATATTATTCTTGATTTTACATTTATTCTAATGGAATGATCAATCAATTGTTTAGTGTACTAGGCCCTAATCTCGGGAAATTTATATAAATATTAGACTTTTGGGGTTATATGTAGATAGTGTGGTTTTTCCTTAAAATAAATATGATGTTTGGATATATGTAGTGTTCTTAAGGATTGAATTAATAGAATAGAAGTGTAAATACAAATTTTGTGAATAATTTTGACCAAGAAATAGATGGGTAGACACTGTAACTACTAATTATCAATAACTTGGGAACGTAATATTTGTGTGATTGTATGTAAGGAAGTTAAAAGTGTAACATGTTTTTAAATACTAGATATATCGCTTAACACTATCACAAAGATATAAAGACTCAAAATATAAATGAAAATAGAAAGGGAACAAGTGTGTAAATATAGCCTATAGTAAATGATTAATGTGTAAAAATAATGGACACATTACTAACCAATTTCTAAAATAGATGATAATGTAAGAAAACTACCATCAACCCTAATAGTGTCCAAGGGTGTAAGATCATGATTTTTAATCATGATGGATGTATTAAAGACTCTGAATTATGTATTGTCATGTACCCTCATTGTAAACTAAAAACTAGAAAGTATATTGTTTTATACAAGTTTTACACATAGTTTATTCTAATTATTTAGGAAAAGAACTTTTAATTGAACCAAAAACTATTATAAATAGAATTATCGCATAAAACTATTATAATTACTATTAAAAAATTTATGGTTTGTATAGATTCCTTAATTAAATTTGGTGATTAAAATCTCTTAAAAACATAGTATTAATTATAATATTTTAATTTAACATGCCATTAAGAATGGATTGGAACACCAAGTATAATACCAATATTAAATGTACGGTAAAGGATAATTTAGTTGTGTTTGAGGAAAACATGGAAGTGTTTTTAAAGGAGATATATATCAATATGATTTTCTCCTGAAGAAACTCATGTATCCTTTTTTATTGTAATTTAGGTTAAGAAGGGGAATAAAATAAAATAAAATATTATTTATAACCATTGTTTAGGAATATATTGGAATATTTCCTAATGAATTATTTGGACCACCCCTATAAAGAATGGTAAGATTATCAATTAAACTGATAAATTATTCCAGAACAATATTTAAGAACCCATATATAATGTAACCATTAGAGTATTAAGAATTTATTAAACAAATAGAAGATATTTTTGAGAATGTTTTCATTAAACCATGTGTGTCTCCTTGAGGGTGACCTTATAGAGACTCGATCCTTTTACATATAACACTTCATGGTTTTAAGCATAATTAATCATCAAAGTACAAGCAAAGGATCGTTAAGTCTAGTGTCTTGGAAGACTAGTTACAAATAACATAAAACATGGGGATAAAAAACACTTCTTTATTTAGTCTCCATAAAGAGCTTATAACTTACTTTGAGCCCTTACATTTGCATAGGGTACCCTGGGGAACACATGAACAAAGGGATGAGCTGAAAATCCTAGCAAGGCAATGAACATAAGAATACATCTTAAGCACATGAGTTAAGAGGAATGACATATTGATATCCAAAACGTGGAACATATGAAATAATATCATATAATCATCGGATCATATAAACATTGAATCATACAAATGTGGCCGAATCATAAAACATTTTTTTAGTACGGGTCAAGGATAACAGCCAATCCCATTTCCCATGTCAGTACGGGTTAAGGCTAACCGCCAATCCCATTTCACATCGCATCTCATGAGAATTAACCTTACCCAATGCATTGGAGCGCTATATGGGAACACCCATCTCAACATTTTCATGAATACTATTTCCACATAAATTTTCTTTCCACATAAATAATCATACATAATCAATCATTCATAAACATAAGGATACCCATGGAATGAATTGGGTACCACAACCATGACATAAATCATAACCAATGGGCGTATTAGAAAGTGTCCATGTAAGGAAAGAATTATAAAATAAAAGGATGTTAATAGGGTCAAATAGTCTTATAACATGGTAGGTGGTGTCAAACAGAAGTGACAACATATGAGAAATGTATTCTATAAATATTAGCATTAAAACATTTTGGTGAGATTTTATGAAAAATACTATAGAGGTTTTAAAATAGAAAAGGGAGCGATCTTTTATATAAAATCATAAGTGAACCAGGAAGTTTTTCATAATTAAAATACTGATTTTATAAATAAAATGGTTTCATAAAACAGAAGATAGAGTTCACTTGAAATTTGGGTAAAAATTTGGGAAGTCCCCTTAAAATAATTTTTCTTATCGGAAAGTTCTAAGGAAGGAATCTTCCAAAAACATGTATATCCAAAAAAGAACGTGATGAAAGGGTCATGATATAATAATCCTGTAAAACTAACCATAATTTAGATGATTCAAATAAATAGATAAGATAACATCATTTTGAAAGAAAGATAAGTCAACCCGAAAGAACAAAGAAGGTTCTCGTAGAATTCATTACGATTTTATCAGCATGGTCTCTAGTGTAACCAAGAGGGATTGATGAAAGGGATAGGTGGTTTCTAATCACTTATAAATCAAGAGGGACGTATGGGGGAGGTGTGTAAACATACCCCATAATTTTTTATTACACAAAAAGGAATTTCATAGAGAATAATGTTGACTAAGAGTGAAAAGAAGAGGATCCCTTACCTTAAAACTGTGGCTGTTCTCCACTTGTTTTTAAAGACCTAAATAAAAAAATTTGTATTATTAACTAATAAGTAAATTAATATGTAATTTAATTATAATAACCCTTTTTAGTTCATTAAAATCCTTTTTTATTAGTTATAATGTTCAATTTCATTGTTCGATTTCGTTTGTTTACTTGTCTTTAAAAGATCAGTTCACATATATTCAAGTTTGGATTATATGTAAGATGAAAGTGGTTGTGCAGAATTGAAGTTATATTATTTATTGAAAATCTATAAAATTACAATGTTTTAATTTTAATTAGGTTACTTGGAGTGAATTCAAATTATTATATACATAACCTTAGTGATAACCGTTTTTGTTAATCGATGGGTTTGATTACAAAAAACATGTTTTTTATAACGTAATAGCATTTTTACAAATGTATTATAGAACCAAAAATAGGATATATTAAATATATAATAATATGCTTTAATCATAACACAAATAGTTTTATGA
The DNA here is from genome assembly GCA_963277665.1 of Viscum album. Lineage (NCBI taxonomy): Eukaryota > Viridiplantae > Streptophyta > Magnoliopsida > Santalales > Viscaceae > Viscum > Viscum album. The sequence continues at coordinate 290,570 of CAUJRU010000312.1, read as the reverse complement.
TCATAATTAAAGATAATAATAGAAATTGTGAAACCGTTGTCCTTGAATGTGCTAAATTAGCACATCTCAAACGGTGCTTTCATTTCTTTCAAATAAAAGGGTGGGGAAAGGTGAGAAGATAATGAAATATACCATTAGCATGAAAATATTCCAGTACATGTATTTTACTGGATTTATCTTACTATTATGGTGAAAGGAGGTGAGGAAAGAAACAAAAATAAAGAGACCTTAAAAGAAATGAAGGAATTGGAAAGAGGAATTTTCCTCTTGAGAATTACTCTTTTGAGAACCACTTATGGGGAGAGTTTTTGGTATTTTGAAGAGTTGAAAAGATTTTGGACGTGGGGGAGGATCTTGGGGAGAGATTTGGGTAGAATAATGGCAAGGCACAAGGCATTAGAGGAGTGAAGAGAAGAGGGTGTGAAGGAGAGTTTTTATAGTGGAGGAGAAGAGGGATTTCATAATATTATAATCATTAATTTATTATTTCATCACAATACAAGGAATAGTAAGTATTCCATGACCAAGAATAGTAATTTTACCATGTGATCCCGAACCAAGTGGGATTATATCACCATAACATCATCAACGACTCAATAAATCCCTTATTTATCATTTATTGAAAATTATCATATTTTACTATTCATCAAAAATTCATGTATTTAAGAAAAATCCCAAAATTTCACCCTCACCATTTTTCGACACATAGAATCTAAAAATAAAGCCAATTTTCTAAAAATCATTTTCTAAATATGATTATTTTTATATTTAATTAACATTTTAATTTATTATCAAAACCAGTTTTAAAACATTCATTAACTTATTCTAAAATATAGATATATCGTACTTCCAACGTGAATATTATTTTTATACTACCATAGGTGATGATACTATTCATTAGGGTAAATCACTATTCATAAGGGTATGTTACTATTCATTAGGGTAGGTTACTATTCCACAAAAAAATAATTTTTCCTTACCGGACTCCAAATAACTTACTGATTACAACCGTGTATGCCGGATTTTCGAAATTCCAAACACAGAAGTGTCAAACTTATGTTTTAAGGTCACTTAGCACTTAGTAGTTCATTATTTTGTGTCTTCATTTGATTTTATGACATAATTATGAGTAGGTAATTTCCATTGAAAAACATTGGGTAGTTACATTCTTCCCCCTTATGAAATTTCACCTCAAAATTTCCTTTTACATTCTAAGGAAAAAATAGGTGTGGGTGCATTTCCTCCATTTCTTCCTCCAGTTCCCATGTTTCTTCGTCGTACTAATTCTTTCTCCATAGTACCTTGACCATATGAGTAGTCTTGTTTCGTAGAAATTTGTCTCTATGATCCACTATCTTCACTGGCTACTCCTCGTAAGAGATGATCATCCTCCAACTCTACCACCCCTGAAGAAAGTACATGTGAAGGGTCTGGTATGTACTTCCTTTAAAGGGATAAAGGAAAGAAATCATGTACTTTCGACATGGTTGGTTGATGTTCCAGTCGATAGGCCACAACTCTGACTCAATCAAGGATCTCGAAGGGGCTGATGTACCTGGGACTTAACATCCCCTTATTTCCAAAACTCATGACCTTCTTCCATGGGGATATGCGTAGAAATCCCATGTCTCCAACTTTGAAATCAAGGTATCATCGATGGTTATTTGCATAATTCTTCTGTCGCCTTTGGGCTGCCTTGATATGCTGTTGAATGGTTTTCACCTTTTACACCATTTCTTAGACCATTTCAGGTCCTATCAGCTTATGATCACTGACTTCATCCCAACATTCTGGTGTTCTGCGACTTTTCCCATAAAGGGAATCATATGGTTCTATTAGGATTCTTGAGTAGAAACTATTATTATAGGATAATTCAACCAGTGGAAGATGTTGGTCCCATTCTCCTTGGAATTCCATAGAACATGCTCTCAACATGTCTTCTAGTTTCTGAATAGTTTGCTCATATTGGCCATCAGTTTGAAGATAGTGCTTAGAGCATGTTAGAGACTTTTCTAGAACTTCGAGGTGAACCTCAGATCTTGATCGGATATAATATATAGTGTTACTCCATGCATCCTTACCACTTCTTTGATGTAAATCAGTGCAAGTTGATCCAATGATAATTCCTCTCGAACCGCGATAAAGTGGGATGTCTTCGTAAGACGATCCACAATGACCCATATCGCATTGTTTTCTCTAGATGTATTTGGAAGTCCAGTGACAAAGTCTATGGTAATTTTCTCCCACTTCCTTGTTGGTATGGGTAGTGGTTTCATCATCCCTTTAGACTTTTGTCTCTCAGCCTTCACATGCTAACATACGGGACACTTTGATGTATATTCGGCAATCTACCTTTTCATATTGTCCCACCAAAAGTTTTCTCGGTGATCTCGATACATCTTTGTGCTCCATGGGTGGATAGAGAATTTCGAGTTATGTGCATCATTAAATAGATCCTTCTTTATCTCTGGATCAGATGGTACACATAATTGTGTCCCAAATCTTATAACTCATTCTTCATCAATTTTGATATCCGTGGATTTCCCATTTTTAATAGCTTCCACCATTTTCTGAATTTCAAAATCCTTTCTTTGAGTGTCCTTTATTTTCTCTAAGAGAGATGTTTGAGCAATAATTTGTTAAAGTATTGATGATGTTCCTCCTTTAATGATTCCCATGTCCATCCTTTGCAAATCTAAGAAGATCAGATCCTTTTCAAATCCCATCATTGATAAAGATGCATGATCCTTTCTACTTAGAGCACCTACCACCTTGTTTACCTTACCGAGATGGTAGTGGATTGAGAAGTGATAATCCTTGATGAGATCTATCCATATTAATTGGAACATATTAATCTCTTTCTGTGTGAATATATATTTGAGACTTTTGTGGTCAGTATATATCTCACATTTTTTCCCATAAAGATAATGCTACCAGATTTTCAATACAAAGATCACAGTCGCTAACTCCAGATCATGCATAGGATAGTTTTGGTCATGGATTTTTAGCTTCCTTGAGGAATAGGCGATCACTTTATCATTTTTCATTAGCACACGGCCTAAGCCTTTTTTAGAAGAATCACTATACACCATAAAGAGTTCTCCACTTGAAGGGACTGTGAGTACTGGGGCTATGATAAGCCTATTTTTCAACTCCTTGAAACAATCTTCACATTCTTGTGTATAGACAAACTTTACTCCCTTCCATTTCAGTTTGGTCATTGGGTTTGAAAATCTAGAACAGCTATTCATGAATCATCGATATTACCCAGATAGACCCAAAAAATCTGCAGATCTCCGTTACAGAAGTTGGCCTTAGCCACTCTTCAATTGCCTTCGTCTTGGAAGGGTCCACAAATATCCCTTTCCTGGTGATGACATGCCCCAAGAATGACACTTCCTCCATCCAGAACTCACATTTACTGTACATTCCATAAAAATTGCCCCTTCTCAAAGTCTTTAACATAGTTTCCAAATTCTCTTCAAGTTCCACCTTGCTCTTGGAGTATATCAGAATATCATCAATAAAGACCACCAAAAATTTGTCGAGGTAATATCTAAAGACTCAATTCATTAAATCCCTAAAATTTTCTTGAGAATTAGTGATTTCTAAGGGAATCAATATGAACTCATATTGTCCATACCTCATTCGAAAGGTAGTCTTGAGAATATCTTCCTTCCTCGCCTTTAGTTGGTGATATCCTGACCAAAGGTCCACCTTAGAGAAATAACTGGACCCACGAATCTGATCGAATAAGTCATTTATCCATGGAAGGTGATATTTTTTCATAATTGTGATTTTATTGCGCTCATGATAATCAATGCAGAGGCGCATTGATCCATTCTTATTCTTGACTAAGAGGACTGGCACACCCCATGGTGAAGCACTCGGGTGTATAAAACCCTTCTCCATGTTCTCCTATAACTACTTCTTCAGCTCTTCCAACTCTACGGTGGCCATTCTGTAAGGTTTCATTGAGATTGGCAGAGATTCAGGGATATGTTCAATTGATAACTCAACCCATCGGTCAGGAGAAAGACCAGAAAACTCTTCAGGGAATACATCAGTGTAATCCCTCGCGATGGGCATGTCTTCAAGCATGATTCTATCCTTTGCCCCAATCATTTGATCTAGATATGCTTGCTCACAAGGAAGCAGTATCTAAACTTGAGACAAAGATTTTAAAGGAGAATCATCTTCCTCCTTACACATGTAAAGAATTTGAGGATGATTCGAGAAGTGAAAAGTGATCTCCCTTTCCTGACAATTGATGTTGGCCTTGTACAAAGATAGTCAATCCATGCCCAGGATAGCATCGAACTCTACTAAAGGAAGTATGACAAGATTTTCTAGGAAGTTCAATCCACAAATGTTAACCGAGGAGAAGTTATAAACCATGGATTTAATAATTTACCCATTCTCTCTTCTCACAGATAACTTTTCCTCTAAATTTTGAGGTGGTGTTTTAATAGTTCTACTAAACTTGCAAGATATGAAAAAATGTGTAGAACTAGAATCAAATAGTTTGTTCACTATTCTTGAATGAATAACAAGCATACCTATCACCACATCATTTTTTGGCTCCACCTCAGCAGTAGTGATAGTATAATACCTTCCTTGTTTCCTTGGAGGTTGTTGCAGATTGCCTCCAACAACCCTCAGCTTGGGGAAATTGTTCGCATAATGCTTGAGCTCTATGCAGTTGTAACACTGCACTGCATTCTAACGGTTGATATGAACCTTCCATTCTTCTTTAACATTAGCAATATTTTTCATATCCCTTTTTATGTTCTTGTCCAGATGACCACACTTTCCACATTTGAAGAAATTCTTGGTTCCCTTGAGACAATCACCAAGATGCTTCTTTCCACATTTTTTGCAAAGGGTAAAGTGAGTCTTTTTTCCATCATGAGATTTGTTTGATGAACCACCCACGATGTTCTCCATTTTCCTCTTCTTGTCACTGGGCCCATGAGACCACTGAGAGTCTTGGATCTCTATTTCCACCTTGAGGGAACAAAGGAAAATCTCCTCATAACTTTTGAAGTCTCGAATTGACAACGCTTTTCGTAGACTCATATTTAGTTCACTAAATAAGAGATCCAACTTGCTTTTGGTGTTCATGACAAAGCCAGAGGTGTACCTTGCATGCCTTTTAAAGTTCTCTTCATATGCCCTGATGGTCTCATCTTCTTTCTTCTTGAGTCCAAGGAACTATCATTCCATCTTGAGACACAGGGTTCGAGGAAAATATTTGCTGAAAAAAATCCTCTTGAATTCCTCCCAATATATGGAATTAATTTCATATTGGGACTTTTTATTCTTGATCGGTGTCCACTACTTATTAGATTCCCAATAAAAATGATAGACCACAAGTACAACCTTCTCTTCTTCCGAGCACTGGTGGATGGATAAAATCTTTTCCATGGAGTTAATCCATTCTTCTGTGAGGAGGGGATCAGAAGATCCACTAAACATGCTAGGCCTTTGCTGCATGAAGTATTCTTTGACAACTTGCTCTTTCCTTAGAGGAGGAGGACGTTCCACCTGATTCAAGTTATTATTCATAACTTGAGCTAGCTGAGCAAGTACTGCCATTATGTTTTGAGCACCCACTTCCGTCACATTAGGCATATCATTAGTGAAATCATCACATTTCCAATCACATTGCTTGTTGGAACATGTTCTTCTATTTCATGCCATTAAGTAATAAAAAACATATAGTTAGAGGTCTTGAATACTTAGCTATTGATCATAAAAAGGAAAGTTTGAACATAAAATTATAAACTTATAAAGAAGAAGTATATCCTAACTTGTGATTCCTTGGGTTTATATCCAAGTTATTTTCGATCTATTTCTTAACTTATATTCTTATGGTCTTCTTTTTGTCCCATAACAATGGTTTGTACTAAGCTCATGATTCTACCAAAGCAAATCCCCCAAGAGTTTCATAACCAAGAGTGCAGCAAGGCCCATTGTTTTGCACTAGTTCCCGTTCGAGTCTAGCTCAAGTGGTGTTTTTGGGTTTTACCCCAAGATACATATGTTTCAAAGCCACCTCTACCTGCTCGTATCTAGATAGGGATTTATTTTCTTGATAAAACACTTACTCAATACACACCAAAATTCTGGAATTTTTTCTTATACTTAGTCTCATCCTTAAGTTTCTCACTAAGGTGGTCTATTCCTAATCTCCAAAAATGACTAGACCATCCTCTGATACCAACTATTGTGACCCAAGCCTTTTACATATAACATTTCATGGTTTTAAGCATAATTAATCATCAGAGTACAAGCCATGGATCGTTAAGTCTAGTGTCTTGGAAGACTGGGTACATAAAACATAAAACATGGGGCTAACAAACACTTCCTTATTTAGTCTCCGTAAAGAGCTTCTAACTTCCTTTGAGCCCTTACATCTGCATAGAGTACCATGGGGAACATATGAACAATGGGATGATCTAGAAACCCAGTAAGGGAATGAACATAAGGATACATCTTAAGCACATGAGTTAAAAGGCATGAAATATTGATATCCAAAACATGGAACACAAGAAATAATATCATATAATCATGGGATCATATAAACATGGAATCATATAATTGTTTTATAATCATAAAAAATTTATTTAGTACGGGTCAAGGCTAACCGCCAATCCTGTTTCCCATTTCAGTATGGGTCAAGGATAACCGCCAATCCAGTTTCACATCGCATCTCATGAGACTTAAACTTACCCAATGAATTAGAATGCTATCTGGGTGCACCCATCTCAAAGTTTTTATGAATATTCTTTCCACATAAATGTTCTTTCCACAAAAATAATCATACATAATCAATCATTCATAATCATAAGGATACCCATGGAAAGAATTGGGTACCACAATCATGAAATAAATCATAACCAATGGGCATATCATTAATGTGTCCATGTAACAAATGAATTAGAAAATAAATGTATGTTAATAGGGTAAAATAGGATTATAGCATGGTAATTGGTGTTAAATATATGTGACAACATATGATAAATGTATTCTAGAAACATTAGTATTAAAACATTTTTCTGTGGTTTTAAAAAAATACTATAGAGATTTAAAAATAGAAAAGGGAATGATATTTTATATAAAACTAGAAGTGAAAAAAAAGGTTTTAAAAATAAAAAAACTAATTTTATAAAGTCAATGTTGTATTAAAATAGAGGATAGGGTGCACTTGAATGTTGTGTAAAAATTTGTGAAGTCCCCTTAAAACAATTTTTCTTATCGGCAAGTTCTAAGGAGAGAATCCTTCAAAAACATGTATATCCCCGAAAGAATGTGATGAAATGGTATTGATTTAATAATCTTTTAAAACTAACCATAATTCATTAGATTCACATAAATAGATAAGATAACACCATTTTGAAATAATGATAAGGCAACCCTAAAGAACAAAGAGGGTTTGGGTAGAATTCGTTACGATTTTATCAGCATGGTGTCGGGTGTAACCAAGAGGGATTGATGAGAGGGAAAGGGGGTTTCTCATCACTTATAAATCAAAATTGAAGTATGGGGGAGGTGTGTAAACATACCCCATAATTTGTTATTACAAAAAAAGGCATAACATAGAAAACAATCTTGACTAATAGTGAAATAGAGAGGATCCCTTACCTTAAATCTGTTATTGTTCTCCACTTGTTTTGAAAGACCTGAATAAACAAATTAGGCTTATTAATTAATAATTACAGAACATATCCTATATGTAATTTATTTATTATAACCCTTTTTAGTTCATTAACAGCCTTTTTGATTAGTTATAACGTTCAATTTCATTGTTCTGGCTCATTTGTTTACTTGGCTTTAAAAGATCAGTTCACTTATATTCAAGTTTGGATTATAAGTAAGATGAAAGTGGTTGTCCAGAATTGAAGTTATATTATTTATTGAAAATCAAGGAGATTACATGGTTTTAATTTTAATTAGGTTACTTAGAGTGAAGTCGGATTATTATATATATAACCTTAGTGATAACTGTTTATGTTAATCGATGGGTTTGATTACAAAGAACATGTTTTGTTATTATAACATAATACCATTTTTACAAAAGGATTAAAGAACCAAAAATAGGATATATTACATATATAATAATCTGGTTCAAACATAACACAAATGGTTTCATGACCAGAATTAAATATAATAATAAAAATTGATAAATTGTTTTCCTTGAATGTGCTAAATTAGCGCATCTCAATCGATGCTTTCATTTCTTTCAAATTAAAGGGTGTGGAAAGGAGAGAAGATAATTAATTATACCATTATCATGAAAAAATTCCATTACATGTATGTTATTGTATTTATCATACTATTATGGTGAAAGGAGGTGAGGAAGGAAACAAAAAGAAAGAGAACTTAAAAGAAATGAAAGAATTGGAAAGTGGAATTTACCTCTTGAGACTTCCTCTTTTGAGAACCCCTTAAGGGGAGAGGATTTGGTATTTTGAAGATTTTTGGAGCTTTTGGACGTGGGGAGGATGTTGGGGAGATATTTGGGAAGAATAATGGCAGGGCACAAGTCTTGAGAGGAGTGAAGAGAAGAGGGTGTGAAGGGGGTTTTATAGTGAAGGAGAGGAGGGATTTCATAATATTATAACCATTAATTTATTAATTCTTCAAAATGTGAGGAATAGTTATTATTACATGACCAATAATAGTAATTTTATCATGTGATCTCAAAACAAGTGGGCTTACATCAGAAGAACATCATCAATGACTCAATAAATCCCTTATTTATCATTTACTTTAAATTATCGTATTTTATTATTCATCAAATATTTAAGTAATTCAGAAAAATCCCAAACATTCACCCTAACCATTTTTCAACATGTTGATTCCAAAAATGAAGTCCATTTTATAAAAATAATTTTCTAAATATTATTATTTTAATATTTAATTAAAATAATAATTTATTATCAAAACCATTTTTAAAACATTCATTATCTTATTCTAAAATATAGGTATATCGTACTTCCAACTTGAATATTATTTTTATACTACCATAGGCGAGGATACTATTAATTAGGGTATATCACTATTGATAAGGGTATGTTACTGTTCATTAGGGTAGGTTACTATTCACCAAAAATTATGTTTTTATTATCAGACTCCAAATAACTTAGTGATTACAACCGTGTATGCCGAATTTTTAAAATTCCAAACACAGAATTGTCAAACTTATGTTTAAATGTCACTTTGCACTTAGTAGTTCATTATGTAGTGTTTTCATGTGATTTTATGACATACTTATGAGAAGGGAATTTCTATTGAAAAACAATGGGTCATTACAGACCTATTCTCATTTTAATGATGAAGGATTGATTAATGTGACTATGTGACGATATTAGGTAACTTATTAGGATAACTAAGAATAATAAATAATATTTACCAATGAATTATAACTTATTCATCTAACTTCATGGGGAACAATTATACTCCATGGATAACCTCTGATCTAGGTATCATCAGTTAATGGTTAAGAAAAAGGATTTACAAAATAATTATTTCCAAAAAAGGTAATATAAATTTTTATTTTATTTTTATTAACTTTTGTATAACTAATGATCCTTTTATATTTAAATAATTTTTTAATAGAAGCTTGAGAGACTACCCTGAATTTTTTTGGTGGAATTTATTAATGATATTATGATATATTGAAAAAGTTGGGAGGAATATAGTGATCGTGTATCAGCTATGTTAAAAACAATTAAGAAACAAATTATTTTTTCTAAATTTAGTATATTTGTGTTTTGGATACAAAACTATTATTTTTTGGACACATTTTAACCAGTAAAGGAATTTGTTTTTGTTCTCATTTAGAAAAAGTCCATAGAGGCATGTACTCATCCTACACCAATGACTAAGATTGTTAGTTTTACTAGTTTAGAATGATACTATATATGTTTTTTAATAACATTTCATTGATTTATAATCCATAAATCATGTTATGTCAAAATAGAGTAAAGTTCATTTGAGAAAATGAGTGTGCAGAAAATTTCCATGAACTGATGAAGTGGTTGGTTAGTGAACCTTTGTTATCTTTATCCTCTGATGGAGAAGTTTTTGTTATCAATAGTTTGGAAAACTGTAATGTAATTAGAGTTTTAATCACAAAAAATGAAAATTTTAATTTCTAGGAATCCTAATATGTGATTCCCCATTAGAAGAAATATTGTTCCCATGATTTGGTAATAGTAATTGTGATGTTTGAGATAATGATATCGAGACATAATCTTTATGGGGTATAGTTGTGATACATATATAGGACATGAATTGTTATAGTAAATTTTCATAAAATGAACTAAATATGAGACAAAGGGGATATTTAGGGCTTCAAAATGAATTTTATTGATCTATTAATTATCATTCATGAATGGAAACTAAATTTGGTCAAATAACCAAGGAACATTTATTGAAAAATTTAAAATAATATTTACAAGAGTCCAAAAGAAGGGATCCTTTTACAATAATTTTCATAGAGGGGAGTTAGATCTATGGGAAGGAAATATGGATTGGTGATGTCATGGTTGAGCCCCTTATTGGAAATCCCATATGAAAACATGTTCTCTTCACGGAATACAAGAAAAATGATATGATTAATTTACTTGAGCGAGTGAAGGAAATACATCCATTGAGTTTTGAGCGGCCATACAAGATGCACCACACCATTCTATAAATCTTGCACATTGGCGGTTGAATCACTTTCATTCTAGAGATTATGCCAACCATTCTTCCTTGGAATGGTTATCGTATGAATAACACCTAACATTTTTGCCTCCAAAGAAGAGGCAATGACACACGATCCATCAAAGAAACCATGAAGATGTCTAAGGGGATCTCTGTAAACATATCCACATCCCATGGGCCTCGTATTACATTTAGAGGCACCAAAAACATTAACTTTTACCCATAACATAAGTGTAAATTGACAAAATACATCAAACGTGTGTTGAGGAAGACTGTCAATTACTTCAACACCAAGGCACCACAAGATGCTGAAATCAAAAATAGAATCGTTGTAATTCCCTTGATGAATTATGGAATCTTCATGAATGGAAGAAAGTATCCTCACCCAACATTCAAAAATATTTAATGAGAAATTATGTTGTAAATAAGAATTTATATCATACGAGATCGCATGAATAATCTCAGAAACTATTGCTTGAAAAATTTTATTGATATGATGTGATGTGTCAGAAGCAGCACAACACTAAAGTTTAGAGTTTATTGAATCCAAAAGTAACCATCTGTAATAAAATTTTTATGGAAAATATTTCAATAGAGAAGATATAGTAGCACATTATAAATAAATAATTTTCCTCTCTTTTCTATACTGATTTAATATACTAAATTTAGAGTAAATCTTGTCCAAAAAATATTGGATATATGTTTCAGTGGGGACACGATTGTGAGAAATTATCCATAAAAGAGTGTTTCATGAAGGTTTTATCAAAGGATTATCAAAAAAATAAACCAAGAGAAACTATTATCTATATTTTTTTAATTATGGTTATAAAAAGAATTTGATTGGCAAAAACCGTTGTGAGAAGGATCCCAAATTAAAAAATATTCAGTTTTTGTGAAGTGATGGATATCAATAACATGATTAGAATCATCAAGAATATCAATTCTAAGATATTTAAAAACCTTATAATGGATTCATTAGTGTTCTCATGTAAATTATTGGTGTCAACCATAGAAATTAATGGGGCACCAGACCAGTTATCTATCCAAAAGTTCATATAAGAATCTTTGTAAACCATCTATCTATAGTTTGACATAATATTGGAGATGGCTAGTTTAATAGACAATATGATAGAGGAGTCCATTTGAATCATGTTACATTTATTAAACATTTCATGCAATCTATGTTTATTGAATGTGATATGAATGGATTTATTATGGAGGAAATTCCATGTATGCCTAACATGTAAGGAATCAGTGATTATTTTACTATTTTTAATTCCCAGACCACCCATTTTTAGATGATTACAACAATTACATCAAAGTACAATCACTAATTTTTCTTCATGAGTTCTCCAACCCCACCAAAATATATTATGTAGATACTAATTTTATTAATAATCATAATTTCCCATATGTAAACCATCAAGGAATAAACCATTTTTTATACAATTCTAGAGACAAGGAAAATTCTACCTTCTAAGGGAGAGATTTTCCTTTCCAAGAAGAAATTTGATTTTGAATTTTATCAACAATCATAGAGTATATACTACTATTAGGTGCTCCCTAAAAAAAGGGGACACCAAGGTAGGTTAAATGAAAGAATCCATATTTTATACCAATATTGTTAATAAATCTTACTTTTATTTTTGGTTGGGAAACTTTTTCCTGAGAAAATAAATTTTTTACCCAAATTAATGGATTGAATATAGATCTCTTCATAATGAGATAAAGCATATTTCTGATTTTTAATATTTCATTCTCCTCCTTGAATGAAAATATTTATATCATCTTCATAGATGAGGTGTGTACCCACAATCAAATTTCTTAAAGAATGAATAGGCATATATTTCCCTTGATCGACTATTCGTGTAAGAAATCTAATTAAATAGTCTTCAGTAATAGATAAATAATGGAAGATATTGGGTCCCCTTATCTTACAAATTTTGTGTATTTAAAATATCTCTTTAGAGAAACATTAACCAAAATTGATATGTTAGCTGAGTAAAAGAGAGTTCTAATTGTACTAATGAAGAGATTATTAAAACCAAAACATTGAAGAACCCTATAAATAAATCTATAATCAATGGTCTCAAAATACTTTCTGATTTCATGTTTATTATAAATACTACCTCCTCTATTAGGTTTTTTTATTAGATTAGTTCATTTTGAGGAAATACATATACATTATTGAATGGATCTACCCTTGACATAACCAAATTGACTCTAAGAGACCATTTTATTTTTAATAGCTATAAGTCTATTTGAGAAGAGATTGGTAATGTGTTTTTAAAGAATCTTGATAAGTAAAATAGATCTGAAGAGGTGAATCTCATAGGAATTTTCAACATTAGGAATTAAAGTAAGTAATTGTCCATTAATAATAGGAGGAAGCATCCCATTGATGAAGAAAGTTTTATCAATCCTATATACATAACTTGTACAACATCCCATTGGTGTTTAAAAAATCTGTTACTGAAATCGTCAGTCCCTGGGGTACTATTAAGATTTATATAGGATATTTTTTCCATAATTTAATTATCAAAAGAAATACTAGTGAGGGAAGATTTATCCTCATCATTAAAAATTATAGGAATAACACCCAGAAGAATGTTTTTATTGATGCTAGGGATAATAAAAATATTTTTAATGTAGGAAAAAACATGATAATAAATACCATACTTAGTATCAGTGATGCTGTCTCCATCTTTAAGAAAATATAGTGGCCTTCAAACCTTCCTAATTTTTTGGATATAATAATAAAACATAATTTTCCAATCACCATATATTATCCATTGAGCTATAAATATATTCTTCTAGATTTTATCATTAATATATACAAGTTCATTGAGATTTCATGTAATATTTATTTCTTATTGATGATAAAATTTAAAATCAATCCTTGTGGTTGGAGTTTTTATTTGGTTGAGATTTCCTTCCAAAGAGTCAATCTCATTGAAAATTTGTTTGTATTTGGATTTACACCAATCTTTAAGATTTTGTTTCACTAATTATATCTTTATGGGTAAAAAAAGAGAATATTCGAAAAAAAAATTCATGGAATTCTAGAAGTTTTTTATTAGGATATCACAATCAGGTCCATAAATCTAGGAATTGTTGAATGTAAAATTAAAAAAATTGTCTTAGAGTTTCTAATATAGAGAGAAACCAAGATCGGATGATGGTCAGAGTTGATTTTGGGGAGGGTGATGCTGGAGATAGAACCCCATCTATTAAGGGATTTGTCTTTAAAAAAATCCCTTCCAAGATTACTAGAAACCACCATATTAAAATTCCATCTAGAACAAGTGTATTTTGATCCTTTAAGTTTTATTTCTATTAAATTGTTATCTTTAATAGATGTTTTGAATTCTATCTAGGAGACAGCGGTGAGGGTAGGGCCCATTTTTTCACCTAGGCCGAGTATGGTATTAAATTCCCCAACCTCTAAGAGTTGGTGTCTTAAAACCAACTGATTGTACTTTTATTACATGGATATTTAATGTATTTAAATATTAAACTTTTTATTAAATATTTTTCATTATTCTCCATGACTATTATGTAATAATTTCCTAGAGTATTTTTTGCATTGAATAGGTCATTGTTCTTCCCCTCTATGATAAGAACATTAAAATTGTATCAAAATATTCTTAAATATAGTTCTAAAATTGGATGACATACTATGATGGGACACATAGCATGAAAAATGTTAAGTGCGAGTACTCGTAAGCAGATGACACTTCCTCTCATGAAGTTCGCGCATGGTAATCTCCAAAATAAGAGATTATAGGAACAGACCTGGCTGTAGGAATTCTTTATGTTTGGGTGTCACCAGATATTTCTATCTATAAGCATGTGAAATGATCCTTATACTTTAAGATTATCATTAATATGTTTCACAACTCATGAACATTGATTTACTGATGAAGACTACCACAAAAACAGTTGGCAGGAAGTAAGGTACATTGGGTGTGTCATGAGTGGCATGTTATTAATGGATAAGTCGAAGAAGGATGTGTTCCTCCCATTTATTGAAGTTGATATATCAGACCTTTTATTGAAAAAGAACCGTCATGCAAAATTTCATGGCCATGGTGTAACGATGAGTTTATTTTAGGTAGTCAAAGAACAACATATCATGCATAAAAGTTGATGACACTATCATGAATCCTACTTGATGAGATTTTGCGACAAACAAGATTATATTACAGAGTGAGAGTTAATATGTGGATTTCATTGTTGCAACATTAAGTTCTTTCTCTTGGGTTTATTGACTTGTTTCTAAATAGTTCTCTTCAACTTAAATAAATCCCGACTAATGAAAATAAGAAATAATCCTAAAGGGTCCCATAATAAGTGTTTCTGGTGGTCTCGGTTAAATTCAATTTGAATTTAATTAATAAATATTATTCTCAAGGCAGTAGAATAATTTTATTTAAGTTAAAATAATTTCATAAATTAAAAAAATATTTATTCACTGGATTGTGGGTAAAATACATATTTTATATTTTATTGAACATTTTATAAATATTTATTTACTAGAATGTAAATAAAACATTTATTTAAGAGAATAAATTATTTATATATTTGTTTGGGTTTTTCAAAAATGGTAGTGGAGTTTGAGCGGACCAAGGCTACTTTGGTAGTAAAATAATTATTTGAAAGACAATAAACAATTATTTAACTAGTTGGTATAAATTAAAATAATGCTATTATTATTTTGTGATGTGGAATTTTATTTATAATTCCATTTTTCACAAGTTGGGGCACCATAAGTAATGACGTGGTATAATTTTTAATACATGGATTTTCTATAAGGTTATTAATGTATTTAATTTCTGTTACACAAATAAATATTGTAACTAAAGCCCCATGTCAATAAATAGACAGGTATGTCTATTGTGACATTTACCAAACCGTATACCCGGTGAATTGAGAATTGTTGAGCTAAACAATTTCTCTCTTGAATACGCTTCCAAACCCTCTCAAGAATGATAGATGTTCTTCAAGACCGAAGAACAAGCTATCAAGAATGACTGAAAAAAGACACTTTCTTCAGCGTTCTAGCACTCGGGGAATGAGTGGAGTCGATCGGAGGACATTTGAGCACATTTTAATCATCGCTAGAGTTCTTCTAGTTTGGATCCTCACAAGCGCAATGAGATAATTCTGAAGGGTCATTCCAAACTATCAACATCACAAATGGAGAAAATTCCAAATATCCAATCATTATTTTTTATTAAATTAATTAAATTAATTATAAAAATTATTTGTAAGATCTTTTCTAAAGGTTTTGGGGCCCACCCTTATTTACCTAAATATTTGATTCTATTATATGGTGGCTTGATTTCATTATCCTATTGATCCCTGAATAATCATTGATCATGGTAAAAATTAAATTTGGGTATCGGCCCAATAATTCTACCACTACTCCCAGAACCTACAAGTGGTATTTGAGTGGTTACATCATAGTTTATAATTATTTAAATAATTCTTTGATGATTTTCAGTTTAATAATTTAGTTTCTCAATTCAAGTTTAATCGTTCTTGTAATCTGGGTTTCACTATCATTTCTCCATCTTTTCGTTTCTCACTTACCTTAAAGAAATGATCTTTTATTTTAATTTTGAATAAAATAAAATAGAGCATATAGTCCGGAGGTGACAAAGTTTCTAGGTCATATAACACCAGAATACACATCATGTATTTAGAAGTACACATCGTGTAGTCAAGATTCAATGCATTGGGAATGGTCTGCCAATCCAAGTTGTTTCATTGGATTTTTTCTAATTCTTAATGACTCTGTGTGTTGAAAAGGAATCGGTGGCCTATAGTTTTTGGATTATATGTTGTGTGGCCCACTGGACATGACGTGTCACCCCTTTAGGTTAGGGTTAGACTATATACCATGTAGATGGCTTTCCTGACTTGAGACCATGTAACACGGATGATATATAGCATGTGTATCATTGGAAACATTGTGTACTCTGATGATTTATGAATCAAATTAACATTCCATATCCCTAGGCATGAACTTCGAATGGATGGTGAATTATAGTACATGCCATGTATTTGGAACTACATGCCGTGAACTCATCAGAATTAAGCGGATTTATTAAAATTTAGTATTATATTATACGAACCCTTCAGACATGTGCCATGGAGTGGGTGTAAAGATGAGTCACAACACGTGATAGGTGTCTTATGTATATGTGTTTAATTTAATATTTTTGTAATGTACATTTCTACACATCAGGTAGTTATAAATGATAATTCACCGGGCTTCCTCTAAGGTTCAAGTTACGTACAAATATTATTTTACATAAATTTTTTTGTTTAAAATTATGATGGATAAGAACCTTAAAAAAATTTAGAAAAGGATTAAGATAAAACGATTGATTAATTAAAGATAATAATTAATCATTTCAAGTGTAATTTATGTTAATAATAATGCCTAACAGATTAAATTCTATTTTTATTAAATGTGTAACTCATTGCATGTATGTGGGTGATCATGAGCAAGACCAAGACCTTTGTATGAGATTGGTTTCCATTTAATTTATAATTAATTTAATTTTTGGCTTGTAATACATATCTCCTCATTAATATATAGGGCCTTTGTGACCATGGTTTCTTTTATGTAAACCTACCTTTTTACCCCTCACCTGCATGTGAGTTAACAAAACATATGTAATGGATGGAACTCCCAAGCTGGTGGAGGAGGTTCAAGCTGAATCTGAGACGAAACAAATCCTAGGAGATACAGAGGTGGACATATGGAAATCTATAAACACGAACCCAAAAGGTTCAAGGTCTTCCTCCCATAGGTCAGGGATATTTTATCAACCTTTAGATAAACTAACCATTATAAAAAATCATGATAATTCCATTTGCTTTATTTTATTTCTATAATTTCCATAGTTTATCATTATGGATGTGTTGTCGTGATCACATAATTAATGAATAAAACAAGAATACAAGACGGAACTAAAATAAACCAGGCTTATGCATAAATATTATCAAGACGTGGTTAATCAATTATGTGTGTTCCACTTAATATTAAAAATCAAGTGATAATGATAATAATAAATTCATGCATAAGAGATAAAAATCCCTCAAATAAAATATTATGTCAGACCAACACATTTGTCACTTGATTAAGGGAAAGACTCAATAAAACTTTGTCTTTGACCCACCCTTGTTCGGATACATACTTTTATACAGGAATCCCTTATGAAAGGTTTCAATTTGAATTAACAGTATTATGTCAAGAGGATTAGCCCTTGCAGACTTGGTGTAATATTAGATGCAAGAGTTGAAGAAATCCAAAGTCATGATTTTAGGATTATAGAGTCCACTCTACTGATCAAGGAACTACAAGCTCATAGTTGGAAAAGACCTACCTACATAAATACCTTCAAATAGATTGACCAACACTTGTTGGGGTTATGCAAAGAGCAATATGGATCATTTCTACTAGAATTTCATGGAAAATAGACATTCTGAGTTCAATGGTGTTGGCCATTCGGACATGATAAAATAGTGGAAGACTTAATAAAATTAACTTATTATTTCTCATAAAATGTATTCAAGAATGTACTAATGATTTGATATTTAATTTTAGAATAAAAAAAAGACAAGGTTGTGAAACAAACTATCCCTAATATCAATTCTGGATAAAGACAACATCTTAACTGGTAGTAACTTCCAAGAATGGTTTAGATGCCTCTAGGTTATCCTATGATGTGAACGGAAGTCTTACATGTTTGAGTCAGCATTGCCTGGTCAGCCTGCCAAAGAGGAAAGTGATGAGTATTTCTAGGTCTATGACAAACATGTAAATGACATATTAGACTTTCAATGTTTTATTCTATCATCAATTTCTAGTGAGCTTATGAAGTAGCACAAAAACAACATTTCTTATAGCATGATCGAGCACCTCTATGGTCTTTACCAGGAGAGAGCAATAAAATAAAGGTTTGAGATCTCCAAGGTACTTTTTCAGAGTAATCTTAGAGAGTGTTCCCTATTTGTGCCTCATGTAGTCAATCGCATTGGCTACATTGAGCCCCTAGTGGTTCTAGGGATTAAAATACCTGAAAAACTGGGCACCGATCTCATTATCTTGTCACTTCCACAGAGCTTCCCCAATTTTTTGTCAATTTCAACATGAACAACATTGAGAAGTATTTGTCTTATCTTATTATCCTTATTCATCAATTGGACAATGATATGAAGCACAAAAATCCTTCTGGTCTTATGGTGAGTAAGATGAAGAGGAAGGCGAAGAGTGTTAATCCCAAGTATTCCTCATAGACTTCCATGAAAAGGTAGATCAAAGGGGAGGCAAGGGAAAACGAGGTTGTTTGCTTTGCATGTGGAAATAAAGGCCACAGGAAGAAGAACTAAACCTAACCTATGAATCAAGTAGAAGCATTAGGTTCATTTGTTATCGAATTTAATCCATCTCTTTCTAAAAATTTGGTTTTAGATACAGCTTGTGGTGATCACATATGTATCCAAATACAGGAACCAAGTAGATTTAGGAAGAATGATTGAGGGTAGGTAGATCTGCAAGTAGCCAACAGAGCCAAACTTACTACTATATCTATTAGGGACTACCACCTCACATTGAGAATTCGGGTGATCTTGGTGTTAAAGGGTTTTTATTATGTTTCATCTATTACTAAAAACATTATTTTTGTATCCAGATTAGATACAGATGGTTTTTTTGGAAATAAATGTCACTTATTTTATGAAGATAGAATTTTATTTGGTAGGGAACATTTATACAATGATTTTTATGTGTTATATTACAAAAATAATAATTTAAATCAATAACAAAGATACATCATATGACTCATACCACACCCAACTTTGGCATCACTGACTATGTCATGTAAATGTGAAATGCATGAAAATGTTACATCAAGATGGATATTTAGATTCTTTAGAAACTAAAACCACATGGCATATGTCATTAATGTTTATAAAGAAAAATTACCAAATCCCTATTTAGTAGGAAATGTAAAATGGCTAAATAAATTTTTGAATTGGTTCATACTGATATACGTGGGCCATTTCTAGTTGAAGCAATTGGGGGGTACTCATACTTCATAACATTTACTGATTATTTTAGTATATATGGATATATATACTTAATGTGGTATAATTCATATTATTTTGATAATTTCAAATAATACAAGAATGATATTGAGAACTGGCTTGGTAAGATAATTAAGAAACTATGCTCAGACCGAGGTGGAGAATATATTAATCAAGACTTCATTGATTACATACATGAGTTTGGGATCCTATCCTAACTCACTCTTCCTTAGACTCCCTAGTGGAATGGTGTGAGAGGAAGGTGTAATTGTACCCTATTAGACATAGTGAGATCAATGCAGAGTCATGTGAGTCTTCCAATATCCATTTGGTGATATACATTACAAAAAGTGTCCCAAAAACTAAACCAAGTACCAACTAAATCGATAAATGGTATTCTATACAAGTCCTAGAGTGGAAAGAAATCCATGTTATTAAATTTACATGTGTGGAGAAGGGATGTGTTTGTTAATGCCACTTTAGGTAATAGACTTTCCCTCTAAGGAACAATGTGTACCTTTATAGGATACCCCAAGGAAACAAGGGGATACTACATATACAACCCCTCAGACAAAAAGTATATAATGGATTGACATTCCATATTTCTTGGGAGGGAGTAAATATCCAAAATAGATAGTCAAAGAGAGATAGACTACAATGATGTTGAGGCTCAAGGTATACAAGTGTTGGTACAGGAGCAGATTCTACAAATCCCTATGGAAGAAAGAACGGTTCCAAAGACACAAGAACTATGTTGGAGTACAAAAATGGTTAGAGAACCAGAATGGTACGGTTTTTTATATACTGAGGATGGTGAATCATTATTAGTTAATAATAATGATCCTCTAAACTACAAGGAAGTATTAAGTGGCACATATGTTTCCAAGTGTCAAGAATCCATGAATTCTATATTGGATTCTGAGTACCAAAAACAAGTATGGATTTGGTAGATCCTCCAATTGATATAAAGCCACTTGGTCGAAAATGGGTATTCAAGAAGAAATTTGAAATGGAAGGAAAATTCAATACCTATAAGGCATGACTAGTTGAAAAATGGTTCAGACATCATTAAGGAATTGACTACGACAAAACCTTTTCACCAGTTTCAATACTGAAATCCATTAGAATTTTATTATCCACTACCTCTTACCATGACTACAAGATTTGGTAAATGGATTTAAAAACATATTTCCTTAGTGATAACCTTAAAAAAGATGTCTAAATGACACAACATGAAGGGTTTATGACTCTAAAGGATTCTAATAAGGAATGAATGTTGCAGAAATAGATTTATGGATTAAATAAAGAATCCAGGTCCTAGAACATTCATTTTTATTAATCCATAACGAAACATGGATTTATCCATAATTAATGAGTGGATTGTGGCTTCAAATGGTTTAGTGAGAGTGTAGTCTTTTTCCTTATAGTATATGTTGATGACATGTTACTTATCAGAAACGAGATACTAGTCTTATAGTCTATTAAGGCATGGTTGAATTAATTATTATCCTTTAAGGACATCGGCAAGGAATCATATATTCTTAGGATCAAGATCCATCATGATAGATCCAAGAGATTTCTAGGCCTATGTAAAGGTACATACATTGATATGATTTTGAAGAGATTCAATATGGAAAAATCCAAGAGGGGATTGTTTCTAGCATCACATGGGATTCATCACTACAAAAAAATGCATCATCATACACACCAGGAAAGAAACTTAATGGAAAGAACTACATACGCATCATCAATTCGGTCAGTCATGTATGCCATGATATGTACTAGGATAGATGTCGCTACGAATTGAGTGTGGTAGGAAGATATCAAGCTGACCTAGGTGACTACCATTGAATGGTAGTCAATACTATCCTAAAGTATCTAAGGAGTTCTAAGGATATGTTCCTTTTTTTGGAGTACATGAGGAAGTAGTCATCATAGGAATTGTGAGATACTAGTTTCCACACGAATCAAGATGACATGAAGTCATAAACGAGATACATCTTCACTTTTAATGGAGATACATTGTGCTGGAAGAGCTCAAAGTAGAGTGTGGATGTTGATTCTATAGAATAGTTTGAGTATATCACCGCTTATGAGGTAGCTACAGAAGCATTTTGGATGCAAAGCTTCATCTAGGAGCTAGATGTGATACCTAGATGTAAAGATCCCATCACACTGTACTATGATAATGCTGCAACAATGGATCACATAAAAGATCCAAGGTCACATCAACGTACGAAGAAAATACTTGGAAGTACCATCTCTTGAGGGATTTTATTCAGATAGGTGAAGCTTTAGTGATAAATATTTCCATGAAAGACTATTTGAATGACCCCTTGACTAAATCCTTGACTTAGGAGAAACATGACCATCATGTGAGGTCTAGAAGAATGAAAGTCATAGGCATTTGTCTCTAGTCCAAGTGGGAGTTTGTAAGAGTTAGTGTCCTAGAACCAACTGTTTGTAATTTTATTACCTGGATATTTAATGTATTTAAATATTAAACATATTATTATATATATATTTTATTTTTCTTCATGATTATGATATAATAATGTCCTAGAGTATTTATTGAATTGATAAGTTCATGGAAGTTACCCTCTATGATGAGAACATAGAAATGATATAAAAATATTCTTAAATATAGTTCTCTGGTTGGATAACATACTTTGATGGGACACATAGCATGAAGACCGTTGGGTGTGAGTACTCGTAATCATATGAGACTTCCTTGCATGAAAATATAACTTGGTAATCACTGTGATAAGAGATTATGAGAACAGACCCTCCAGGAAAAATTCCACAAGTTTTGGTGTCATTGGATATTTCTATCTTCTAGTTCTTATAATGATCCTTAGACATTAAAATTATCAACAATATGTGTCACAACTCGCGCACTGGTATTTACTGATGAAAATTGTGATGCAGACAGTTGGTGGGAAGTATGGTTCATTGGGTGTGTCATGAGTGGCATGTTTTTAATGGATAAGTTGGGGAAGGATTTTTTCCTTCCATTTATGTATGTTGATATCTCAACAATTTGATTGAAATAGAACCTTCACACAAAATTCCATTTCTATAGTGTAACGCCAAGTTTCTTTTAGGTAGTCAAAGAATGACATATCAAGTATAAAAGTAGATGAAACTCTCATGAAACCTGCATGATGAGATATTGTGAAAAATGGATTATATTACATAGTGAGAATTCATATGTGGATGTTATTTTTTTTAAAACTTAATTTCATTCTCTTGGGTGACTTGACCCATTTCTAGATTGTACTCTTGGACTTTACGAAAGTTCACCTAATGATAATGAGAAAGAATCCAAGAGGGTCACACACTATGTGTTTCTATGGGTCTTAGTTGAATTATATTAAAATTTAATTAATAAATATTATTCTCAAGATAGTGGAATAATTTTATTCATGTCAAAATTATTTCATAAATTAAATAAATATTTATTCACCAGATTGTGGGTAAAATATATTTATTTATTTTATTGAACATTTAATAAATATTGATTTAATATTTAGTAAATAAAATGTTTATTTAGGAGAATAATTTATTTATTTATTTATTTGGGCATCAAATAAATTGAACTGGAGTTCGAATATACCAAGGCTGGTCCGGTAGTAAAATAATTATTTACAAGTTGATAAATAATTACATAAATAGTTAGCAAAAATTAACATAACACTGCTATTATTTTGTGATGCAGAATTTTATTTATAATTCCATTTTTCACAAGTTGTCACACCATAAATAATAAATCATTAATATTATTAATATAATGGGGTTTTTATAAGATTTTGAATGTATTTATTTTCTTTTATGCAATTAAATATTGTAATGGAATTCCCATGTTAATAAATAGACATGTACGTATACCGAACTGCACACTAGGTGAATTAAGAATTGTTGAGCTAAAAAGTTTCTCTCTCGAATACTCTTCTTTCCCCTCTCAAGAACAATATACATTCTTCATGTTCGAAGAACAATTGATCAAGAATGACTGACAAAAGACACTCACTTTGCCGCACTTGCACCCGGATAATGAGTGGTGTCGATCGGAGGCCATCAGAGCAAGTTTGGATCATTATAAGAGGAATTATAGTTGGGATCCTCTCAACCATAATGGGATAATTTGTAAGGGTCATTCTGGATGATCAACACCGTCAATGAATAAAATACAAAATATCCATGTATTATTATTTTATGAAATTAATTAAATTAATTATTAACATGATGTGCAAGATCCTCTATAATGTTTTCAGGCCTCTTCATTATTTATATAAATCTTTGATTCTATTTTTTGGCACTGGCATTCATCATTGTATTAATTCTTGAATAATCATTGATCAAGGTAAAAATTAAATTTGGGTGCCGACCCAACTGCGTGTTTGTTGCACCTGGAACCTGTAATATTACTAAAAACCACCCTATAAAAATACGTTCTATAATAAGTGTATTTGGATCTTATATGGTTGATTTCAATTAGATTATTATATTTTATGGATGTTTTGAATTCTTCATAGGAGATAGCGGAGTTGGTATGGCCCATTTTTTCACCTAGGCCAAGGAAGGTATGAAATTCCTCAACCACTATCCACAGTTCAAAAATTCCATTTCTTAAAGTGGAATGATCATGCCAAATAAGTCTTCTATCCTGATACCTGTTTATAGAATGAAAAAATATAAAATATGGTGTGAACTCAAGTAGGTTAGTTCACAAGGGAAAATTTGGAATGAAATATTATAAACACTAAAATTATGAAAACAATAATGAGAAGATATCAAGATAATTTCAATAAGAAATATACTCTTTCTAGAACCATCATAAAAATAATAACTATGTTTTAAGTGAGAAAAAGTATGTGAAAATTTACTTTTAGGCCCAGCAATATAATTTTTTTGGGTTTATGAGTACGAAGAACACTTTTTAAAGTAGTAATTTTGTCAGATTTGGAAATTCCCTAACAACTCCAAAATTATATATTCATTTAAACATTTACTCTTTCTTGGAACCCCCTGTAACACCCCGAGATTTTATGAAAAATATTCTTTTTAATGTCATTAATGTCTTGTGTTGTACGCTACACCAAAACGAGCTTGCACACCACGCATCCCTGATTTGCCTTGCATTACACACAATCGCGACCTTCCACGATAGCGTGTGTTGTACGCAATACCGAGTTTCACTAAACAACGATATGTTATATAAAGTAGTCGTTATGAATAGTAATACCCACTTTTTGAAATTTTATAAATTTTATCTTTCAAAATGGACTTCATTTTTGGATTCAGAATTTCGAAATTATCCTAGGGTGAATTTTTGGTATTTTTATGAAAACGTTCAATTTTTGATGAATAGTGAAAACACTGGGTTACTATTCAAAAACCCGACTTTTTATTTAAATAATTATTTATTTTATTTAAATTTATTTTAGGTCAAAATTGATAAATAATACCTATATAAGTTCGATTTAAGTCATTTGAATCATTTTATAATAATTTTAGATACATAAAAATTTTATTGAACTTTTCACTGTCTTTTACCCACCTCCTAGGAGAATTTTCAAATTCACATAAAACTTAATTTTACTGCTTCTGTGAGTGGAATTTAGAAAATCCGAGAGGCACTGTTAATATCAAGGACTAAAATGTGGTTCAATGAGATGAAAATAATTTTTGGTGAATAGTAACTTTTTACTTTTTTTTACCACGGTTAAAAGTAAATAGGGTAATTAAGGGTAAAAATGATATTATTATTACCCAAACACGTGTCTTAATTCTATTGGATAAGTGTAATTCGACGAAAAAGAAAATTAGGAATAAAATATGACCATTTAGGCCCACTTGGATTAGATTAGGACATTTATTATTAATTTATTTAAAGAAGGGTTAAAATAGTTAAAATCAAAGTTTAATAACTAAATCATTTTTAATATAGTGTTATACATAAGATAAATTAGACTATAAATATTCATTAGAAGTTTAAAAAGATTTCCTACATAATGGTGTTTTATTTATAATTTTTAGACATTAAATAATTTAGTTTATTTATGACATGATGATGATGCAGTAATTATCTTATTAATGAAATATTTACATAATTGGTGTTATAAATACCCAAATAAATGTATTTTGAGACTTGTTATGAATTAAATTAATTTTATAGGTTAATATGACATGTTAGTATTGATTTGGTTAACTTTTTTCGAACTAATCATTCTGTTATGATTTTCCAAAAAATCAATTACCAAATAGTGTAAAAATTTACATAAAATAGTTTTTAAAACAAAAATTATATTATTAATTGTTATTTTATTCCAAAAAATATAAGGTTCGTCCAAAATACTTAGATAAGGTTATATATATTAATAATAAACATCGTGGGGTTCTTTTGGATTCATATAGTAAGTTTATTAACCTTATAGTGTAAGAAAACAAGAAGACACGGTAAAAGAAAAATTATTTAACTTAAAGTTAAATCTAAATGATAAGGTTAAAATAGAAACCTAAACTTGTCTAAATTCTATTGGATGAGATTATTTCGACCCATACCCACCATAGCTTCGAAATAACTCAATTTAGAGCTATTAAAAAACAAATATGACTTTATAATAAAATAATATTTTTGGTTATTCTAAAGGTGCCCCTCTCCTGCCTTATCAAAGAGCACCTCTTCCCTCTCTTCCTCACACCACTTTGAGCCTTCAAGCTCGTCCAACCCCTGCCAATTTATCTTCTCCACTTCCATATAAACATCCTAGAGGTTCTGGTCTTCTTCAAAGACTAATCGTAGTGCCCTAAGAGGAGGTTTCAAAAAGGCATGTCGAAAGAAGAGGTAATATCTGTTACCGATTCTTTCAACTTTATTTCTTCTTTTACTTATTCTTCTTTAGTTTTTTAATTATGAAGTAATAAAATCAGTATAAATAATATACTGATATGTTATTATAAGTATGAAACAACCCTATTTCACCATCTATCCATCCTACGGAAAATGTAATCACCGCACGTGCGTACTTTCGGAATACCGTCTCCACGCCGTGGTGTAATCTGTTTTCGACCACCACCTTACTTGGATGGGTATAATGGTGTAAATAAATAACTATATATGATTATATCAAATTTATATTGATTCTGAAATATTATACATACACTCTAATGCAATTCCACGGTCATGGGAATGATATCATCGCTCGTGCGTACGTACGGACTACCGTCTCCACGACGCGATGAGATTCATTCTCCATGTTAACCATTAATGAATGATTATAAAGTATATATAATAAGTAATCATGAAATATATTAAATAATAATGATACTGGATTTATGTGTATATATACGTATGTCATTTACTTAATTTCATTCAATTCAATAAGGAAACGAAAAAAGCGTTCATGCGTACGTACGGCATACGATCTCCATGAACGATGTATTTCATTAAATTTAATCGTTCTATCATATATATATATATATGTATATACTGAATTTATATTATATATAAATCATGTTTTACATTCTGGAATTAAGTAAATCAGGATATAATTAATAATATCAGGAACAACAAGTCCAAACACGTACGATAAATAAAACGATTTAACCCAAAAAGCTGCTTTAACATGTAACTTACAAAAGAACGGGTAATATAAAGTCATAAGTGAACCATATATGATATCATAACAATGAATATTGTTCTGTAATAAGTCAATGAAATTATTTAAATCATTACACAGGAGGCTCAGAAACGTACGAAGCATATCAGACCTAAGGTAAGGGATAATTTATCAATCTCATTTTTATCCGAGATTGTTTATTCGTAAGTATTTACTGACGTTATCTTTATAATCCAAGCCCAAGTTTTATAAAAATGTTTTCATGTATGTTTAAAGTCCTTTTTACCCATTTTTTACTTTTACTACATGGTATGTAAGGAATCTTTTTTTTTTTTGTTTACCATACGAGGTACTTTTCGACTTTTCCGACAAAAGTACATGAAGAACGTTATTTTTAACTTATTCGGCATGAACCGAATTTTATGGTTTTATAACGCCTCATTTTCATGAATCATACTCTAAAATTTTTTATGAATATTTTCAACAAAATCCATTTCTTTTAAAATTTCATGGCATTTTGTGAAAATAAAATGATTTTGAAGAAGAAAGGATATTTTCTTCAAGAATTCATTTCAAGTGTTTTATCAAAACCATTTTTTCATCTAAGATGACATTATTTCATATGTGTATGTTTCAATTATAATGCCTCTATGATTTACATGGTTTCACTTTTCTTATTATGAAATGATATCCATTTATTTTATATCGATTATGTGATGATGGAATGATGTTTATGAAATCCACTTTATTCTTCGGGTTATGATGAATTATTTATGTTTATGTTGTGTCACAAGTAAGAATGATTTCATTATGAGATGGGTGGGACATATATCTCCCTCCAATGCATTGGGTAAAGATTTATATCTCATGAGATTGACATGGATGGAACGGTAAGTTAATCTCGTTCAGTGTTACAGGACTGAAACGAGGAGTGAACTCGATTCAGAAAGGGACTTTGTCCACTAAGATGGTCTTGGCAGCAATGCCTTGGATACTATGGAAATCATAACATGTGTTTAATGGTTTCCACAATTACATGTTTTATTCCCATACTATTTTATCATGATTGATGTTCCCTTATGATATATGCCTTACGTACTTCCAAGATTCATGTCTTTGCTCAAGATTTTGATGTTTAGATTTTATGTTCATGTTTTTGCTTTCAAATGATTATGGATTGTTTTATGTTCTCTATTTTTACCCTTACTGGGCATTTGAGCTCACCCCTTTTATGTTTTCTTTTCCCCAGGATATAAATAATGGTTTTAGGTAAGAAAAAAGGGGAATATCTTTATGGGAGATGTTGAAGATCTTTCACCACGATTAGAAGATTATATTCTGAGTTTCCAAAGACACTAAAATATTACGGTCCTTATGTGTCTATTTTTGTTATATACTAAGTATTCCACAAAAGTAATGTAATGTCCATGTACGTCAAGATTTGGGCCTCTAAAGTTGGTATCAAAGTAAAGGTTTAATCAACCTTTGGAAACTAGGATGCGAGAACTTTAGTGAGATCCCTAGACATATTTCTAAGGTATGTCTAGGGATGTCCCTAAGGTTAAGTATATGTATAGGTTATAGTCCTAGAATTATGGTAACGATCTTAGAATTAAACCTAAGATGTTAGATATTTAAGGTACTCCCCCTTTATTATGTTGTTTTCCCTAGCATGATTTTTTCCTCTCACAATATTCTTTTTGGGTTTTAGATGATGGCTGGAACCCGAAGGAACCGCGTTGATCAATGTAATGGAAAATGAAATAATTGTCCTCCTGAACAAACAAATGTTATGGGAGATGGAGTGAAAAATCTTATTTCTATACTTACACAAGCTATGAATCTTTCTGGACTTCCAAATGAGTAGAGAAGGGAACAATATTCTATTGTGTCCTTCATGAGGCAACATCCACCTTCTTCCACTGGGTCTTCTGATCCACTTGTTGCTGAACAATGGATCAGTACCACTGAAAAGTTATTTTCAGTTCTTCAATGTTCTGAACATGATAAAGTCATCTTAGTAGTATATCGTTTGGAAGGTGAAGCTGATCAATGGTGGAATCTTATCAAGAATACGTGGCCAAGAGATGAAATTGAGTCCATGGAATGGGACGAGTTCAAGAACTTATTTTTCAATAATTACTTCCCTCGTATTCTTCGAAAAAATATGGAGAAGGAGATTATTGAACTAAAGTAAAAGGATGATGAATCTGTTTTTATATACGAAGCGAATTTTACAAGGCTTGCAAGTTATGCATCTGGCTTTATCATCCAACCTGAATTTAAAGTTGATCGATTCTTCAGTGGCTTAAAACCAAATCTTCGAAGGGAATTAGCTATAAGAGACTTCAGTAGCCATGAAAAAATTGTGTGTTGTGCTATCAAGGTAAAAATGGAAGTTGGTGTTACATATCCATCTCATGGTTTTGACAAGAAACGAAAGATGGAGTTCAAGGAGAAATCTCATAATAATGGTGAAAAGAAGATGAATGTTTCCTTATGCTCAAAGTGTGGAACGAAACATGGTGGAGATTGTATTAAAGGTACTAGAAAATGTTTTAAGTGTGGAAAATAAGGTCATCGAGTAGTTGAGTGTCGAAGTAATGGAAAAAGGGATGCTAATGATGTGAATAAAGAAAAGACTGCATAGAACGCACCACCAACACTTCAATGCTTCAAGTGAAATGAAATGGTAAATTATGCTAATCAATGCCCTAATCCAAGGGTTAATGATGATTGACATGAGAAACCACTTAAGGAAAAGGACAAAGGAAAGTCATATGCGATCACTGTTGGCAATGTTGAATATAACAATGATGTGGTGGAATGATTAAGTGTTTATGTAATGGGATTCCAAAATAATGTTATATATAGTATCATGGAATATTGGAATATTTATGTATTGTTCTATTGTGGTTTTCAATAATTTTATGGTACTGGTAACCTTCAAAATTGATTGAGATATTTTTGGAAAGATGATGATATGCGCATAATGAAAGGATAAGGAGAAAATGAAATGTTTGACAGTATTCATGAGCTCATGACTGATATAAAGAAAAATATATATCATGGTTTGAGTATATAGAATTTTGGGGTTTTGGTATGTGGAAAGAGTTATCTATTGATAGCACTCATGTTTTCACTAAGATTAACTGGGTATTCATTTTTCAAGAGAATACATGATTAAGGCCTTCAAATGTTTGGAATGTGACCAACAAGACATATCTTATGATATATGGGGATCGACGATGGTATTAACATGCTTGTTATATGAAATCTCTGGTAATCATTTTCACTATAATATGAGAATGGACTGTAATATTATGGATAAGCCTAAATATTGGAATGTATTATGTTGGACATAAGTTAGTATTGTATTTTTAGAAGAAAAAAAAGGACAACCTGCAGAACGATCGACAAACTGTCACGTCGGACAAGGCTGTGGGAATCGAACCCACAACCGAAGTGCGACAGACCTTTATTTCCAACCACTGGCCTACAGGAAGTCCCTGGTTAGTAGAAACTAGTTTTATTTTATTATACAAGATGATAGATAAAGTATAAGTCCATTTTGGAACCATACATGATTAATCTCACCAAAGATGGAATTATGTATATAAATTTTTCTAACTTATGTTTAAGACAGATGGAATGACCTATCATTCTATCACATGATCTCATAAAACTTCTCTAAAGACAAATTCAACTTCATTTCTTAAAGATAAGAAGTGGAAATTGTTCAAGGCACGAACAACGTTGAGATTATACCAAAATAAAGTAAGTATTTATTCTAATTCAAATCCTTCAACTTTAGGGAAATGATCTTGAAAACCAAAAATGTTGTCCTAGTGCCCTTATATCCGATGAATCAGATGGTACCCTATATCATCACAAATATATGTCTTTGTGATTGTTGGCTTTTTCATAGCCATGTTCTCTACCACTCTCCATCAGAACATGACGGTTAGATTTCTCTTCCATATCCATGTTTTCACCTATGTCCTCCTATGTGGAAACCCAGTGATTAGTTAATTTGGGTAACCATTACGTTTTATACTTTAGTTTTTAAATCCATGTTTTGGTATTTCATTTTACAATGTGGGTTTATATTAAAGAAACTTTCGAGTAGTGAACCATTTATAACCCCGACGAATTTCGATGGCGAAATTCATTTTAAGGGGGGTAGAATGTAACACCCTGAGATTTTATGAAAAATATTCTTTTTAATTTCATTAATGTCTTGTGTTGTACGCTACACCAAAAGGAGCTTGAAAAACATGCACCCCTAACTTTTCTTGCATTACGCGCAATCACGACCTTCCACGATAGAGTGTGTTGTACGCAATACCGAGTTTCGCTAAACAATGATATGTTATATAAACTAGCCGTTATGAATAGTAATAACCACTTTTTGATATTTTATAAATTTTATCTTTAAAAATGGACTTCATTTTTGGATTTAGAATATTGATATTATCCTAGGGTGAATTTTTCGTATTTTTCTAAAAACTTTCAATTTTTGATGAATAGTGAAAACACTAGGTTACTATTCAAAAACCGACTTTTTATTTAAATAATAATTTATTTTATTTAAATTTATTTTAGATAAAAATTGATACATAATACCTATATAAGTTCAATTTAAGTCATTGGAGTCATCTTATAATAATTTTAGATATATAAAAATTTTATTGAACTTTTCACCGTCTTTTACCCACCTCCTAAGAGAATTTGCAAATTCACATAAAAGTTAATTTTACTGCTTTTGTGAGTGGAATTTCAAAAATCTGAGAGACACGGTTAATATCAAGGACTAAAATGTGGTTCAATAAGATGAAAATATTTTTTGGTGAATAGTAACTTTTTACTTTTTTACCACGGTAAAAAGTAAATTGGGTAGTTAAGGGTAAAAATGATATTATTATTACCCTAACACATGTCCTAATTCTATTGGATAATTGTAATTCGACTAAAAACAACCTTAGGAATAAAATATGACCATTTAGGATCACTTGGATTAGATTAGGACATTTATTATTAATTTATTTAAAGAAGGGTTAAAATAGTTAAAATCAAAGTTTAATAACAAATCATTTTTAATATAGGGTTATACATAAGATAAATTCGACTATAAATATTCATTAGAAATATAAAAAGATTTCCTACATAATTTTGTTTTATTTATAATTTTTAAACATTAAATAATTTAATTTATTTATGAAACAATGATGATGCAGTAATTATCTTATTAATGAAAAATTGACATAATTGATGTTATAAATACCCAAATAAATGTAATTTCAGACTTTTTATGGTTTAAATTAATTTTCTAGGTTAATATGACATGTTATTATTGATTTAGTTAACGTTTTTAGAACTAATCATTCTGTTATGATTTTCAAAAAAATCAATTACCAAATAGTGTCAAAATTGACATAAAATAGTTTTTAAAAAAAATATTATATTATTAATAGTTATTTTATTCCTAAAAATCTAAGGTTCGGCCAAATGACTTAGATAAAGTTATATATATTAATAATAAACATCTTGGGGTTCTTTTGTCTTGTTATAGTAAGTTTATTAACCTTATAGTATAAGAAAACAAGAAGACACGGTAAAAGAAAAATTATTTAACTTAAAGTTAAATCTAAATGATAAGGTTAAAATAGAAACCTAAACTTGTCTAAATTATATTGGATGAGAGGATTTAGACCCATCCCCACCTTAGCTTCTAAATAACTCAATTTGGTGCTATTAAAACCAAATATGACTATATAATAAAATAATATTTTTATTTATTCCAAAGGTGGCCCTCTCCTCCCTTATAAAAGGGCACCTCCTCCCTCTCTTCCTCACACCACTTTGAGCCTTCAAGATCGGCCAACCCCTGCAAGTTTCTCTTCTCCAATTCCCTAGAAACATCTTATAGGTTCTTGTCTTCTTCAAAGACCAATCTTAGTTCCCTAAGAGGAGGTTTCAAAAATGCATGTCGAAAGAAGAGGTAATATCCATTACCGATTCTTTCAACTTTATTTCTTCTTCTACTTCTTCTTCTTTAGTTGTTTAATTATGGAGTTATAACATCAGTATCACTCATCTACTGATATGTTATTATAAGTATGAAACAACCTTATTTCACAATCTATCCATCCTACGGAAAACGAAATCACCGCGCGTGCGTACATACGGAATACCGTCTCCACGCCGTGGGGTAATCTGTTTTCAACCACCACCTTACTTGGATGGGTATAATGGTGTAAATAAATAACTATATATGATTATTGAAAAGTTATATTGATTTTGAAATATTATACATACACTTCAATTCAATTCCATGATCATGGGAATGATATCATCGCTTGTTCGTACGTACGGACTACCGTCTCCATGATGCGATGAGATTCATTCTCCATGTTAACCATTCTTGAGTGATTATAAAGTATATATAACAAGTAATCATGAAATATATGACATAATAATGATACTGGATTTATGTGTGTATATATGAATGTCATCTACTTAATTTCATTCAATTCTATAAGGAAACAAAAACAATATTCATGCGTACGTACGGCCTACCGTCTCCATGAACGGTGTATTTCATTCCATTTAATCAATCTATCATATATATATGTATATAATGAATATATATTATATATAAATCATGTTTTACATTCTGTAATTAAGTAAATCAGGATATAATTAATAATATCAATAACAACATGTCCAAACACGTATGATAAATAAAATGATTTAACCCAAAATGCTGCTTTAACATGGAACTTACAAAAGAATGGGTAATATAAATTCATAAGTGAACCATATATGATATCATAACAATGAATATTATTCTGTGATAAGTCAATGAAATTATTTAAATCATTATAAAGGAGGTTCAGAAATGTACGAAGCATATTGGACCTAAGGTAAGGGATAATTTATCAATCTGATTTTTATCTGAGATTGTTTATTCGTAAGTATTTACTGAGGTTATCTTTATTATCCAAGCCCATGTTTTCTAAAAATCTTTTCATGTATGTTTAAAGTACTTTTTACCCATTTTTTACTTTTACTACATGGTATGTAAGGAATATTTTTTTTACCATATGAGGTACTTTTTGACGTTTCCGACAAAAGTACGAGAAGAATGTTATTTTTAACTTATACGACGTGAACGGATTTTTACGGTTTCATAACGCCTCATTTTCATGAAGCATACTCTACAAAGTTTTATGAATATTTTTTACAAAATACTTTTCTTTTAAAATTTCATGGCATTTTGTGAAATGAAAATGATTTTGAAGAATAAGGGATATTATCCTCAATAATTCATTTCAAGTGTTTTATCAAAACCATTTTTCCATCTAAGGTGACATTATTTCATATGTGTATGTTTCAAGTATAATGTCTCTATGATTTACATGTTTTCAATTTTCTTATTATGAAATGATATCCATTTCTTTTATATGGATTATGTGATGATGGAATGATGTTTATGAAACCCATTTTATTCTTTGGGTTATGATGAATGATTTATGTTTATGTTGTGGCACAAGTAAGAATGATTTCATTATGAGATGGGTGGGACCTATATCTCCCTCCAATGCATTGGGTAACGATTTATATCTCATGAGATATACATGGCTGCAACGGTAAGTTAATCTGGTTCAGTGTTACAGGACTGAAACGAGGAATGAACTCGATTCAGAAAGGGACTTTTTCCACTAAGATGGTCTTGGCAGCAATGCCTTGGATACTATGGAAATCATACCATGTGATTAATGGTTTCAAAAATTACATGTTTTATTCCAATTATATTTTATCATGATTTGTGTTCCCTTATGATATATGCCTTACGTACTTCCAAGATTCATGTATTTGCTCAAGATTTTGATGTTTAGATTTTATGTTCAAGTTTTTGCATTCAAATGTTTATGGATTGTTTTTTCTTCTCTATGTTTACCCTTACTGGGAATTTGAGCTCAACCGTTTTATGTTTTCTTTTCCCCAAGATATAAAGAAAGGTTTTAGGTAAGAAAAAAAGGGGAATATCTTTATGGGATATGTTGAAGATCTTTCACCGTGATTAGAAGATTATATTCCGAGTTTCCAAAGACACTAACCTATTACGGTCCTTGTGTGTCTGTTTTTGTTATGTACTAAGTATTCCGCAAAAGTAATGTAATGTCCTTATATGTCAAGCTTTGGGTATCTACACCCCCTTCTTTGTATTCTAGGATTTCTTCCTCCTATAGAATATTTGAATTGTTTTAGCCTTCTTGGTGCTAGGAGTCGAGGTACCCTCTCCCTATTTAACCATAGAAGTGACCGACGATTAATATTAGGAATAGAATACATTTATGAGAGGTGTAAAAGGTGATGTTTGTTTTATGAGATGAGGAGTTATAGCCCTCTCCCGGTTGAGAAGTGTGGGGATGTAGCTCCTTGGAAGTGAAATTATTCAAGGAGGATATAAAATCATCTACCTTTTCCTTAAGATATATCACTAAATTTAGTGGCGAATTTATTCCCCCACCCTTATAATTTATATTGTCTTCTATATTTAAAACAGAGTTTTAGACACCTGTTTTGTCGCCATTATTATCCAGTGCAT
Source organism: Viscum album (assembly GCA_963277665.1). Taxonomy (NCBI): domain Eukaryota; kingdom Viridiplantae; phylum Streptophyta; class Magnoliopsida; order Santalales; family Viscaceae; genus Viscum; species Viscum album. Next base: position 254,516 of record CAUJRU010000312.1, on the reverse strand, counting down.
GTAGGGGTAGTGTGGGATCCCTTCCTTGTCATTAGAATCGTCCACTTCATTCAGTGTAAGTTCACTAGTGGGCTACTACATGGGTTAATCTACTTCATCTTTAATAGTAGGAATTCCAGCAGCATCCTTAGGTGAATAAAGAAGTTGGGTCTCATTATTGTGAATGTTGTTTTCCTTGGATAGATTTAGAGTAATAAGGCTATAAATTTAACCATTACTCCCTATTTAATTCTTCATGTCCTTGTAGGACATGGGTTCTATTAAATCTACTTCTTATTGAGTATTCATGATAATGTCCATGAATTTTTTTTCAATTTATTCAACAATGCATTTCTCTTTAGTTGAATTCTCCTACTCTTTAACCAAGTCTATCTAATATTTTTCCATGTCATCCCTGGAGGGGTTTAAGTCACTTGACTTTTTTACCCATCATTCAATTTTATTTTTAGATGGTTCAATTTTATCAATGATAGATCCTTTTTATTTATTATTCCTCTTCAATTATGCTCATTAATTTTCAATAGGTTAGATGAATTTATTTTTCACCACTCAAAAATTCAAGATAGAATGACCAATAATATTGAATAATTTAGTTAATGGTTGATTGTATTCATATTCGATCTAAAACTCTTTTTGATATTCCTTTTTATTGATGCTAATGACTTATGGATGTTTTGAGTCCAAATTCTCCTCAACCATACCTCTATAATAGAGACTTAATTCACTATTTAAATTTCATTGATATATTTTTATAGGGACACTAATATATGAGGATATTTCATTCAAGATCTTCAGGTGACAAAAATAATATTAATTCCATGAAATGTATCCCAAATTTGAGTCATAGTGTTCCTATGAGTGTAATGGTTAAAAACATAATCCCATTTAGATATAAAAATAAAATCAGGAATAAGTTGAATGTTAAATATATTCCAATCCTAATATAACTCCTCTTAAGAGTCCAACATAATATAAATATATCCTCTATCAATTGGAAGTAGTTTTCCATTTGAGAATCCAAAATATGGATCAATCCAAGGTTTTAGTTTAGGAATCAGCATGGTTTTATCCTCTTTTAGACAAGAAATATTCCCTAGAATCGTGAACATAAAAATTTGGGCTCTTTTCTAGAGAGAATTTGGATCATATTCAATCGAGGAACCCCCATAATCATGATTTTTGAATATAAGAGTGTTCATCGAGGATTCATTATGTTGATATAAACCATTAAGAGCGTCAAGGAAGGAAATACTTATATATTTTTCATGTGGTTCACGATTTGGGATGTCCATAGAAAGATTTTTTCCTTCATTTCTTCTTGAATGAGGACTTAAAAAGATCGCTCCCATTCAGGGTCAAAAGATTCCATAAATCTATATATCTATTGAGATGGAGACTAGTCATCACCGATTTTTGTGAGGATTAAGGTTTTCATAATGAGTTCTCACAGGGTCGCCCAAGGAGCCACCCCCGGATGAGATTTTTTTAGAATTAATTCCCAATCCATCTTGAATGGAAATAAATCTGACTATGTATTATATAGGAAATACCCTTGTGTTCTTACAATGATGAGGATTTAATAAAATTCATTGATCAGGGTCATGTGAAATATGGATATGTATGTCATAAATGAAGGGGCATAATCAATCATATCCCAAATGATTTCTCAACCATCATTACTGGATAAAATCATTTGAGAACAAATATATGATCATATTTTATAAAATAAGATAAAATCTATGAAAAAATGGGTAGTTTTCTGAGTGTTATGTTGATCAATATGTGTTTTTTAGTTCAATAAAAGGTTATGTATCCCATATATTCCATATTTAATTAATGATCTAATAGATGAAGCTCATAATTTTATATTCTCTATAAATTTCGTCAACCCAATAATCTATAGATATTTTAGATATAGAATCCCTCTTTTTTAATACATAACTTTTCATTACATTTTACAAAACTGAGGATCTTTAATATTTAGTGTCATGGAAACTAGGAACTTAATACACGACGACATAAAACACTCTTATTAAACACTTTAAAGTCTTATTCATTATTCGTACTAAGTTCATTACAACACCTCATAACCTGGAAGCATACATTAAAGGAAAGGGTGAGCATAAGGCCCAGTAAGGGAAACAAGGGAAACGTTTAACATGTGAACTTGAGATACATCAATAATGTCATGGAATAAAACGTTAAGGAATGAGAAAGATATCATGAGGCATATCATAATAAAAATAACATATTTCATAACTTGAAGATGTGGATACAAAATTTAACTTTGACAATCATTTCCGTATTACCAAGTTCCACCCCCAAGGTGTCATTAAAAAAATTACCAAGGTTATTCACCAAGGTATCGTTAAAATGGTCATCTTTAGAGATGAAGTCTTTACCCAATGCATTAGAGATCTATCAGGTCAAACCCTTAATTTGTCTTTATTATCATGTGATCCACATATATCAACATCAAACATTTCAAAAATAACCCATATAGCATAAAATAAATGTGTTTCATTTCATAATCATAACATTTTAAAAACATGATCTTTATATCACTTTAAGCCCACGGAAAGGGAAAGTGGTTTTCATGTATGTAAATCCCATAATTAAAATAAATTTTTTTATATATATGTGAATTCCCCTATATAAGAAAGATCTTTGAGTACCCACATAATAAAATAAAATAATTTGATAAAAAAGAGAGAGACATTTTGAGACGAAAATTCTGAAGTATAACGACTATGTTATAAGGTTTTAGAAAATATTAAAAAAAGAGGGGACATGGGTCACCAACTCATAAATGATCCATAAAATAGTAGAGGGATAGAATATAAAGGATATAATAACATGGTAATGAAATTTTATGCACATACCATATGAAATGAAAAACTTTAAAGGGAGACAAAAATAAGATTGCTCTTATGAAAATTCGGCAGCCGAATGACGTCACCTAAAACATCAAAAAATGAATTAATGAGATCAAATAGGGTCTCTAATCATATGAACTTAAAAAGGAATGTATGATGGATATATATATAATACCCTAACATATGAAAATGGAACTAAAATGACATGACATTAAAATAGAACCTTGAAAATGATAAGGGTTAAAGAATCCCTTACAAAAATTTGGCAGCCTAACGGCGCCACTTAAACATTCATAAAATGAAATGATGAGAGAAAGAGGGGGTATCTCATCATATTAACATGAAAATTATATTCATATTAATATAAAATAACACCCCCAACATAAGAACATGGGGCTGAAAATAAATGACATAAACGACAGTACTTGAAAAGAAAGAGAGAGGTAGGATCCCTTACAAACATTCGGCAGCCTAATGGGGCCACTTAAACATTCATAATGTGAAATGATGAGAGAAATAGGGGGTATATCATCGTATGAAAATGAAAAGGATAGTAATATGAATATAAAAAACACCCCCAATATAAGAACATTAGGCTTAATAGAAATGACATAAACAAGAGTACTTGAAAAAAGAGAGAGAGGTATGATCCCTTACCTTGAAGGGTAACTTCAAAATCATAAAGTTTGGGACCTTGGGAGGCTTGAGGAAACCTTTTAAGGACTAATTGGGAGGTAAGGAGACCCAAAAATAATTGAGGAGGATTTTGGAATGGAAATAATGAGAGAATGACTTGGTATTTATAGGGGAAGTGAGGGGACAATGCATTAATGGTCAAGGGACGCCTCATTGGTGGTATTGGAAAAACCATGGGCTTGCCGAGGGTATTTTCCCATGGTATTGTCCACTTGGGAAACATCATAACATATCTTAATATTCATAATTATACCTGAATTATTACATAATTATTACATTCTTAATGAAGTCATTAAATAACCGAAACTCTAAACTGAAAATTCACTATTCACCGAAAATTCATCTTTTTCAGAAATATCTCAAAAATTCACCTTAACATAATATCGATGCTCTGAATTCAAAAATGAACTCCATTTTATAAAAAAAATCTAAATATTTTTAATTTAATTTTAAAATAAAAAACACTATTCACCTAAAAAACTAATACTTAACTAATAATTCCGGAAATAGTTATTTACCTATTTTATTGAATCACATTACTTAATCAAAGTGCCTAAATTATATTAATACTTTCTTTAAGTGAGATTACTAATCCATTTGTTCACATTACTAATCCTAAGCGTAAAATCACCATTCATAATTTACTATTCACGAAAAATTAAGTTGATCTTATTAGACTCTAAATTTCTTAATGAACATATTTGCAGAAGACCATTTTTCAAAAATCCTTACACATCATTAATTATTTAAGGTTTACATAAATATTTTAAAATATCTTTTTTTTAATTTATCCATAAGATGCATCCTATTTTTTCGGACATTTAAAAATTCACAAACTTCTCCATAGGAAGAGATCGCAATTTTATTTATCTCAAAGGATTACACAAAGTAGCTATGGTCTCTTTACATAACCCCTTATAACACTAGCATATGACCTAAGTGTAAGGTGTGATAAGGTGAGAGAATCTGATGGAGGCTCAGATAACATTTCCCTAGTAGTAATCTCCACTAACTTGAACTTCTCCCGTAGGTGATTCCGTTCAAGCTTGACACGCTGGATTTCGGCTTGGGCTTGGTCCAAAACAAAGCCCAAAGATGCCACCTCCTTCCCAAGCTCTTCTAAGTGGGCTTCATAAGGTCCGAGTCTACTGGATGAAGCCATCTACTCTTCTTTCCTCATTAACCATTAACATCTCTATTAAATCGTTAAGAGTAAATTAATATATTATTCAAAAGTTTGGGTCGTTACATTAGAAATCAATATTTTTTAGATAATACGAAGATAAATAGTTTGTATTATACTACAAGATGTTTAGTATGATAGTAAGTGACGTAAGAAAGACAACATCCCAAATGAGTACCTCAACCACTACCCATACCTATATTGAAGTGGGTAAATATCTATATAGTCTTTTTTTGTCCAACCTAATACATCCAAGGGAATAATATATATGGATAATTGTTAATGCATTAAATAATTCTAAAAATTTTGTTATTATATAAGATAATTTCACACTTAATCACATTAATCAACAATATATTCAAAAATTTGTGAGACTTCGTAGTGAACCACTTTTATTTTCTTTTGACCACAATCTAAAATTAACTTATATGTTTTCGAGTGATATAAATACAAATGTAAATCTAATAATACCATATCGTCCTCAAATTAATTGGATATCTATAAGGACTATTAAAACTCTAGAAGACATATAAATGGATATTTCACCTAATTTTAAAGGGAGATTGGAATAACTTGTTCCACATATTGAATTCTCTAGAATAATAGTTTCCACTCAAGTATTCAAATTTTTCCTTATGATGAAATCTATGGAAAATGATTAGAACTTCAATAAGTAGGGGTAAATTTGATTGTGGAAAAATCATGGGAAAAGACATTATGAAAAATTCTATAAGGGATAAATATATATATTAATGATCTAGAAACATATCAAGGATACTTAGAGTTGAAATAAAAGTTATTCTATAAAAATAAGGACGGACGTAGAATTTCATGTTAGGAATAATTTTTTCCAAAAAATTATACCATGAAAGGTTTCATGAGATTTAGAAATAAGGGGGAACTATGTCCAATGTATATTGGACCCTTTGATATTCTAGAATATGTTGGATAAGTTTCCAATCCATAATAATTTTCCCCCAATTATTTCAAATGTCAATGATGACGTCCACATGTTCCTATTAAGAAAGTATATATATTTCCTAACACATACCCTAAAGATAAATAGTGTAGAATTGGAATCTGGTAAGTCATATAAAGAAAAAATGATATGTATTATAGATGGAAAAGAAGAATTGTTGAGTAACATGATAATATGACTCATAAAATTCTTGTGGAGAAATCATATGTTTAATGAAACAACCTAGGATAATGAATAAGTAATGAAGGAAATGTATCCACAGTTATTTTATGAAAAGACACACATTAAAAAGGGTGAAGTTTTTTAAAGCTATAGAATTTATAAACCATAAATTTCATTCTATAAATACAAAAAAATCAGGTTCCCCAATGATGGTTTTATTATGTTTTACAACAGAAGCTCATAGAAATACCTTTACATTTCATTGGGACATTAAACATCAAGAAATAATATTAATCATGACATCTATGAATTGTATAGGGATATAAACACCAATGAATAGTGTATGGAAAAAGTAAAACTATATAGGCTCGGATTCTCCCATGAAGATCACTCCTTCCATAAAGACTGCCAAGAAGAAGATAATTGTTAGGAATACTATAAAAATTATTAAGGGGAGTTTAAAACCATTGTAACTGAAGTAGTGAATAATGAATAACGAGATTGATGGAGAATATTTACAGTATGAAGGGAAATGTGACCATTAAGAACTAACCAATACATGAATGTTACATAACCATTTCAATGTGACTATTATATGACCATTGTAAGAGTGGAAATAAAAAATACAATTTTAAAAAACTAGTATAAAATTAAATTCAATTTTTTTACAATGAAATCTTACTTTTAATACCATATTATATCGATAAACTCAAGAGTAAAATATTTTTATATTTTAAAATTTATAATTCTTTAAATGAAATAATTAATTTTTTTCAATTTCAATGTAGTATTTTATATAAAATATGCTATTTTTTATTTGAAGTATTACTAATACTAATTAAAAATATTTTTTTCACAAAATAAGAGTTATATTTTGAATCATCACATTGAAATAATGTTAGAGTGAATTATTGATAATTTTCTAAAACAATTTTTTCCGATGAATAATATTAATACTGTTTTTTGTTTTTTATATATTATATGACTTTATAAATATGTAATTATGGTGAGATAATATAAATTATTTTTTTCACAACATTATATAAGTTAAAATATTGATTTTTTTTGTTTTATAAATAATGAAACCACTTTTCAAATCAATAAAATAATTACAAAATCTAAAAAGAAATTTTTGTCCTTTAAAAGGGACATTAAATGAAATAAATAATTTTTTATGTAAATATTAAAATATGAAATTTTAGTTCTGTTATTGTGTTAGAATATTTCAAAAAAAATGTTATTATTATTATAAAATATTAACCAAAATAAGTGTATCCCATTGAAAATGTATTTTTGAAAACATATGATTCAAAAGGATATATTTGAAAAATAAAAAACAATTCTCTTTATTTGACAAAAAATATTCACTAACTATAAATATAATTATCTTGTATCTCATACTATTAATCTCTCATTATATCCTTTTATGAATCACCCATGATCTCATGGAATCACCCATCTAAGTTTAGGAAGAAGTAATTCATATAAGGGGTTCTCTTTTTCATTCCTTATTTTTTTAATGTACTTCCATTATAGTAAAAAAAGTATTTTGGTTGACTTATTACTATATTTTCATGTATTTATAATCATTTCATTACATTAAAAATGATATTCTATTAACGATATACAACCCTTCTATATCCAAATTCTGATTCCACAATCCATTTATTATACCCTCTATGTTTCCAATATCATTATTCTATTTTCCATAACATACATTAACATTTTGAATACCCAAAACTGTTTTCATTGATGGGTATACATGTATATAAAACTGTAAATTATTTATTTGTTAATTTAATGTATATAACCCCCTTTCTCTACTCAAGGGTTAAACTGATTAAATGTTTATTTCATAAAAACACTTATGAAGTCAATGATTTTACATGAATAATGTTCTTTATTTTTCATGGGTTATAAATGAAATTATTTTCATTTGATATATGATCTATATTTCATGTATAAATTTAATAATATGAAGGGTGTTCCCTTATTTCATTATAATTAATTGGGTAAAAACTTAACCTATATAGATAAGTTGTTTATGATACATTGGTATCATGCCTCTATAATATTTCACAATATTTTAGTGAATAGCCTTCGTAATATGACTTATAATACCTTAATGATGAACCTTGTTTATATTCTCATGAATACATAATTTACATGTTGTATCCACATTTTTATGTTATGCCTAGTTTAATTATGATCATTATATTATGTTACACCTCATCCTTTATCCAGGATGATCACTAACATTACATTTCATTCGGTTGTCCGCTTACTAAAGTTTATGCTCACTCATTCCATTTGATGTATGTCCCCATGAAATCATATTCAGCGAGGTCACATATGATAAAATTAGAAAGGAGTTTTTAAAGAGTATTAAGTAAAGTTTATGCTTTTATGTGTTCTATGTACATAATTTATTATTTATCTAGTTTCAAAAACACTTAACCTCAAAATATCCAATAGAAATTATCAATGATATATTTTGTTAGAAATAAAATTTTAAAATTTTCGTTCATCATAGTATGCATACGATTTTTTTATATTCTATTTTTATCCTTATATTTTACATATTTCAGGAGGTAAAATTATTAATTAGAAAAACATATATTTTCCCTAGGCCTCCCTTTATAAGGTTTTAACCTAAAAATATTTGGTTCTTTTTCTCTTTCACATGATAAAACTTTTACCTAATCAATATAAAGTGGATACCAAAAGAATAAAGGATAGAAATTTTCTCAAGATTCATTGTGCAGGTTTTCAAACTAAAGAGTACTTTTTCTATTCCTTTTTAATTTTATTTTCCTCCAAATTAGACCAAAAAAAGTGAATGATGTTTATGTACAAATAGATTTAACCAAAAAAAGATGAATTTTATAGTCATAAATATTTGAACAAAATATGAGGTAGTCTATATAGGGATAAAGTTAACATAATACCAATGTGAGTATAAAATAACAACATTATAATATATTGACTTATTGAAATGGTGCATGTATTTTAATGCGATAGTTCCCAGACCTATAGGAATTTTGACAACCTAAATGGGTTTTTTAGATATATAAGCATTTCAACTTTTTTAGATTGAGGATGGAGGTGATATAAATTTTATCTTGACTTATTTGAATAGTAAAATGGTAAAATTTAAACATATCGTATAGGGAAACCATAAACCATATTTGAAATGAAGGATCGATTACCATGTCGATAAAAAATAATAAAGAGGATGAATGATGAAAAAAGTTTAATGAAATGTTCCACTGTAATGTTATTAAAGGAATATGGGGTTGGGGGATATTCCCCACCTAGATGAAAACATGAATATGGTTAGTTATATAAATTCCATATATGAAACACATTTACCATCACTAATAAAATGGGTCTATTAGTAATTTACATACTCTTTACCAATAAGCACAAAATATTTTTTAGATTCTATAATCATGGTACAAAGTATGGTGTATGGAAAGAAAATATTTTGAAGTTTATTTGAAAAATATGTTCTGTGAATGACCAGGGTTAAGTCATTACCAAATATTAAAGGGGAATGTTAGTTGATGTATATTTGTTTCTAGGTTTGAGAAATATAGTTTAGTCATTGCATTGTATCCTTAAATAATGTGGATCATCTCAAAAAATGTCCTTGAGAGGAAAATATTTTCATAGAATATATAAGATTATAGAACGACTTGAGAAGATTAAAGATACTATAAATTGGGGGATGGGTTCATGAGGATGAGATTTTTTTAATTGATATAATTTAGGTGACCTATATATCATTACATATCCTAAAATAATAGGAACCAAGACACACATAGTTCTAAGAAACGGTCTCTTTATAGATCTATCTCTTATATATTGGATATTGAAATGAATCTATCCTATTAGTGGGGCATGGAGGGGAATCCTGACATTGACTAAGTCTAAGCATAAAGATGAGACATTGAAAAATGAGATGAAAATGGAATTTACCATTTTGTTTTTAATGCAATAATTATATTTATGTATATATCATACAATCACTACTATTTAGATATGCATAGTTTTTTAGAAATGAGCTCTTTGTAGATCTTACATGTATTCTGAGGATATAGTGCTGAAATGGATAAGTTCCATAGTAAGATAAGGGGAAAGAAAACATGAAGAGAATGATAAATGTTATTAAAATGTAGTCAAAATAAAATGGTCCAATATTAATGATAGGATATTTCAATACACAAAATGAACTGAAGGGAAATCCAAAACACAAGGATGTAATAGAAAATTGTAATGAAATTTATATTTTTGGTCGAGTCAATGAAATGATATCTGTATTTCCATATGCATCCTTAAATAATAAAAAACAAGAAACACATAATTTAATACTATGATGGATTATTGATCATTGTGTGGGATTATAGACAATTAAAACTGTCATCAATTGATCTTATATGGATTATATTCTCATGTAAAGAAACCAGACTATATCTGACAAGCCACATCATATAGATTAATGGTCATATCTTTTAGACCTAGGGTCATTCAGAAAATCATTAAATGTCAAGTATAATATTATTTGTAGTTTACTGTTTGAAATGAGGAATTGGATTATATTAGGTTTATAGTTATATGATGATGACCATTCAATAAAGTTTATATCCTTTGAGAATGGGGTTTTGAAACCCGATATGAATCATGGAAAAGTATTTTATTGAGAAGCCTCACATCAGAAGTAGGCGTGATGTCCTATCCATCCATTGTGATCAGGGAATAATCTCAGTTGGAATAGAATATAAGTATGATATAAATTCCACATTTTTGTTCTAGATTCAGTGGATTCATTCCAAATATCATTGGAGTTTTCATTTCTAATACTAATTCATCTTGCATAAACGAGTGGAGGGATACCTTCTTATTGAAAACTTGTGAAACAAGGTTATCATGGACTTCGAGGTTATCAAATGTGTGTAACCTTTTATCATTGAGTCATTCCAACTTTTTTCTCTTGATATAATACATTTAATCATTTCAGTATTTATATAAAATTAAAATGAAAAGTGATGGAAAGTAACTATTGGTGGTGAAGAATACATTTCCCCCACATATTCGTTATTATGTGTCTAACTATTTGTTTTTATGGTTCATGGTGATATAGGCCCACAAAAAAGGAATGATTTTTTAATGTAAATACTTATTATCTTAGTTTAAAATATTTTTATGTCTTTTTGGTAGATTATTAATGATGGATTTTGTGTATCTATTTATATCCACGTAATAGTGAGATAAATCATTAGACTAAATTTTATACTCATTATATAGTTTCTTCTGCTAAGAGGCATAGAAGATGTGTCATTTTCCATTTGGATTATATGAGGAACTTCAAAATTTATAATTATTTTAAATTTTATGAATATTTATGTTTTCTCTTTCTTAAACTCCTTTAGAAAAATAAATTCATCTCATTATGAGAATAATTGTGTAGCAATAAAAATGAATTTGACCTGCTTGACTATGGTTGGATGGTATAGACACATGATACATTTTACCGAATAGAGATTTTGTAGTATTATTTAGTAGTATGTAAAGGAATTGGGGTTGATTAATAATGTTTTAATGTATTTAAAAAGAATGAAAAATATGGGGGATATCTATGAAATTTGGAACCATTAATGGCCAAAAATATTATGTCTTCAGATTTAGTGGGAGGGCTTCCCCCTAACAAGTGAGTACTATGGACACCATAACGGAATTCACTAATTTTTAGGGTATCTCATCCTTAAAAGAAAATGATGAGTACCCCCGTCAATTCCTCTCTTATAGAGGATTTTCTAGGAATTAATATTATTATCAAGGACAAAAGTATCCACCCACTAATGGATTAGTTATTTCCAATATTGATCTCGTGGAAGGGACACGTTTTAAAGATACTTCAATTATAGGATACATATAACCAAATTTGGTTGGGTCTGTGAGGCTGAGGAATCAATTGACCTATTGTGGAATGTATTTCAATGATTTTTTCTATATCACAACTAAAAATATATAGGATACCCTAAAATATGAAATTAAAATCATTGTTTCATCCTGATATAGATCTACAAGGGTCATACATTCATTTTTTGACACGTCATCTTATTCATTCTATGTGTGTGAAATGTGATAAAACACTAGATCTAAATAAACCTATGAAATCAACTCTGATTTATAGTCATAGAGGGGTATCAGTTCACCTTTCTTACTGGAGTAGTCCCTATTACTTTTTAGGATCACCAACTCCAAATAAACCTTGATATTTATTTTGTAAATTTCTATTTTTAGAGATACTTTGAAACCTGTGATAAGGTCCTAGTATTTTTCTTCATTATAGGCACACCAATTTGATATTATCAAACAATATGGAATGAATCACCAATTATGGAAAAACACAGACCTCAAGAAAATCTAATTGAGTCTTGGGTTATCAATCTGTATCCCAATAAAAATATAAGAAGTTCTATTTAAGGGTATTTCCCATGTTTATAAAATTGGATTGACCAATAAAATATCTTCTTTAAAGAGTTCAATATCCAATGGTTCCTCTTCTGGTATAGGGTTTTTAACATAGAAATTTTCACTAGTTTCATCATTGATATCCATTTGGGATAGAGATAAATTTTCAAACTACTATAAGATGATAGATTATCCCACTAATCCTCCTATAAACATGGGGTGAATAGGGATATATTTTGGAATTTTCAAATGGGAAATAAGGTGGGCCTCATAATGATAATGATAATGTCAAATCTTCTACACCATGCTGAATAGTGTATAGAAATTATTCTTGATATCAATGTATTTAGTCTCAATATCTACAATTGTTATTGTAAGATAATAGAGAATATATTTATTTCCTAAATCATTATTTCAGGAAAAAGGAGAACTGATATAACACTCCATAGTTTCTAGATAGAGGATATGGGGTTAACCTTATATAGGCTCATTCAATAATAATGGATATAAATGATATTCCTTGAGGTCATCAAAATAGATTTTAAAATCATCAACCCACTAATATGTTACTCCTTTATTCATCATATTTATGAAGGGATAGTATTTACCAGCAAGGTCTTCTAGTTAGATCTTTATATAGGCTAGAAATTTCTAGAGTTCTTTAAAATCCTAAAGGTTTTTAGGAAATATTATATCATGTAGAACCTTTGTTTCCTTAATGTTGACTTTTATGTAGTTATAGTTGACCAAGAATCTTTGTAATTTCCTTACTGTCAACATAATGTCTCATTTGAGTGGGTTTATTTTCATGAAATGATGTAATAATTTGATGAAAATTACCTCGAAATTAATAAGGTAATCATTATATTAGTGGGATTTGACTGCAATATCATTAAATTAACATTATTTTATATTCCCCAAAATAGACATAAAGATGTGAGGTATGAAAAATTGGTAATTTTCTCTAAAATTTCCAAAGAAAAAGGAAATCATATGATAAATATATAACCTTAGGGTTCCCTAAAAGTATCATCTTTTTTATTTTCTAGATGCATTTGGGTAATTTCTTTTTCACATTACATAACCAAGATTGAGATGGATTTATGTCTATATATTTCATTAATTACTAGATCAAATATTTAAACATGAAAATCTTCTTTTCAGTAGTGGAAATTAAAATCTTTAAAGTAAATGTGGAATTCAATTTTATCATTATTATTCCTTATGTTAATAATATTGGGATCACACATAGAGAATAGAACATTACATATAAAATTACCATTGATTTATGTATTTACATCAATTTCAATGTTCGATATGTGAGTGAGATGGATTATCCTTGGTTACTTTTTATAATAGATATGGTAATATATTAATCTCAAATGATGAGTATCTATATGGGGATATATCATAATAATATCTATGTAATTCCATATGAAAAAATCCTAAAATTTCACAAGGAAAGATATGTATTCTTTTAATTATTTAAGAGTCGTGGATGAAATGAGAGTTCTTCTAGTTATTTTTCTTTGGTACACATATTTTGGATGCTAAATATTATCAATGATCAAGGAAAAATAATCTTCAAAATATGGTGGAACATATTTTATATCTTCCTATTATTCATTATTGGGACTGGAATATGGAATCATCACTTGAGATAAGAGGGATGATGTTAGATTCTCTTCACTTCTATCATAATCTCACATATCTTTAGTATTTCAATATTTTCTGAGGCATAGATGAGACAATATATAGTTTGAAAGAGATACATAAAACTAATGTCCTCTTTTAAGGGTTTATATCCAACCAATTATATAGAATTTATTTTCATAAATAGGTATTAATTAAGCCCATGTTGAAGTAAATATGGTTGGGTAAAACATTGATTTTCTTATACTATAGGGGTACCTCTTCCCTGATTAATGATGATAGTTCAATTGAATAATTGTCAAAACTATATTAATATTAGAAGGTGATTAGATTTCATATATTAATAGAAAAAACTACTTGATGACTCCCTTGATCTAGTGTTTCTTCCATTATTCAGTTTATGGAAAATACAAAATGGTTATTGATTGTCACAACCCACCTTCACCAAAACGAGGTAAGGGTTAGCAGATTGTCAGGCCCTTCCTTCTTTAAGTTGAAGGAGAGATAATGACCCCCGAAAGCCGCCTTCAATAGGTCCCGGAGTGGAGACCAATACCAATGGTATAAAATCACACACTAAATGGAAGGCATTACCCTTTTTCTTTTAATAGGATCAGGAGATAAGATAGTAAATCCCACAACACCAAAACTAAAAGTAAAAGTAAATCAAAGAACCATTCCCAATGCATGTTACAAAAGTAAAATCCATAATGTATAAGGAGACTACAAAGCAAACTACCGAAAGAAAGAAAAATAGCAACTGCAACGATCCGTCACAAGGTCTATGCTATTACGGCCCAACATGATACTCGAAGTCCTCCTGGAAACCTGAAAGCAGTTTTATATACGTAGGGTGAGCATAAAAGTACACTTGGTAAGGAAAACCAAAGTCTCTTGTGCACAAGTGAGGAGGCATACTAATTCCCTGTAAGAAAAGAGATAACAAAGCACCTAGCAAGGAAACTAACCACCCAAGTCTCACCTAGTCACACTCCCCAAATAACGCAAGTCAAGTAATGTATAGTAATAGCACATCGATGTTTGGGTACCCCGCGCCACTTTCACACTGGTTATTGAAGACATCCTACGCATCAAACCAATCTCGCCATTCTCATCGCAGTCCCACTACCATACCCCGCCCGCACACACCTGGGCCACAACCTCACCGTAGTCCCACTGCAAAACCCTGCCCACACACACCCGGGCCATAACCACTATCCCGTCTGCAGACACCTAAGCCACAACCACCACACACAACCATACCCACAAACACCTGGGTCAGAACAACTACTTCGAGGCCCGAAGACACATGGGCCTCATCCCGAAGACACTTGGGGAACAACCTACCCGCAAACACCTGGGTCAGAACTACTACTGTCACGCCCAAAGACACTTAGGAAACAACCTACCCGCAAACACCTGGGCCAACTGCCACAACTACCCTGCCCGAAGATTATTGGGCTAATAATGGACTTCAGGCCATCACATCCTGCCCGAAGATACTTGGGTTATCTGGGAAAGGGAGCAGAAAGAAGCTAATAACCAGCCACTAATAGAAGTGTTGGAAGAAACACCCTCCCCTATGAAATGGGGGTTTTCGGCACTAAGTTCTCAACTTGGGTGGGGCGCGAATAAGAAACACAAAAACTATAAGTATATGTATAGGTAACAAGCACCCACCCAAATCTAGGTTTTTCTTCAGCCAGCCTAAAGAACATTATCCTTACTATTTGTTCATAAGAGAAAAGAACAACACCCATGTTCAAGTCACAACTCACTTCAACCCTAAACCCCATTTGTCCCATCCTTGTTTCCATGTTCAAGTAATCTCATTTAAAATAAAGTTCCTGCACTACTGGGAAACTAACAACATAAGCACAAACCGAGGGAAAAAGTTATAGCCAACATCAATTTAAGCATTCACACCCGGTTCTCTTTCAAATTCCCAAAAAGAAAGGATCCAACGGTTTCTCAACAACATAGGATCCCACCCCAATTCATTATATAAGCAGAGTAATAACATGGCCTCAAATTCACAACCAGTGAAAGTATAACGACAGGGGATCCCATCCCCACCCGTATCGCCCCAGCAATCGGCCTGCAAAAGAAACAACAAAACCTCTACCACCAACACAAGGCAAGCCCATGTTGGTATTTTTAGATTTAAAATATTTAACACACTCCATGGTTTTAATTCCACTGTGCTTTAACCGGGGTTATCACAGAAAAGGGTTGATCTTGGTGCTTTCAATTTATTTAACCCAGTATACGTAATTAACCAATTCCATGTTACGATTCTTTAAATATCCAAAAACATAGAGGTTCATTAGTGCACAGAGAAAGACCACCAACATCCATGATTCTCATTAGGTGTAAGCCCGCACAATTCAAAAATTATTAATCATGAAAAACGAGAAAAACATAGAATCAACATCGATCACACCCCACCCTTTCATTCTTTAGAATTCGTTTATTATCTTCATTAATGTTTGGTTCATCCAATTATACAGAAGCAGTAGCGCACCCACCCCATATGATACACAGAAGGAAGAGATGAAGGTGAAACACCTACCTGGACGGATCAAGGATCGACTTTAAGTACTTGCGTGGAAACTGGAAAACAGGAGCAACAGTTATACGGCTCGTCAGGAGAAAGGGTACTCCGAGCAGGATGATCGAGAAAAGAAACCTAGGGAGAATCCTTTAGGTTATAAAGGCTTATAGGGGCTGAGATACAGCATGCTCAGGATGGTTAAGATACGGAGAGAAAACTTGAAACCGTGTAAGGAGCGGGATCATGGTTTGACCACGCGGTTGGGACACCCCACACGTCATTAAAGGGTCCCCTCCCTTCACGGTGGTTAAAACAGACGCACACCTCACCACAATTTATTTAAAACCCATTAAGAGCTTTAAAGGGGGGTCAAAACGCTGCTTAAAATCTAATTTTTGCAAAAAGATGAGCCACTGGGAAAACCTGTGGGCACTAGTAGGATAGGGCTACCGGTAGCTGAGAGCTACCGGTAGCCTAGAGCCACCGGTTGGCGATAGCTACCGGTGGTCGAGAGCTACCGGTATCCTAGAGCCACCGGTAGACTAGAGCTACCGGTTGGCGACAGACACCGGTATCCGAGAGCTACCAGTAGCCAACAGCCACTGGTAGCCTAGAGCTACCGGTTTGCTACATCTTCTGGTAGCTGAGAGCTACCGGTTGGTGACAGCTACCGGCAGCCTCAATCCCCCGGTAGCCAAGAGCTACCGGTATCTGAGAGCTACCGGTATCCGAGAGATACCGGTAGCCGAGAGCTACCGGTAGCCGAGAGCTACTGGTTGCAGAGGGCCACCGGTACCCCAAGGTCACCGGTAGGCTAAGTCTACTAGAAGGCCGAGGCTACCGGTAGGCCAAGTCTACCGCTAGGACTCACCGAGAAGCCTACCCAGAACATGCCAACATCATATTTCTACCAATTAATGAACCCAAAAACCCGGTCCATTACATCAGATACTTCTCAAACTATTCTTGTCCTCGAGAATATAAGAACAACCCTGAAAAGAGAAAAGTGGGGTTCAAACAACCACCATCTAAAGATTCTTCTCAGGGGAAAACCCCGGACTTGCTCTAAAGCTGGAACAGAACCCTCCCACAATATCCAAAAACACTCCCCTAAGAGTTTTCAACCATAAACATTCACAACAAGCACAAGGATCACACTATCCAACACATGAGTTAGGTAGTCCCCTCCTACATGTCAGGATATTATCCGCTTTGGGTGGAACTGACTCGCCCACACGGATTTAATCGCATCCACATTAATGCATCCTGATTAGCAGTCAGGTTTTCCCATCATCACACATTCGGACATACACACAGAGAATAGGGAACATATCATCTAATAGCTAAGCAAAACAATCATTTCATATATTAAATCACAAGATACAATATCTCAAGGTTCAGAACAAAAATAACAAGGAAGTCAAAACAGCTCTGGGTACTGAATGCATATATGGGCCTCTCGCTCCCATGTGCTCTCTTCCAGGCCACCATGCCTCCACAACACATGAACCAAGGGGATGGTTCATCCACGAAGCACTTTCTCCTTATGATCCTCAATCTTGATTGGTCGTTCTATAAAGGTTGCATCCTCTTCCGCATCTAACTCCCCCTAATCGATGATGTGGGAGTCATCGTGTAGATATCAATGAAGTTGGGAAACATGAAAGATGTTGTGAACTTTCTCCAATTGAGGTGGAAATGCCAGCTGATACGCCACCTCACCAACTCATCCCAACACCTCGAAAGGTCCGATGAACCTGGGAGAAAGCTTACTTTTGCTACCGAATTTCCGCTGTCCACACCAAGGGGAGACCTTCAAGAACATGTAGTACCCAACCTCAAACTCCAAGGGTCTCCACTTATCATCGGCATATGACTTCTGCCGGTCCTGAGCCACCTTCATCCTTTCTCGTATAAGTTAAACATTCTCTGTTGTGATCTACACCACCTCCGGGCCAAGAAAACCTACTTCCCCAACCTCAGTCCAGCACAAGGTTGAGCGACACGGCCTTCCATATAGGACTTAGAATAGATCCATGACAATGGTAGAGTGATGGATATTATTGTAGGTGAACTCTACCAGAGGTAGGTGTTGCACCCATGATCCCCCCAAGTCTAGAATACATGCCCGCAACATGTCCTCCAAGGTCGGGATGGTGCGCTCTGTCTGACCATCTATCTGAGGGTGGAAAGCAATGCTAAGACGTTGCTGGGTGCCAAAAGTGTGCTGCAATCCCCTCCAGACCCTTGAGGTAAAACGTGCATCCCTGTCCAAGACTATGGAACTCGGAACTCCATGAAACTGCAGTACCTCGTCCACATACTTCCGTGCTAGAGCATCCACTGCACACGACTCCTTAATCACCAGAAAGTGAGCCGACTTCGTCAAGCGGTCCACTACTACCCAGATAGAATCACAGCTCCCTTGCACCTTGGGTAGCCCTGTGACGAAATCCATAGATATTTATTCCAACTTCCACTCGGGGACATCTAAAGGTTGCAACAACCCGCCTGGAAAATGGTGTTCAGCCTTTACCTGCTGACACACTAAGCACTTGGCCACAAACTCTGCCACTTCTCGCTTTACTCCGGGCCACCAAAGATATCGCTTCAGACCCTGGTACATCTTGGAAACTCCTGGTTGTACCACTAGGGGTGAGTTTTGGAACTCGCTAAGAACATTTCCATGCATCGCCTCTGGAACGAACAACTATCCTCGGAAAAGCATCTGGTTCTGACCATCCTCCGTCCACCCTTACAGAGCATTGCCCTGGTCAACTCGGTCACACATCACTTCGCACTCTGGGTCTCGCTACTGAGACTCTCCCACTTTCCGCATCAGATAAGACTACATTTTCATCTGATATATGAAACCTCTACCACTATCCATCCTCGCATCCAGGTGCAAGGCAGCCAACTCCTCCATCGCCTTCCAAGCGTCTGCCGACTCTCGGGCCGCATCCTTCTGCAACCTCCTGTTCAAATCATCGGCCACTACATTCCCCTTACCAGAAGTGTAGGATATCTCAAAGTCATAATCTTAGAGGAACTCCATCCACCTTCGCTACTGTAAGTTTAGGTCTCGCTGGAAGAAGACATACCTCAAGCTTTTGTGATCCGTAAAGACCACAAATTGTTCTCTGATGAGGTAATGTCGCCACAAAATTAGTCCGAAAATGACCACTACAAGATCTAGATTGTGGGTGGAATAATTACACTCATGAGGGCATACTTGCGTAGACCCATAAGAGATCACCCCTTGTCACTACATCAACACACATCCGAGGCCTTTCCCGGAAGCATCAAAAAACACCTCATATGCTGCCCCTTCTTCTGGTAGTCTCAGCACTAGGGAACTAACCAAATTCTCCTTCAGATATCTAAAGGTTGCCTCGCACTGCTCACTCCACACGAAAACCTGGTCCTTCTTGGTCAAGGTATTCAAAGGAACCGAAAGTCGAGATAAGTAGGGTACGAACCTCCGGTAGTAACCTGCCAGCCCGAGGAAACTACTAACCTCTTCCACATTCTTGGGTGCTTCCCAAGAAACAACTTCCTCAACCTTTTATGGGTCCACCTCTACCCCTTTCTCGGACACTACGTGCCCAAGGAAGTGCACCTCTCGCATCCAGAACTTGAACTTAGACAACTTCCCATAGAGTTGGTGCTGTCAGATGACCTCCAAAACTATCCTCAGGCGATCAGCGTTGTCCTCCTTTGATCTTGAATAGATCAGGATGTCGTCAATGAACATGACTATGAATCGATCCAGATAGTCCCGGAAGACGGAGTTCATAATCCCCATGAACATAGTCGGAGCGTTCGTAATGCCAAAAGGCCTGACTACAAACTCGAAGTGCCCATATCTGCACCTGAAGGCTGTCTTTGAGATGACTCCCTCCTTCACCCTTAACTGGTGATACCCAGACCATAGGTCGATCTTCAAGAACCATCCTGCCCCTTTCAGCTGGTCAAAAAGATCATCTATCCTTGGAAGAGCGTAATGATTCTTGATCGTTACCGGATTCAGCCTCGTGTAGTCTATGAAAAACCTGAGACCGCAATTTTCCTTCTTTGCGAACAAGATTGGATCACCCCATGGTGACGCACTTGATCAAACATAACCCCTCTTCATCTGATCATCAATCTGAATCCACAACTCCCATTGCTCTGAAGGTTTCATCCAGTAGGGATCCATAGAAATCGGACGAGCACTAGGCTGCAAGTCTATCCCGAACTCGATATCACATCGATGGGGTAGAGTCATCAACTCCTCGGGGAATATGTCCATACACTCACTGACAAACCCTAGTAATTCCATCATATCATCATCCACTGACTCTACTGACAGCTTGGGTAACAAGAAGAGGAGGGGTTCCTCTCGTCTGCTGCCCTTCTAGCAACTCTGCTCACCAGTGAAAGTAACACGTCGGCCTACCATGTCTAAGAACACAACCCTTCCTCAGAAGTAGTCGACGATGGAACACATAGAGAACAGCCAGTCGATGCCTAGGATGTCATCGTATGGCTGTATCTATAGCATTAGTAGATCCCTGACCGACTGATGTGGCCTTATCATTAGTCTGCATCCTCTAAAAACATATAACAAGTCGATCTGACCTTTGACTGGTGTGCTCAGCACTAGGGGAACAGGAAGTCTCTCAGTATCTAGACGTAGATTATGGGCTAGACCGGGTGCAACAAAGGAGCTCGAAGCTCCGGTATCGAACAAGTCGTAAGCAAGGGTACTGAACAAACTAATCGTACCTCGAACAACCTCCGGTCCTACTAGAACTGCTACCTCTGTGGCGTGCAACTGTCCACGCCTAGCTCCTCTGCCCCTCGGCTGTCGGCCACCTCCCCGACCACGCCCTGGTCGAGGTCCCTGAGGAGTGACCTGAGGTCGGCCTCCCCTTGAAACGTCTGCCCTCGGAGGAGCGGGAGCTCACTGCCCCTATTGTTGTTGCTGGAAGGTCCTAACTAGAAGCTGCTGGTGAGGTGGGTGTTGGGCCTATCTGCCACTACCGTACTGAACTTGGTCCGGGCACTGATTTCCAAGATGTCCATGGCTTCCACAGATGAAGCACCTCATTCCTAGGCCCAAAGGGAAAGGGAGAGGACCGGGGGGACTGAACTGGAACTAATGCGGCCTAGTCCCTATTGGTCGGAACCTAGAGGGCCCGATATTGTAGGTATCATGCTGAAGGACTTACCCTTTGATGGGCCTAGATGAATCCCCTCTCGTGACACACCTTGCAGTGTGTGCATCCTCTCCACCTCTTCTGCCTTCTTCTGGACCTCCATGTATGTCGGCAAGGTGAAGAGGGTAACATCGTACTGGAGGTAAGGTCAGAGCGCCTCCTCTAAATGTTGCGCACGAGACTCCTCATCCGGAAAGAGGTTCGGAGAAAAGCGGAGGAGATCCTTGAACTTGATCCCCAGGTCCCTTACTGACATACTCCCCTACTGGAGGGAGAGTAGCTCCTGCCTCCTCTCTGGCTTCATCGTAGAAGAGAGGAATTCCGCCCGGAACTCCTTCTCGAAATCAGCCCATGCCACCTCAACCTCTCTCCTCTCCCCCAGGTAGAGCGTCCACCACTAATGCGCTGATCCCCACATCTATCTAATGGCCAGAAGAACCAAGTACTCGGTCGGAGGCCGGATGAAGCCGAAGGCTATCACAAGCTCCTCTATCCAGCCCTCCATCTTCATGTCAGAGGTGTTCCCCTCGTCCTTCTCGAGGGTCTGTCACTGGATGGCTCGAAGTTTCTTCTGCCACTATTCATCCTCCTCCTCTCTATAAGCCCTCTACTAATCGGCAAAGTCAACCTCCTGGTCCTCGATCACCCGTACAACTCGCGGTCGTCTCCCGGGATCCATAACTGCAAGGTAAACAAAGAACGCCTAAGCCCAAGTAGTGCAGAATATCATCCTAAATAAAATTCTTAAAGTTTTTATTTATTTCAATTTCCCAAAACACCCCAGAAACATGAGAACACAAGTCATTATGATGCAAGTACCATTCCTAGGGTTTCTACCCTTCAATCATCATGGCCTCACTTGGTCGTTCGGTAGGTCCAGAGTCCTTGAATCGGATCACAGGGGGCCCTAAAATCCCCTGTCCTTGCTGGTCTTCCCTAGCCTGATTCACGTAGCAAGGTCACCCAACACTGTTTCCCTACCAACCCATGCAATCCTCAATGTGCCTAACTCGAGTCTCTATCCTATCTTTCAACTTGCTTTGATACCATTCTGTCACGACCCGCCTTCACCAAAACGAGGGAAGGGTCAGCTGATTGTCAGGCCCATCCTTCTTTAAGTCAAAGGAGAGATAATGACCCTCAAAACCCGCCTTCAATAGATCCCGGAGTGGAAACCAACACCAAGGGTATAAAATCACACACTAAATGAAAGGCATTACCCTTTTTCTTTTAATAGGATCGGGAGATAAGTTATTATATCCCACAACACCAAAACTGAAAGTAAAAGTAAAGCCAAGAACCATTCCCAATGCATGTTACAAAAGTAAAATCCACATGTATAAGGGGACTACAAAGAAAAATACCAAAATAAATAACAACAGAAAGTGCAAAGATTCATCACAAGGTCTGAGCTAGTACGGCCCAGCACAATCTCTGAAGTCCTCCAGGAAACCTGAAAACAGTTTTATATACGTAGGGTGAGCATACAAGTACACTCAATTGGGAAAACCAAAGTCTCTCATGCACAAGTGAGGAGGCATACTAATGCCCTGTAAAAAAAGAGATAACCAAGCACCTAGTAAGGAAACTAACCACCCAAGCCTCACCAAGGCACACTCTCCAAATAACGCAAGTCAAGTAATGTATAGTAATAGCGCGTCGATGTTTGGGTACCCCGCGCTACTTTCCCACTGGTAATTGAAGACATCCTACGCATCGAACCAATCCCTCCATTCTCATCGCAATACCACTACCATACCCCGCCCACACACACCTGGGCCACAACCTCACCGCAGTCCCACTTCCAAACCATGCCCGCACACACCTGGGCCATAACCACTATCCTGACCACAGACACCAGGGGCACAACCACCACACACAACCATACCTGCAAACACCTGGGTCAGAACAACTTATACCATGCCCGAAGACACATGGGCCTCATCCTGAAGATACTTGGGAAACAACCTACCTGCAAACACCTAGGTTAGAACAACTACTGTCACGCCCGAAGACACCTGGGCCTCATCCCGAAGACACTTGGGAAACAACCTGCCTGCAAACACCTGGGCCAACCACCATGACTACCCCGCACGAAGATTCTTGGGCTAATAATGGACTTCAGGCCATCACAGCCTGCCCGAAGATACTTGGGATATCCAGGAAAGGGTGCCGAAAGTAGCTAATAGCCATCCACTTATAAAAGTGTTGGAAAAACACCCTCCCCCATGAAATGGGGGTGTTCGGTACTAAGTGATCAAATTGGGTGGGGCGTGAATAAGAAACACAAAAACTATAAGTATATGTATAGGTAACAAGCACTCACCCAAATCTAGGTTTTTCTTCAGCCAGCCTAAAGAAAACTATCCTTACTATTCATTCATAAGAAAAAAAGAACAGCACCTATGTTCAAGTCACAACTCACATCAAACCAAATCCCCATTTGTACCATCCTTATTTCCATGTTCAAGTAATCTCATTTAAAATAATGTTCTGCACTACTGGGAAACTAACAACATAAGAACAAACTAAGGGAAAAAGTTATAGCCAACATCAATTTAAGCATTCACACCCGGTTCTCTTGAAAAGTCACAACAACAAAGGAGCCAACGGTTTCTCAACAACAGAGGATCCCACCCTAATTTGTGATATAATTAGAGTAATCTCACGACCTCAAATTCATAACCATCCAAAGTATAACGACAGGGGATCCCATCCCCACCCATATCGCCCCAGCAATCGACCCGCGAAAGAAACAACCAAACTACTACCACAAACACAAGGCATGCCCATGCACGTATTTTCAGATTTAAAAGATTTAACACAATCCATGGTGTCAATTATATTGTGCTTTAACCGGGGTTATCACAGAAAAGGGTTGATCCTCGTGCTTTCAATTTATTTAACCATGTATACCTAATTAACCAATTCCATGTTACGGTTATTTAAATATCCAAAAACACCACGGTTCATTAGTGCAGAGAGAAATACCACCAACATCCATGATTTTCAGTAGGCGTAATCCTGCACAATTTAAAAATCATTAATCATGAAAAAGGTCAAAAACATAGCATCATCATCGATCACACCCCTCTCCTCAATTCTTTAGAATCTGTTTATTATCTTCATTAAAGTTTGGTTCATCCAATTCTACAGAAGCAGTAGCGCACCCACCTCACATGATACACAGAAAGGAGAGACGAAGGTGAAACCTCAACCTGTACGGATCAAGGATCGATGTTAAGCCCTCGCATGGAAACTGGAAAATAGGAGCAACAGGGGTACGGCTCATCGGGAGGAAGGGTACCCCGAGAAGGATGATCGAGAAAAGAATCCTAGGGAGAAGACTTTAGGTTATAAAGGTTGATAGGGTCTGAGATACAACATGCCCCGGATGGTTAATATACATAGAGAAAACTTGAAACCGCTTAAGGAGCGGGATCGTGGGTTGACCACGCGGCTAGGACACCCCACACGTCATTAAAGGGTCCCCGCCCATCACAGCGGTTAAAACAGACGCAAACCTCACCAACATTTAATTAAAACCCATTAATCACTTTAAAGGGGGGTCAAAACACGACTTAAAATCAAATTTGCGCAAAAATAGGCACCACTGGGAAAAACTGTGGTCACCAGTAGGCTAGGGCTACCGGTAGCTGAGAGCTACCAGTTGGTGATAGCTACTGGTAGCTGAGATCTACCAGTTGGCGATAGCTACCAGTAGCTGAGAGATACTGGTAGCCTAGAGCCAATGGTAGGCGACAGCTACCAGTAGCCGAGAGCTACTGGTCGCCTAGAGCCACCGGTAGCCAAGAGCCACCAGTTTGCGACAGCGACCGGTAGCCGAGAGCTACTGGTAGCCTAGATCCATAGGTATCCTAGAGATGCCGGTTGGCGACAGCTACTGGTAGCAGAGAGATACTGGTAGCCTAGAGCCACTAGTATCCTAGAGCCACCGGTAGCTGAGAGCTATCGGTAGTTGAGTGCTACCGGTAGCCGATAGCTACCAGTTGGCGATAGCGACCGGTAGCTAAGAGCCACCAGTAGCCTAGAGCTACCGGTTTCTGAGAGCTACCGGTTGCCGAGAGCGACCGGTAGTTGAGAGCTACCGGTTTCCGAGGGCCATCGGTACCCCAAGGTCACTGGT
The DNA here is from genome assembly GCA_963277665.1 of Viscum album. Classification (NCBI taxonomy): domain Eukaryota; kingdom Viridiplantae; phylum Streptophyta; class Magnoliopsida; order Santalales; family Viscaceae; genus Viscum; species Viscum album. Next base: position 228,588 of record CAUJRU010000312.1, on the reverse strand, counting down.
AGGCTAAGTCTACCGGTAGGTCGAGGCTACCGGCATGCCAAGGCTACCGCTAGGAGTCACCAAGAAGCCTACCCGGAACACCCCAACATCAGATTTCTACCATGTAATGGACCCCAAAACCCGGTCGATTACATTGATTTTTATCCATTTATTTATTTTAGAATATTTTAGTCTATTAGGGATAGTAATTTTTGTGTCATCATTAATTAATGAATTATTCTTCTAAATTTTTTAATATATCAAATAAATTTATTTGGATTTTTTGCATTCAGAGGGTGGTTCACCACAGAGTACACCAAACTACCCACTATTATAATATTTCAGGCATTGGTGACTAAATATGGATTCATTGAATGCATATAAATAAATGACCTTCAATGAAGGATGCTAAAAACTATGTATTTGTGAAAATCCATTAGTTCTATGGTTGAACGATATCTCTAAATTCGGTATACAACTTAAACATCAGGAATGACCTATAATAACTATTTTCATATCCTTGTATCTCTATACTAGAAGGTATATGTTAAATTCAATATAACCCATAAAATGTTGGTTCTAGATTAGAATTTTTCAATTTCATAAAAATTATTAATTATTGATATATGAATGAAAACATCACCATGATTTATAGATACATATAATCGTATGTTGTTCCCTTATATAGAAATTCATTAGCCAATTTCAGTGGAATAAATGACTATTTAAAACTTAATTAAATGAATTTAGACTTTGTATTTATAAACCTTGTCCATTTTATTAAAAAATACATGAGGGGTTGAATGATATTCAATAAGGACATCATTTATTTCCTTATAATGATGAATAAAACTCAGGACTTAAATCCAAGGAAGGAATAATGATAGGTTCTTAAAAAATCCATTTATTTGATTAAAAGACCTATAATTCAAACCGAATTTTTTTTCTAAACATATAGTTTAGGGGTTAGATATAGATTATTTTTTGACCCATTTTTTATTTGAATTGTAGATATTGTTTGTTTTGTTGTCTTATTAAGTTGGCCTTTATACATCCTAAGGTGGCCTGGCAACCAACATATCTGGTAACTTGTAAACCAAATTTTTTTTAATCTGGATGTGTCCTAGAATAATCATGATTCGATTGATACTCCTTTTTATCTCTTTAGAGTTCCTATAATTGAGTCTCACTCGTACATATGACATCGACAATAATGAATCCTAAACATGGGGTCCACTATAGCCTTTTTTTTCATGGACTCAACATGCTTCATACGAACCTTATTCATTAGTTAATGGATTTTTCAAATTGATTGTATTAAAAACAATATTGTGGCTCCTCATTAAATGAAAATTCTATTTAGTGGGTTGGTTCCTATCCTTCCAATTATGGGTGGTTGAAATCCAATAGGATATAGACTAGCATGGGGTCTCTTAAGGGATATTCTCCCAACTATTTATTCAATCAACATAAATTTCATTTATTTATATAATATTTTAATTCAAAATAAATTTCTTGAGGTATTTTAGGTTGAATTGTGGTCATATATATAATTAAATCATTACCTTCTAATGGAATGTATAGGGATGACTGATTTTTTTTGTCATCTAATCATCAAATTTCTAAGAATTTATACATGATACTTCCTACCACACTCCTTCTTCTATTGGTGGAGAACTAGAAACCTGAGTCATAACAAATTAAGACAAACTAACTCTACTTTTTCGGTTTCAATCATTTTATTGAGAAGTAATTTAAAAATAAATAAATATTGTATGGTGTTCCCTAAAATTTGAATGTAAGGGTAGTAATAAGTTATATCATTTAGAAAAAATTTATTCTGCCTTTTAATTTCATGCAGTGTAAACAAGTTTTTTTATAAATTTAAATAAAATTCCATGGTTACTAATATTTATAGAAGAAATATACTTATTTATTATTCTCCTCAAAATTATTTTTATTCTCTTTATTTTATCATCATCATAGTGTCTTTTTTTTTATTCCCAATGATGTGGTACTAAATTATAGTTGGAATGAATGTGATATAGAGCTATAATAGTTTCTAGTTTAAGATTAATAGTCATGGTTTCTAGTTTTAAAAAAACCCACATGGTGATATTGTTGTATGGGATATTATATTGAAATGTTAAAGGGAATATTCCAATAACTTCACCAATATGGTAAATTCATCAAATCCACTAGAATGATTCAATAAAGTGAGTGATGTTTGCATATCAAATCATATATTCTCTATATATATCCCCATTAACTAATCCTATAGAAGCTAGTTTTTTAAGTAATGTTATAATCCTTTCACAATTTGATAAAATTTCAAACCCAGTAATCTTCATTATCCTTCAAATTTATAATGTCACGAATAGTCATCCTCCTCGATGTTGAACTAAAATGTTAGATTAATTTTCACCCAATATCATCCATAGTTGAAATTTATTTGGAAATAGATCATTATTATAGAAAAAATACATCCTTCTAATATTTGGATAAATTAATATTGATTTAAAACAATTAACTGTTATAGAAATTCAAACATAGGACCATAAAAAGATGTGATATGGATAAGATAATTAATTCAGTATCATGTCCCATTAAATATCAGGAAGGTATGATTTATAAATATTTGAAGTAGAAGAGTTCAATACCAACTATATAGATATTATTTAATTTTATATCTTCACCAGTGTGAATTGGCCTTCCTTATTTTTTATTTTAGTGGTGATAAATTCAGTGGATTCAAGAAGTTATTATAATATTAATATTAGAGATGATATTTCATAAGGAATGTTTTTTGAATCTTGATATGAAAAACCAATCTAGAAATTTTATAGATAAATATAATCATTTATTCTATGATAAAATTCCTATATTGGTTGTGGTTTCTATAATAATGGAATAAATTCATAATATTCACATAAGTTTTGGGTTAGCTAAACCGATTTCTTTACCCTCAAGTGGATTGGCTTGCTGGATGTTGTCCTAGTTGGATTATATATATCTTCATAATTAAGATGTATAGTCAAGGGTTATGATGAAATCAAAATTAGGGTTTCAATTAATTTTTATATTTCTTTGTTGTAGGTAAATAAAAACTCTCCCCAAATTCTCAAAATTGGATTCATAGTGGGAAATATTTCTCTCAATTGAAAGAGGAACATCCTCTTTAGGTGTAAGGTTATCTATATATGCATATAAAATTTTCACCTTTTTAATTGATAGAATCCAACTGAGTGATAGGTAATTGGTTTTAAAGTTCCCACTTTTTTATGATTTTTAATTATTGTCAATACTTATCAAGGATGTAGAAGTATTTCATTTATGTTAATATGTTGAGGATTTTATAAGGGAGAAGTTTTTTGGAATTTTGGTAGATTTATACAAGATTAGATATGTGGTGGATACAATGTGGATAATTTAATGAAGAAGATAAATTATTTCTCAAGATTTTTTATTATGGAAGAATATGGATGGTGTTCTTAAATTTGTAATTTTTTTGATATACTTTTTTCTTAATGGTGAATTATTATTTTAATACATTGAGTTTAACATATAATGACTATTGATATGATCTTAATGCCTAAAACATTTTATTAACGAGTGGATATAAATTTATTAATCTATATTTAGATGAATCCTTGAGATTTATTCGAATATATGGAGGATCTTAACAGATGACAAATTGGTGAGAAAAACAGACAATGTCTAGGGGATAGAGGCATAATGATTGAGTGTAAGGTGGAATAAAGTGTTTTTATGATATTTCTTATAGGTAATCTAGACTAATGGAAATGGATAAATTTTATCGTAAGAAAATTGAACTAAATGACTGTTCAAATAAAATTTAATGTTCAATCGAATAATGATGTCTAGGTAAAATATACCATTTGATGCTTAGTGATGCCTTACTTAATGATTAAACATCACAACATCACGTGACCATGAATCAAGACACTGTTTTGGAAGAATAAAAGGATCTATAATAGAGATAGATATCAATATATTATAATATAATCTTTATATTATCAAAAATCATGACTATTCTAAGAAATTAATGATTCTTGTAAAAGTTGGACCAAGGAAGAAGTTGGTGGAACTATGGTTCCTAATAATTCTGAAGTGTGGATTCATGTTATTTGATGAACTCTAAAAATATTAACAAAAGGACTTTTTCAATGGTATAGTTGATAATTATCATGGAAGATAATAGTAGGGTTGTAGTTGATGGAAGGAAGTGTGAATTTTGGTTTATGAAATGGGTGAGTAATTGGGAAGACTCTATCCGATATATTTTTCAAATGATAGGTTTATTAAAGAATTCATGTGAATTTTATCAAATTGAATTTTATATGTATAAACATTGGACAAAATGTTAAAAATATAATGCATTAGAAAAAGTCTCTAAGTAAATTTCATCATACATATTATTCCATGAAAATTAATTAGACAGATTCCTCTGAGATATTTCATTAGAGAAAAGTGTTTCAAATACATCAGATGGAGTATTATAAATTCATCTAATGGAGTTATATGAAGTCATCATAAATAATGAGATAAGTAGAACTCTAAGGGTTTATTTTATGGTGGAAAATAGATAGAAATATGAAAACCCATTGGTCAGAGGGAGATCCTTGTGAAATTATGCTAGACATACTTTTAAAGGAATATCAAAGAACGTTATTGGAAAAAAAAATATTTTTGTAATGGAAAATTATATAGATTATTAAAAAACAAAGGAGTTCATATAAAGAGGAAATTTTCAAAGAAGTCCCTATAAAGAAAAATAAAACTGAGGAATATTATATAGGTTTAAAATAAAGAATTCTATCTAGAACATGATGTTTCCATATGGGGAGATCTGAGTGTACATCAAACATAAGACTATAGAAAAAAATGAATTTATTATGAATAAGTACTATATGAATAGTTATATGAACATTATAATTTTTTAGAAGACATAAATATGGTGATTCAAAGATAGAAGTTCAATGATTAAATAATCACAAAGGTAGGATGATGATTCTCACTAAGAGTAGAGGAATGTTGAAGATTATAGTTGATGCTGATATCTAAGGATATTTCTTATTTATATCATTGAATCATTTAATTTAGTATGTTTTAAGGTAGTAAGACCAAGAAATAATCAAGCTGGATATTCAAATATTGACTCGGGAAATTTAAATTTGAGTTCATGCTTCTCCAAATGATTTTAGAAAAATTATTCTTATATTAATGGGATTTTATGAGCTATGAAAATTTATTTGATAGATTTGTTTCTCAAGTTTTTTTAGTTGTACTTATTTCTGCTGATGTAAAGTTTCATAAGAAATTTTAGACCATGAATCATGTGATTAATTATTATTTAGGTCTTTGTTTTAGATAATGAGTTACCAGACAGAGATGGGGTAGTAAATGAAAAGAAAATATCATATGATTTAATCAGGCCCAAGATAATTATTAGAAGACGTAATTGAATGAAGTATTGATGGATAGAAAAGTAGAAAATAGAGTATTCTATAAAAGTGATTCAATACAATACTTTTTCCTCAATTGGTATCAATTGAAAAAGGTTTTTAATAATGGATCAAAAAACTATAACTAGTTTAATATGCATTAGGGAGATAATATTGGGTAGAATGATTAGAAGTATACTATTAGATGGAATTAATAGAGTGATAAGTTTCCAACAAAAAAAATAATTGATGAAAATAAAATGATAAAAACATGTATTTTAACCTGTTCAAGAAAATTAGTATTCATGTTTTTTCTATAAATACAAATAAAGTTGTCTTCACCAAGTTGGATAGAAGAGAATAAAGAGAGTTTCTTTCTCACTGCTATGTATGTAACATTAGAAAAATGAGAAAGTTAAGATCAAATCAATGATATGAAATCCAATATAAGTATTATCTAGTGGAAGGAGATATTGGAGTTGATAAGGGAATTAAATAAGTTTAACACTTTATACATAGTATAATGAACCAACTTTTTATATAAAAAAATTTGGAGTCTTTTTATATGAATATTCAATAAATAACAACAAAAACACACAATAACTATAAAAGTTTCATGTGATTGGAGATTATATATAAAATATTAATATTTTATGAAATATCTTCAATATATACCACAAGGTTCTTCCTTGTAGTATTATTCAAAGGAATACCCTACTAAAAACATTCTCAATATCATAGGGAAAGGAAATATAAGAAAAGGGTGAGCTCCGATGATCAGTAAGGGTAAATATGGGAGATGTCAATTGCAATCGTATGAAATCATAAGATGAGTATAAGGGTATGAGATCATGATTATAACATAAAATGTTCATACCCAATATGAAAAAGATCATAATCATGATTTATGAAATATTAGAATTTCAAAACACGTGACTTAAAATAATGATAATTCATTATAACAGAATCAAGAACAGTAATTTCATTTTCTAAATGTGTGTGGAACCATCATAAGTAATTAAAAAAATTATAAGTCAGGAAATAGTACTAAGAACATCAAATCATGAATTAATATATAATTCCCAAACTGGATTGAGAACATCATGTTATTTCACATAACATATCAAGAACATCAACTTGTTTCCCATAATGGATCAAACACTATGACTTGTTTACTATAACTATCTCATGAGATATAATACTTTACAAAATGAATTTGTGGGGGATATAGGTCTCCCCCATCATGTAATAAAACAATATATATGTGTTCCATGTGATCATACATCATTCAAAATATTATAACCCATGAATGTAAATGGGTGTTATTCACATTTTCATTATATCATAACCTATAGAAAAGAAATTGTTTTTATAAACATTTTACATTTTCACCATAAACATGAACCATCCAAAGCAAGAATAAAGATTGTATCCTTGGATCAAATCCCTAAAATATATTATCTAAAATAAAATTATTTCCTCTTAGAAGGAAAATAATTTTTAAATATCACATTGAATAATTCTTGAGGAAAATTATCCTTCAATTTGGAAATCACTTTTTTTTAAAAAATATGTGCACTTATAAGGGATAACATTTTCTTTAAAAATAAAACCATAAAAATATATAAAATGATTTAAATAATTTATTCATCATAATGGTGAGAATATCATCTCATTTTTTATATATTAAAAAATTTTCCTTCTATATATTTTTTGGGAAAAGTCATGGAGTACCTCATTCAGAAAATAAACAAAAGATTCCTTTAAAAACATGTTATGGAATGTAAAAAATGGGTAAAAATGATTTCTAAATATTTTAGGATAGTATTAAAAACCTCATAAAAATAATTTTTTGAAAACATTGACATGGAAGAAAAATATTCCATAGTTGAGAGTTGAAAATAAATAATCTCAAATAATGATGAGATTGTAAAATAAACCCTTACCTCAAATCTCACCTTTCCTTGTTCACACTAACTCATCCAATATAAAAAATATGGATTAATTAAAAATTTATTCCGCAACCACATTCATTTCTATCGTACCAATAATTATTTATTTATGACATCTTTCCACTTGTTTATTCATAATGTTTTATTTTAATTACAGTTCTAGAATATAATTACTTCATTTTCTTATAATATTTCGGTTTGGTAGTCCTGACACTTATAAATTGATCATGGTACAATGATTTACAAATAAAATAATAATTATATGAACATAATATATATTCCTCATATACATATTAATATTAATTAATGAATATTGGAGAAATAAAATTGATTTACACTATTCATGGAGACAATATGATGTATGTAGGCATGATTAATGTTTACATATTTTGAATGGGGATATGAAAGAAAGGTTAGTAATAATTCTTCATTAAATTATCATTAATATATCATATTTATCATATATATTCATAAAATATATCCTTATTACCATCCATGTTCAAGATAAATGAAAAAAATCACATCGCATCTGGGAGATAGCAATCCTATGCATGCACGTGCGACATTATCATCTCCCAAAAGATTGGACGGTAAGAGGATAGAGTTTATATTAACATAAAATAAGTGTAATTATGTGATGAGTATCATATATAAACATGAAAACCATCATAAAACACTTCTATATAACATGACACTGAAAAATTAATTTTATCTCAACATGGAGATGTTAAGTCGTAAATATGTACGAGTGATACTTTTACTTCATTTTTATGGGAAAGAAAGATTATAATGGTGTTTTCATAATCATAATATAATTTAATAATATTTTAAATACTAAATTTATTATTTTATGATCAAAACCATTTATTTAGTTGATTTAATGAAGATTATAAAAATAAAATTCTCTGTTAAGGAGATTAGCTATTTTTTCAAATTCCTCCTTCAGATCTCCTCTAAATGGATTTACAGTCAGTCTTTTGGGAAGACCATAACCTCTATAATATGGTTATAGAATTGTATAATTGAATTTGGTGGAGTATGGTCAATATATAAGGCTAAAAGTTTTGTAATTAAGTGATGGAGGTAGTTTCCTTTTATAATTGAGTTGAGGGACACTTTTGGAATTTAAAAAATAATAATTTATCATAAATTCATTATCCCGAAAAATAAATCCAAATATATAGATATTAAAATATATGGATGTATGGGGTTTTATTCCAGTCAACCATTATAATTTATACTATTTTTTTGTAACTCTAAACCTTATAATTTTGATAAACTATTAGTTAACTTATTTTAATTTTAACCACGGTAACCACATTTTCAATATTAAAATGTTTTATTTTTTACTTATATGGTAAAAACTAGAAAATAAAAGGAAAATTTATGAAATTTTATAACAATTATATTTTTTTTATTTCATTATTTTTTTAAAAAAATATTAAAATATGATTTTGCTAAAAGGTAATTATTTTCAATTTTGAAAATATTCACTTAATTTAACATAAAATATATCAATAAAAATGAGGGATTTGAATATAATTTTTTCAAATATCTATAGCAAGTAATATAGATATATAATGTTTTTACACATTACTAATTTCATTATATCATGTTTAATATTTTTACCATCATTTATTTTTTTTCAATAAATAAATAAATACACCATCATCATTGTGAAATAATTTAAAGTAATTATTTATCCACTAATATATAAAATTAAAATATCATTATAAAGATAAATAATTTTGATTTCAAATTAATAATTTTATTCTAAAATATTCTCCAGATGACCACACATTAATAACATTACAGTCATTAAAAATAATAGTGTGAGATTATTGACTTTTCATTAAATAAAATACTATAAAAGTGATAATCTTATTCAAATAGCCAAAAAATGCTACATAACTGAATCTTGGATGAGTATGGAAGAAATGTACACATATAATAAGATTAAGGAACATGTTAGGGTCATTTTTCAATCCTTATAATTTTATTTTTGATATTTATAACTTTTTTACCCTTTAGCATTGTAATAACAATTATGAAGGTTACTCTTAATATTGACAAAAACAGTGACCTATTTACTATATCAGAACCTCGTGATTCTTAATATTGAAATAAATTTTCAAAATTCATAACAAAAATATGATATAATTTAATTTAATATTACACTGTCAAAATAAAAAGAAAAATAGTTGTTAAGAAAAATGTTTCTTTTTCTTTCAATTGTTTTTTGATATACATTTACAATCAATTGATAACCAATTAATTAATTTCAATCATATGTAACTATAAATTTTTCATATTTCAGTTATTCCTATTTATACCTTCCAATCTAACAAATTCGTGATAACAATAAAAAAATATTATAATAGTATATCCTGGTTCATTTAAACTGGGTGTTTCTTGTAATGCGAGATAAAGAATTATTTGAAGATAATTATTTCATAAAAATATCTAGGTGTTATATTCTACCCACCCCACCTAAAATGATTATATCCCTTGAAATTAATCACTCTAAAATTAATAAATGAGTATACTTATACCTCATCACAACCTCATTTCTCACATTTCGTCTTCAAGTTAGTTGTTTAACTGCACAATTTTACCAAGTGAGTGGTCTTATTTCCTAGAAATTTCTCTCTATGTTCTATAATATCTATTATTTATTTTTCATAAGAGAGATATTTATCTAAAGGTATGACCTTTGATTTTATTACATGTTATAGATTACGTATTTAGTTCCTCATGAGAGATACATGGAACACAGCATGATCTTGAGAGAGATTCAGTGGAAGTTATCATTAATAAGAAAACATCCCAGTATGATGAAGAATTTCAAAATAACCGATATACCTAGGTCTTAGCTTTACCTTCATTCCGAATCTCATCTCCCACTTCTAAGGGGATATTCATTGTAATAAATTTTTACCCACTTAAAACTCTATTTATTTCTGAAAATGTTAGAAATAACTTTTTTTGTCTCCCCTAAGATGATAATTTATGATGTTGAATAGATCTAACATTCATTACGAGTTTATCAAACAAATCAAGTCCCAATATATTTAATTCTCCATCTTTATTCCTCCATGTTGGAGTTCTTCACTTCATAACATAGAGGTATTCAAAAGAATAAATCCAAATACATGAGTGAATGCTATTATTGTAAGAAAAATAAACCAAAGATAGATGTTGATCCGAACATCCATTAAAATACACATATTAAGAACTCAAAATATCCTCTAGTTCTTAAATATTCATATTAGAATTAGCATCTGTCTGATGATGAATATTGTTGCTAAAAAATAACTCTTTATCCATATAATACTAAAGGCTTCGCCATAACTATAAGGTAAACATTGGATCCTAATCAGATATAATGATAAGTTGTACTCTATAAACTCTTACCACTTACTTAATATATATTCTAAAAATATAATCAATATATAAATTTTCTATGAAATAAATGAATTGTGCCGATATTCTAATGTGATCAACTATGACCCAAATATCATTACATACTTTAGATATTTTTGTGATTCTGAAGAAAAACATCTGTTATGATGTTTTATAATTTCTGTTAAGGTATTAGTAATGGTTGTAACATACAATTAAATATTTTTCTCTCATCCTTTACTATATTACAAACCATGAATATAGAAACATACCCCACATTATATCTCTTCATTCCATCCCACTATAAATTTTAATTCATGTCTATATATGTATATTTACATACAGGATAAATATAAAATTATAAACTATGATCATTATCTAAAAACTAATAATTTAAATATTGTATGGGTGAGAAACATACATGGTTCTAGAACCTTATTATTCCATCACAATCAAGGTTCAACTCACAAATATTTCTCTTCTTCTTTAACTGTATTAAATTTTATGTATGCATCTCCTTAATATTCACTTGGATAGAAGGGTGATCATTTATTTGAGCCAGATAAAATTTATTCCCTTCCGTTATGATTTCTATATCCAAAATTTTTAAATTCATAAATATTGGACCTCTTATGATCCTCGTCATAGGTAATCTAGAATTATCCTTTTGGAAAAAATCATATGACACCAGGTCTGATATTCTAGGGTGGTAATGTACTGATAAGCCATAATATTTAATCATATTTAACCATATTCTTTGGATAATGTATATTTATTTTTTATTTGAAATATGCTTTATATTTTTCTGATCAGTATATATGTCACAACATCATACATAAAGATAATTCCTCCATATCATTCATGTAAAAAATACAATATCTATCTCCAAATCTTGAGTTTGGTAATTTTTCCCATGGACCTTCAATTGATGTGAGTAATAAGAATTAAACATATCATTTTACATGAGGACACATCCTATTTACTTATTTGGTGCATCACTATATATCCAAAATATTTCTCCTCTACAGGGTAGTATGATCATAGTTTCATGGACCAACCTTCTTTTTAGATCATTTGAATTATCTTCCCATTCTTATGCATATATGAACATAACTTCTTTCCATGTAAACATGGTGAGTGTATTAGATCATCCTGATAAATATTTCAAAAATATTTGATAATATAATGACATCCCAATATAACTAAATATTCTTATCATTGTGGTTGATCTTTGACATTTTTTAATAACTTATATCATTGTGGGATCTACTCATATACCCTCAATGGAGATTATATGACCAAAAAATGAGACATTATAAATCCAAAAATCCAATATGATAAGTTTTTCATAAATCAACTCTTTATTTAGGGTCTTCTTCATAATCATCAAGTGATCTTTATCGACATTGAATATATAATATTATCATCTATAAATACTACCACAAATTGATTGAGTAAATCTTGAAAGGCCCTATTAATTTAATCGATGAAGATAAAGGAGGATTAGTATGACCAAAAGGAGTCACTATAAATTCATAGATTTCATACCTTATATGAAATGTATTCTGATGTATATCCTTATTACTAATCCTTAATTGTTGATATCCCAAATAAATATAAATCTTGAAAATTTATTGAGGTCTATGTAGTTGATCAACTAAATTATTAATAATGTGGATTGAATAATTATTCCTGATTTTGATTTTTTGATACTGATATTCAATTTAAAGACACATTAAACCATATTTCTTCGTAAAAAATAGAATATCTACACCCCATGGTGATGCACTGGGGTGTATGAATCCCTTATTAATATTAAACTAGAGTTACTTCTTAAATTCCTACAAATTAATTGGGTCCATATTATAAAGAGTATTTATAATAGGCATTTCACCATGTATTAGTTCTATTGAAAACTAATATTGGTTGATAGGAAAAGAGACTCAGCTAATCACACCCTTTTGGGGTGAATTGTTTCTTACAATAAGAATATCTTATAGATTTAAGATATGTTTGTAAAATCCTTCCTAGTCCCTACTGCAGGATTAGTTACCCCTATTTTAAAAACTTTAGTAAGATATTGTATTTATAGGAAAAATTGTGTACATATCACAGGTTCTCCATCATCAATATATTTATTTATTATGCGTTAGGTTATATTCATGTTCCAAAACTCTAGAGTCCATTGACATCTTGGGAGGAAGTTGGTGTCTTGATGATGGGATTCAAACTCTATGAGGTATCCTATGATTCTATGTGGACAAGAATCAAAACCCAAATAGTTCATCTAACATTGTTTATTATCATCTAACTAGACCAATCTAGGTGGTTTAATGTCGTGTGGTAAGGACATACATATAGTAGGATTGGTATTTGATAAGTAATACTTCGTATCCTATTAAGACATGAATAAGTGAAATCATATTTTGTGTATGGGAATAAGTTTCATGAAGGACATGAAAATAGAGTCCTTGGGTGGGACTTATGCGCATAACGCTACCCTTAATTGTTTCATCATGAACATGGCCCTTTGAGTGATGATGCGATGCAATCAGACTTACATATCAATGAATATCCCAAATTTGGGGAATAATTATCATGGTATTGGTACAACCATGTTCTGCCTCTAATCCTATGTGAGTAATTCTAGGTGTGATAAATAAGAGATAGCAGAAGATCAGACATAATTCATGAGATCATATTTTTTCACATGGCGCACAAATAAAATCTTAACGTTGAGATGTGTGATTAACAATCTTCTAGAGGATATGATATAGAGATAAAGCCTTAAAACGTTTCCCTACATATCATGTATATAAATTTAATATGAGTCGTCAAAGTTTGGTTTTTCCTGAACCCATTGACGAGTTTAAGACACATAAAGGAATTATTGGGGCTTATACCTAAAATGATGCCTATATATAGGCCCAGTTATCACCCTATGGTGGACATGATATGATGATAGACTCATGGGATAATTTTTTTCCATAAGTTATAAGTATTTGGTATATGAAGGGACATACAACAGGATAGATATTAGATCTATAACCTTAGGAATGCATCCTATTATTCCTATTGGGATAGGAATTACAGTTCATGTAGTTCAGTATCTCCTAACATGTTTATGGGATAATGTGGGTGATTAGGCTCAGATACATTATGGTTACCCTAGAGATTTTAGGACTATTAGGGGATAATACTATGATGGATTCCATTTTTCATATTCATTCCCTATATTACGATAGAAAAAGAGTGATGGAGACCTTCCAAGTACTACTCATAATGTTAGCATAATATGGAGGATTTGTATGTTATAATGGAAAAAAGTAAGGTCATATGAGTGTGTAGACATAACCCACTAAGGAAGCTTCCATTAAAAAGGGGGTATGCATCTGAAGGTTCTTAGCTAGTGGCCTATTTGGTATAAGTCTAAGTATGCCCACTGGATGAATTGGACATGTCCTAGGGGATCTTCCCAACATATCATGGTTATGCTACTATAAATTCCTTGATTGTCCACCTAACATGTTTCAGGTGTCAGTTTGACATGACATACATGTTCAAGGGTTTTTTATAACATGTACAGGATTCCTCGTATGATCAATTAGAATTTGTATTATCAAAGAGGACATGTTCAATATATTTCCCTGGATCAGCTAGCATTCCTAGGATGTCTCTGTATGCTTGAATCAGACATTTCCATCTTCTTCACATAATCAAATGACTTGTCTTGAATTCATTCTCATGATCAAATTGGTCATGTCCAATGTATTTTTTCTTATCCATTGACTTGGAAAGGATGTCTTCACATGATCAATGTAGACATGTCCAAGATGCTTTGCATAATAAAATCGTACCTATCTAATATTCATCACATAATCAAAGCGTACAAATCTAGTGTTCTATGTATGATGTTTATAAGCTATCTCATAATCAACTTGACTTTTCCTTAGACTATCTCATGAAAATACTAGTTTTTCAATAAGTTATCATGAGATCAACCTGAATTTTCCAATGCATGTATTGTGATTAAGGTGACATGTCCAAGTCCACTAAAGGACATCATGAGACTAGGGAAGAATTTTTCGATCACATGATATTAAATTAATCATGAAATGGAGCCGAATGAACATGTTTACAATCTTTGGTGTTCTTTAATGTTGATTTGTTATGTCTAAAGGTGTCATGCCTCAAGGATACATGGAAAAAAAATTATATAAGGAGAGTGTATGGCTAGTGGGATCAATCTACAGCCTCACCTACTATGTTTTATATGAACATAAGAGATATTTCCCATGACTTATCAAGTTTTTAAGTCCTTATACATGTGTATGGGTTCCCACATTATGGAACACCATGAAGCCCTATTGCACATGTGATTTGAATGAACTCTTTAGGGTATTTTAAGGGGTCATGGTAGTGTGATGTGGAAAAAATTGATTCTGTATGAGAAGACTAGTGTTGATGATGCATGAAAGGTATGGGATAGGGTATGTCCATTGTCTTATATATACTCTATGACCTATATGTTTACTAGTTTCCTCATAATGACATCATATGATTCCCAACCTCATGCGATTGACATGACCTTCATGAGGTATTTTAGTTGGTTTTGTGTTTATCTGGAGAATATGTGTATCT
Organism: Viscum album; assembly: GCA_963277665.1. Classification (NCBI taxonomy): domain Eukaryota; kingdom Viridiplantae; phylum Streptophyta; class Magnoliopsida; order Santalales; family Viscaceae; genus Viscum; species Viscum album. Next base: position 213,149 of record CAUJRU010000312.1, on the reverse strand, counting down.
AATCCATCATGTGTATGGATGAAGGAAGACATTTCATGGAAATGAGGAATTCATGGAATACAGGGGAATATGCCCATTTGTGTAGGCTTTGTGTGGATAGTGATATGAGAGGATGATATTTGTCAATGTGGACACTACTAGGGCCACATGAAAAGAATAGTAAGACATGAAGGGTCATGGAATCAAAAGATTTAGGACATTCATTATCTCTTATTCAAGGCCACATTAAGGGATCATATGTGAAAAGGGAATGTTTCAGGAACCATCGATCCATGTTTCCTAGACCAAGTATAGCCTCTAGCATGAGTGGGGGTTCATGAGAATGGTTTGTGTTATAGAGGGTTAACATGATATTATATTTTTCATTTGATCATGTGTTCTTTGGTTATCATGATATAAGTTCTTTCGGTGGAATATGGTGGTATATTATTGTGACAGGATCCTCATAACTACCTAGAGATGATATTTACATGTAGCAGTCGACCCCTCATTTCCCCTTTTTAATCTCACTCTCCTTTTACTCTCTTACTCTCTTTCCTCTATTTCATGTGTTTTTCTAGGGGATTATGGTTTATACAGTTTGACGGATGGTGAAATTGATTCTACTTTTAATGAATAAGATGTGGAATTCACCCATATGAGGCAGTGGACGCTTCATGTGAAAATAATCACGCAATCGCAAGATGGATTCTCACAATGGAATTTTGGATAGACAATGGGGTTTTGTGTGACTATTCAAGGGGCCTCACATGGACACTTGTATTAAAATGATCATGTATTATCATATAAGGTGTCAAATATGAATCACATGAATTGAATTTAGTTTATCTTGCAGATGATGGGAGGTTACTATGATGAAAATTTATTCTATATTCATGAAAAGCCTCGGTTACGTATACCATGCATCTCTCGATCTTCATGATTGATTAATTTTTATCCTTTCAATGGAATCATTGACTTATTTTTATGATTGAAATTCCTGTGATATTTATTCATGTGAAGCCAAGATGTAGGCATGGATTTGGTTGTCTCGTAAAATTGGTTGTCTTCATCTCATGTAGTAGAGATTGTTATCCATGGTGATTGTTGAGTGACCATACAGGTGACATGGGGTGTCTCAAAAGCTTTGAAATAGGGGTGTACATGATTGAATTAGTTGATAAAGTGAGTAAGAGGTTAAAGATGATGAAAGACTATAATGGATGAATTGGATCATCTTGATCAGATGGCGCTAGTTATTTTCATATGTTTTTAAGGTGGTGAAATAGTACTAATGAGATTCTCATCCCACATAAATCCCACCTATTGAATTTTCAAGATTAATAAATAAAAGCAGAACCACCAGTTCTTAGAAGTGGTTACCCATATCTACTACTAACCTCCTTTAGCACCACCTCGTGTCATCCAAATATACCACTATACTACCTCCGTACGGTGTAGATCTAGTCCTCTTATGCAAGTGCTTTCCCGCACAGCCGCTATCACCTTTTCTATCTAGCTGGGATCTCTACCTAGGAGCAGTTCAAGTGATTCACTCATGATCCTAGATCGAGCATGCTAGGATTTTTTCCCTTTTCATTCTATAATTTTTTCAAAGGGGGCCACATAAGTCTTATGAGAAATATTTGGTGAAATGGGTGATAATAAAAGAGAAATATATTTTCCACTTCGAGTCCATTCTTCAAGAATACTTATTCTATGTCTTCAGGAAATTTAAATTTATATTTTTCATGATATTCACACTTTTTAGACCATGGAAGAAAAATTTCATGGTGAAAAATTTCAGGAACCCACAAAATTACACCACTAGAATGAAAATCATCAGGGATGAAAAGAATCTGATTCTAACGTAAATATTGATCAATGTTTTGTATATCTGACCATCTTACAGGCTTTGATATTGATCCCCATGAAATTATTTTATTATAGTACATTTAATATGATATATTCAGGTGTTATTAAAAGGATACTTTTGACCATGATTGGTTGACTATACTTGACATCTTACAAATCATAAAATCCTCATATCCTTCACATAATACAAAGTAAACCTTCCCATATAGATTAAATTTTTTGAATCATAACATATTTCTCTTGATAATTTTTCACGAATTCAACCAAAATGAGATTCCTCATTATTATACCAGCTTTGATCTTCTTGGGATCACATGGTCACAAAAAAGTAATAAGGTTGGAAATGAACTTCTGGTTGGATCCAAATTAAGGTTCTTTGACATCACTAAATATCTCATGATAATGGGAATTATGTCACATGTTTTATTAAAATATAACACCTTTCAGATCAAACTCAAGCATTGGGAACATAGGTTCTTGGATAAATAAATCATTGATGAATGTCCTTACGTAGATCTACTTTATATATAGTAAGGGGAATGTCATCATCTTGTGATGAAACCCATGATAAAGACCCATGTTTTAGTGGAGATGTGTCATGGATAATCCAAAATACACATCCTTAATGTCATACCAAATGGACCAAAATTCATGGATTTGAGTTCTTAACTTACAAAACATGTTTCTTGAGAAATTATCATGAATTCCCACCAACAATAGAATCCCCATTAATGTACCTACTCCAGTGTTCTTGAGGTTATCTTATTTATAAGGATAATTTGGGTAGGGTATATATCTTGTAGGTATAATGATCTTACTTAATCCTAAGTCAACTGACTTGGTTACCATGGATTTATTTTTTCTAATGCAATATGGTGGGCTCCACAATATTGTTTTCTCTTTGATTATATTTCCTTAACATTTTCATATGATTAATGTGGAGGAAGGAATTTTAGAAATTGACTTGGGTTTTTCTAAGGGCCCCCACTTGTGGGTTTTCAACCTAAAAAGTTGTTTACATATTCAGATATATAGATTCTTGATATTGTGTATATCATAAAAATTTCACGTTTAGTGAATAAAGACTCAGATTTTTCCCAGTTTTTTTATTTTTGTATTTCACTGTTGTGAGTTATTTATATCCTTAAATTAGATATTTTAAGGTATTAAAAACTAAACTATAAAAATGATGTATTTTATGGTCTTCTATCTTAGGCCTTTTATTCTTGTAGTTTAAGGTCTTTTAAATTGTAACTTCTATTTTTTTAATTCAAGGTTTTATATATTAGATATTCTATCAATGTATTTAAAGGTATTTTATCTCGTACATTTTGTTATTATAGTTTAAGTTCTTTTTTCTAAAACCTTATATTTATGATGTTTATGTTATTGTAAATACCCATAAATTTCAAGGAATTTTTTTTCTTAATTTATTTGGGATTTTACGAGTACGAGGTTTCTGACGAAACCTGATTCCGAGGCCTGGTGTGCCCAGAAAAAATTTCCAAAGTTTATCTTAGGTACGTTCAGTGAACGAACAAGCGGGTTTTTCTAACTTTTGAACCGGTGCTTAGAATCGAAATCTGAGGGCACCGATGGAACCATAGCACCGGTAATCGCTTAAGAAGACCTTTGCTGGAGTTGCGTTTGCTTGGTAGAAGTTGTTAAAAAAGGTGGTTTAATTGAAGAGTGAAATAAAATATCTGTTACAGTTTTATTTCTCTTCTAAGTGGTTTAATCCCATGTGTGAGAGTTGGGGTGGGACTCACTTGATCCTAACTCCTCTTGTTAGGATATTTGTGAGCTGGGGCCCACACGAGCCCCACCCCTTCAAATTACCTAACTCCTCTAAACCCCTCTTATGTTATGTTGACTCCCCATTAATGTGAGACCACTCACCTCCTTCTCTCTCCCTCTTAAACACATGCCAACCTTATTAATTTAATGTTTCAATCACTTAAATTAATTTGAATATTTGTAATTTTGAAAGGCTTGGCATGGGTTAATAAAATAAGGGAAGGCCTTATTTTATGAGGTTGGGTTGTTGTGTGAGGATATTTGGAGAGAAAACTCTATGTCTTGGAGAACTCCATCACCTTCATTGAGGAACGTCGGGACTTCGACGAAGAATGCCATCACCTCAAGGAGAGATCGACGTGCCATTTCTTCTCCTCTCTGTCGCCGGTGTGTGATGTCATTCCCTCCTTGGACATATGCCAACACCATCGTTGAAATCACCCCTCGCGATGCTAGCTTCCGCGAAATTCTTTCAAGGTAGGGGTGTTTTATCGTTCGATTATTAATTAATGTTCTTCGTTAATTTAATTCGCCACTTGCTATTGATATCACAGAAGGAGAACAGAAATCACAAACACAGCTGATCCTCCTCCCTTTTGTTGTTGATCATCGTTTTGTCTTGGAACGGAGGCGACATGGTGTCGTTGCACCGTGTGGGGACGAAGAGGACCACGACTGGAGTGGGCCGCGGTGGAGGAGCGTGGCGTCGTCGCGCTGCGCCGGTGAAGCCAAAGGAGGCCGAGACTAGAAGCGGGCCGTGAAGGAGTGGTGCGGCGCCGTCATGCCTTGCTGGTCGGACAGGGGTCGCGGCCTAAGTCTGCGGCGGTTGCAGAAAAGGCAGATGGACTCAGCCGGCCGTCGGTGCACCAGGAGGCGGGACCGGCGGGTCCCGCGGCAGCCACACCGGTCGGCCATTATGGCCGGCCGTTTCTAGGAAGTCTGGGGGTTTAAAACCCCTAGCCAGCTTATCTAGGTCAGACCCCACGGGTCTGGTGTTTCCTCAATCAAGGGGGGCAGCGCTGTCCCCCCCCCCCTCGCACCCTGCTCGGCCGAGAGCCGAGCCGCTAGCCACGCGGGCCGGGCCGCCCGCGCCGGGCCGCGCCGGGCCAGGCCGCACCAGCTGGGTCGGGCGGCACCCAACTGAGCCAGACCTTGACTTGGGTCGGGTCTCCCCGGTTCGGGCCTACCTAGGGGGTATTGGGCCGGGTCGGACCAGGCATAAACCCCCAATTTTTGGACAGGTCCGTTCAAACGCCCATAACTTGGGCTACAGACCTCTGATCGATGCACCATCAGTTGCGTTGGGATCCTTGGATCAAGGTGGTCATTTCGGTATATTACAATCAATGTTTCGGATAACTTTGGGTATGGATGGGTTGGTTCGAACATGAAACCAACTGGGCCCTCAGAGTGGAAACTCTTATAACTTGACCTCCAGACGTCCGATTGACGTGTCGTCAACATTGTTGGATTCCTCTTAGTGAGATGGTTCTTCTGGATTACTCCGCTCGAGGTTTGGATGCATTTGGAGTATGGTTGGGTTGGTTTTAGCTTAAAAATGAATCGGGCCCCTCGGACGAAAAAGCCAATAACTCTCAGATCGGGCGTCCGATTGACGCGCCGTCTATCGCATTGAGGTCCTATTGACGAGATGGAACATTAGGATACTTCAAATCTGGACATCGTGATAGTTTATTTATCGAACCCTTGGCTCGTGGAGTGGACCCTGCTGGAATCAAGTGTGCTATGTGCGGGAACCCTAGAGTGGGCTGCGACTGCAACGACGATGACGACTGTACTTGGATCCTCCATGGGTTCGGCAGCGAGGACGACTGTACTTGGATCCTCCATGGGTTCGACAGTGATGAGGACTGTACTTGGATCCTATGTGGGTTCAGTAGTGATAGTTACTGTACTGGGATCCTACGTGGGTTCGGCAGCAACGACATATGTACTTGGATCCTACGTGGGTTCGGCAGAGGAGATGATTTAGAGGCTACATCAATCATATCCACCCCTCTTCATGAGTAGTATACCTGTGTGAGCTGAGTCTTGACTTTCAATCATTATATTCGATATGATTTATCTTTCTATCCTATGTGGATTGGGTTGTACTTTCCTGTGTGGACTGGGTTGAACTTGGGCTCGTGAGTTGAAGCAGAACTAGAATTGATGACTTAGGTATATGTATGGGCATATACCAAAGTAGAGTTATTTGATACTTTGTGATTGTATCTTTCCTTTGTGGTTTATCCTTCGTGGATTTTGGGAGACCTTCATGAGTCTCGGGGTCCCTATTGAGTATCATATACTCACCCCTCCACGGGCTATGCCCGCACTACGTTGTGTTGGATGCAAACGACGGACAACACTGATCGAGGTGGAGGCTCGTGGAGTTGGACGGTACCTGGGGGAGGATCACTGGATGGGACGTACATGGAGCGGACAACCGGACCCAAGGAGCTGAGGAGAGTCTCTGTACCACCCTTCAGGTGGGAATTCCAGTGGACGGATCGGTGTTGCTGCTTTACTTTTATGCTGTTGTCAATTCCTTTAGTTGTACTTTAGTTTCAGTTGGGTTTGTATTCTGGCCCATTTACCTTCTAGTACATACTTATGTACTCAGTTTACTTAGTGTTTACTTTAGTTTGCATACTCTGTGGTGTTTGTTTACTTTATAAGGGCAAGGCCTTACCTTTTTATCGGGATTTACGCCTTTGGTGCTAGTCGCCAGCCACTGGCCTATGGAAGGCAGGCTTGGGGTAGTCACGGCACGAGCCCTGAGGACGGGTCGTGACAAATTGGTATCAGAGGAGTCATTTTTACCGCAGAACTTAGGACTCTGATAATTACTTCTTTGTGAAGCAATAGTGTTAAGTGTATTGAGTGTGGTTATCAGTCCAGGGAGTCCAGTGTTGGTGTGGCGTCTGACGTATCCATACACCCGGACCTTGACTTCTGATTTCCGACTCGGTGTCCGAAAACATTGATTGCATGTGTGTTTCAAAGTTTTATTTGTGATTACTTTGTGTCAACTCACCAGGTATACTGTATTGACCATGGCACACCTGTTTCTTTTCAGGATGGCCCCACGACGGCATCCAGCTAGGGTTCCGAGCTTTGTGTGAGATAGCATCCCACCGAGCGACGAGGCCTCGGTGTAGGGCCCCATTACTGCGAAGGCACCGGCGGTACGTCTACCCGCCGAGCCACCGATGCCACCAGCCCCAGTAGATGAGAGTGCACGTCGTCTTAGTGCACTCCACGACATTCAGCGTCAGAGACCACCCAGGTTCTGTGGGGAGACGGACCCTCAGGCAGCTGAGGACTGGCTGGAGGCTGTTGTTTGAGTCTTCATATTAGTAGGGACACCAGATGACCTCATGGTGATCCTTGCGTCGAGTATCCTGCATGCGACAACAGGTAGATGGTGGGGCCTGATACTCCAGGTGCACGACTAGGCATCACTTCTTTGGATGGACTTTGAGATCCTCTTCCGCTCGGAGTTCGTTCCAGCCACCCTTCATGCGGTGCGCATCCAGGAGCTACTACAGCTACGACAGGGAAGCATGACAGTAGCCCAGTACTCGGTGAGATTTATTGATCTCTCACGCTACTCCACGGGCATGGTAAGGGACCCATTCTCCCGGGCCCGGACCTTCGAGTAGGGACTGAGTCATGAGATCAGGGATTCGATGATCTCCCTCAGTATATCGATGCAGGTAGGAGTACTGGAGAGAGACCTTCTTGTAGAGAGATTTCTTGCTGAGCCTACACTAGCAGCGAGACCTACCGCAGGGAAGCACGTAGAAGAGTCTTTTGTAGCTAGCAGTCGACAAATGTCACAGGGGTCCAAGAGGACTAGACCATCAGGCGAACAACCTCAGGAAACTGGCTTAGAGGCGTGGGGCACACGCAGCAGATCCAGTCATACGAGAGGCAGATAGTGCTATGCATGCGGCGGGCAGGGCCACATGGCTCATGACTGCCCGACCCGCCATGTAGAGGAGCAACAGATGGTTGAGGGACGACCTAGGTAGAGGCAGAGGTTCGACCGTGGTGGTCCACAAGGAGCAGGCGGACGAGGTAGAGGAGTTGGCCGAGCTGTAGGTGGTGGGTGATGCTTTGAGGCTCTACCACCACCACCACCAAGATGTCCACCCCGACCATAGGGAGCTGGCGGATAGAGACATTCTCAACTTCAGGCAGTGGAGGCCTATGACCACGGCGCACTAGAGATGATTTGAGGTATTATCTGTGTCTACTCCACCCTTGCTGCAGTTCTTATAGACACAAGATCGAGTCATTATTTTATTACCACTGCCCTTATTCGGAACTCGGAGATTCTGACAGAGTCGTTGGATTGATCCTTATGGCTAAAGACTCCTACGGGAGCAGACTCAACGATTACGCACTAGTGCCGGCAGTGTGAGCTTATTCTAGGAGGCGAGATCTTCGGCTGGGATCTTCTTGTAGCAATGTCGAGGCCTTACGACGTCATCTTGGGTATGGATTGGTTATCTATAGTCCATCCCCAGATCGACTGTATTAGGCGCAAGGTGCGATGTGTTCGCACCGACGGGAGCAGTTTCACCTTCACCGGTGAGAATGGAGCCTTTGCTGCACAGGATGGACTCACGCGGAGGAGAGGATATCCGATCACTCATCTGTTGGCTAGCCTCAACCTAGGAGCGTTTGACGTACAAAGTCCGAGTTTCCCTGTAGTGGTGGATCAGTATGTGGACGTTTTTCAGGACGAAGTTCCAGGACTACCTCCTCACATAGAGGTAGACTTCTATATTGACATGTACCCTGGGATATCCCCGATATCTACTCCATCATATCGGATGGATCCCACCGAGCTTTGTGAGCTACGGGTACAACTGGAGGACTTTCAGGGCAAGGGATTCATTCGACCCAGTGTTTCACCATGGGCTTCCCCAATTTTGTTTGCCAAGAAGGTGGACATGAGCTTGTGACTGTGTGTCGATTACCATCGCCTGAACTAGGTGACCGTAAATAACAAGTATCCACTTCCAAGGATTGATGACCTCTTCGATCAGCTCAAGGGAGCACGGTGGTTCTCGAAGATAGACCTCAGGTCAGGCTATCATCAGCTCAGAGTTCGAGACGAGGATGTGCAGAAGACGGCCTTCAGGTCTTCGTATTGCCACTATGAGTTCTTGGTTATACCTTTTGGCATAACCAACGCTCCAATAGTGTTCATGAGTCTCATGAGTAGGATCTTCCAGCCTTACCTCGATCGATTTTTCGTAGTCTTCATCGACGACATATTGATTTACTCAACTACTGAGGAGGAGCACGCCTACCACTTGCGGGTTGTAATGGATACTCTCCGAGAGCACCATATTTTTGGTAAACTCTCAAAGTGCCATTTCTGTATATGATAGGTCCACTTTTTGGGACACGTCATCTCTGAGGTGGGAGTTGCGGTGGATTCTGTGAAGATTGAGGCAGTGCTAGCTTGGGAGCCACCCAGGAGCATGACGGAGGTGCGGAGTTTCCTAGGTATGGTTGGGTACTATTGAAGGTTTCTTCCTAACTTCTCCAGAGTTGCAGTACCACTTTCATATTTGACGGAGAAGGGGAAACCCTTCATGTGGTTAGACAGATGTCAGCAGAGCTTTCAGGAGCTGAGACAGAGATTGACCAGTGTGCCCATCTTGAGGCTACCAGAGGAGGGAGTAGGGTACGTAGTCTACTACGATGGATCAGGGACCATACTCGGGTGTGTCTTGATGCATGAGTGGGTAGTGATCGACTATGGATCATGACAGTTGAGGTAGCATGAGCAGAACTATGCTACCCATGACCTGGAGTTAGCAGCAGTGGTCTTCGCCTTGAAGATGTGGTGGCACTATCTGATGGGTGAGTGGTTTATAGTCTACTCTGACCACCAGAGTCTCGGGTAAATATTCTCACAGAAGTAATTGAACCTGAGACAGTGACGATGGATCGAGTTCCTCCAGGACTATGACTTTGAGATAGTCTATACTCTTGGAAAGGGGTACATAGTAGTTGATGCACTTAGCAGGAGGTTGGCATTCAGCTACTTGGAGAGGCGACGGGGTAGCTAGCCACGTTGCAGATATCCTTCATGGATAGAGATAGGGAAGACTTTCTACAGTCGCTCACAGTCACACCTCCACTTCTTTAGCAGGTTAGAGAGTCACAACGTGGGGACGTTGACTGTGAGACGTGACATACACATATTTCCAGAGGACAGGCACCTGATGGATTTTTTGTAGGAGGAGATCATGTCAAATTTTTTAGAGGACGTACCATGGTACCAGTTGCCTCACAGGAGGAGGTGCTGAGAGAGTTTCACACTTCCCCTTTAGCGGTACATCCAGGGGTAGCGAAGATGTACCAGGATCTCAGACGACAGCACTGGTGGCTAGATATGAAGAAGGTTGTGGTAGAGTTCGTTTCTCGATGCCTCACTTGTCAGCAGGTGAAGGCAGAGCACCAGGTACCAGTAGGCGTGGTACAGCCCTCAGAGGTCCTGGGGTGGAAGTGGGACAGGATATATATGGATTTCATGACTGGACTTCCATGTACTTCCAGAGGACAGGACTCCATTTGGGTGATCGTCGACCGACTCACCAAGTCGGCCCACTTCTTACCAATCAGAGAGCATGGATCAGGGGAGATCTTGGGACGCCTCTATGTTCAGGAGATCGTATGGATTCATGGTGTTCCATCATCTATCATCTCAGATCGAGATGCTTGTTTTACTTCCCGGCTTTGGTAGGGGTTGTAGGAGGCATTCGGGACGTAGTTATGCCTCAGCACCGCCTTTCAACCTTAGACAGATGGTCAGATGGAGAGGACCCTTCAGACTCTCAAGGACATGTTCTGTGCATGTGTCCTTAACTTTGGTCGTAGCTGGGAGGATCACCTACCCTTGGTAGATTTTGCATACAACAAAATCTACCACTCCACCATCGGGATGGCACCATATGAGGCATTGTACGGCTGACCTTGCAGATCACCTATGTGCTGGACAGACCCTGGGGAGTCAGCACTTGAGGGACCAGAGTTGGTCCAGGCAATGACAGAGAAGGTCCAGGTCATCCAGGAGTGGATGAGGACAGCTCAGAGCCGACAGAAGTCTTATGCTGATAAGAGGAGGAGACCACTAGAGTTCGAGGATGTCGACCATGTTTTCTTATGGGTCTCACCTCGACGTGGATTACTGAGATTTTCCCGGGGTGGAAATTTATCTCGGTGCCTAATCGGACTATTTCAGGTTCTCAGCAGGATAGTCAAGGTGGATTATCACCTGGCTCTTCCACCTCAGTTGCACCGGGTGCACAACGTCTTCCACGTATCTCAGATGAGGATATACGTGGACGACCCGACACATATCATCGACCATGGAAAGATGGACATCGATGATGGGGAGACTTTTGCGGAAGTCCTGGTGGAGATCGAGGATTGACATGAGCAGGTCTTATGTGGGTGTTCGATTCCATTAGTGTGCATCAGGTGGCAGCACAAGAACCTCCAGAAGAGTACTTGGGAGTTGGAGGCTCAGGTGCATGCACAGTACCCTCATTTGTTCCCTTAGTTTGTTATGTATCTTTACTGGGATGTAAGTACCTGAGGTGGGAGTAATTTAAAGACCCGTAAATTTCAATGAAATTTTTTCCTTAATTTCTTTGGGATTTTATGAGTACGCTGTTTCTGACGGCACCCGATTCTGAGGCCCGATGTTCTCGAAAAAAATTTCTGAAGTTTAGCTCGGGTACATTCAGTGAATGAACGAGTGGGTTTTTCTAACTTTTGAACCAGTGCTCAGAATCTAAATCCAAGGGCACCAATGGAACCGCAACAACGGTAATTGTTTAAGAAGACCTTTTCTAGAGGTGCGTTTTCTTGGGATGAGTTGTTAAAAAAGGTGGTTTAACTGAAGAGTGAAATAAAATATGTGTTACAATTTTATTTCTCTTCTAAGTGGTTTAATCCCATGTGTGAGAGTTGGGGTGGGACTCACTTGATCCTAAATCCTCTTGTTAGGATATTTGTGAGGTGGGGCCCACACGATCCCCAACCCTTCAAATTCCTTAACTCTTCTAAACCCCTCTTATTCTTTGTAGACTCCCCTTTAATGTGAGACCACTCACCTACTTCTCTCTCCCTCTTAAACACTTGCTAACCCAATTAATTTAATGTTTCAATCAATTAAATTAATTTTAATATTTTTAATTTTGAAAATATTGGTACGTGTTAATAAAATAAAGGAAGGCCTTATTTTATGAGGTTGGCTTGTTGTGTGAGGATATTTGGAGATAAAACTCTATGTCTTGGAGAACTCCATCACCTTCATTGAGGAAAATCAGGACATCGATGAAGAACGTCGTCACTGCAAGGAGAGATTGACGTGCCATTTATTCTCCTCTCTGCAGCTGGTGTGTGACGCCATTCCATCCTTGGACGTATGCCAACACTGTCGTCGAAATCACCCCCCGCGATGCTAGCTTCTGCGAACTTATTTTGAGGTAGGGGTGGTTTCATCATTCGAGTATTAATTAACGTTCTTCATTAATTTAATTCACCACTTTCTATCGATATCACGAGAGGATAACGGACTGCACAAACACGGCCGATCCTCCTCCCCTTTTGTTGTTGATCATCGTTGTGGCTTGGAACGGAGGTGACGTGGTGCCATTGCACCGCGTGGGGATGTATAAGACAGTGGCCAGAGCGGGCCATGGTGGAGGAGCGTGGCACCGTCGCACCGCGCTGGTGAAGCCAAAGGAGGCCGCGGCCAGGAGAGGGCCGCGGCAGAGGGGCACGGCACCGTCGTGCCACGTCGGTCGGACAGGGGCTGCAGCCTAAGGCCGCGGAAGTTTCAGAGGCCGCGGCCGGACTCGGCCGGCTGTCGGCGCACCAGGAGGCGGGACCGGAGGGTGTCGCGGCAGCCACACTGGCCGACCATTATGGCAAGCCATTTCCAGGAAGTCTGGGGCTTTAAACCCCCCGGCCAGCTCAGCTAGGGCAGACCCCACGGGTTAGCTGTTTCCTCAATCAAGGGGGGCACTCCCCCCCCCCCCCCCCCCACTTCGCATCCCGCTCGGCCGAGAGTCGAGCCACTGGCCATGCAGGCCGGGCCGCGCCCAACTGCACTGGACCCGGACCCGAGTCGGGTCGACCCGGTTCGGGCCGGCCCTGGGGGTATTGGGCCGGGTCGGATGGGGCCTAAACCCCCTATTTTCAGATAGGTTCATTCAAACGCCCATAACGTGGCCAACGGACCTCTGATCGATGCACCGTCAGTTGCGTTGGGATCCTTGGATCGAGGTGGTCATTTAGGTATATTACACTCAAGGTTTCGAAGAAAATTTGGTACAACTAGGTTTCTTCGAACACGAAACCAACTGGGCCCTCTAAGCGGAAACACTTATAACATGAGTTCCGAATGTCCGATTGACGTGCCATCGACTTTGTTGGATTTCTCTTAGTGAGACGGTTCTTTTGGATTAATCCTCTTGAGGTTTGGACATGGCTGGAGTATGGTCGGGTTGGTTTTAACTTAAAAACCAACCGGGCCCCTGGGATGAAAAATCCAATAACTCTCAGACCGGGCGTCCGATTGACGCGCCGTCTGTCGCGTTGAGTTCCTATTGATGAGAGGGAACCTTGAGATACATCAACTCCGGACTTTGTGACAATTGATATATCGACCCCTTGGCTCGTGGAGTGGACCCTCCTGGAATCGAGCGTGTTGTGTGCAGGAACCCTAGAGCTGGCTGCAACTGCGATGTCGATGATGACTGTACTTTGATCCTCGGTGGGTTCAGTAGCGAGGACGACTGTACTTGGATCCTTCGTGGGTTCAGCAGCGATGACGATTGTACTTGGATCCTACATGGGTTCGGCAGTGATAGTTATTGTTTTGGGATCCTATGTGGGTTCGGCAGCGACGACATCTGTACTTGGATCCTACGTGGGTTCGGTAGAGGAGATGATTCAGAGGCTACATCAATCATCTCCACCCCTCTTCGTGAGTAGTATACCTGTGTGAGATGAGTCTTGACTTTCAATCATTATCTTTGATATGATTGATCTTTCTATCCTGTGTGGATTGGGTTGTACTTTACTGTGTGGACTGGGTTGAACATGGGCTCGTGAGTTGGAGGAGAACTGGAATTGATGACTTAGGTATATGTATGGGCGTATACCTTGGTAGAGTTAGTTGATATTTTGTGATTGTATCTTTCCTTTGTGGTTTATCCTTCGTGGATTTTGGGAGACCTTCGGGAGTCTCGGGGTCCCTACTGAGTATCGTATACTCACCCATACACGGACTATGCCCGCACTACATTGTGTTGGATGCAGACGATGGACAGCGCTGATCGAGGTGGAGGCTCGTGGAGCTGGACGATGCCTGGAAGAGGATCACTGGACGAGACGTAAATGGAGTGGACGGTCCGACCCGAGGAGCTGAGGAGACTATCTGTACCACCCTTCAGGTGGGAATTCTAGTGGATGGATCGGTGTTGCTGCTTTACTTTTCTGCTGCTGTACTTTCTTTCAGTTGTACTTTACTTTCAGTTGGGTTTATATTCTGGCCCATTTACCTTCCAACACTTACTTTTGTACTCAGTTTACTTAGTGTTTACTTCAGTTTGCGTACTCTGTGATGTTTGTTTACTTTATAAAGGCAATTCCTTCCCTTTTCATAGGGATTTATGCCTTTGGTGCTAGTCGTCATCCCCTGGCCTATGGAAGGCGGGCTTGTGGTAGTCACAACACGGGCCACGAGGATGGGTCATGACAATTCTTCTGGTCTAGAGAATCTATTGAAATAGTTTTGGGTCTTCTTTCGTGAACCATTGAGATTCAATGAATTTTAATTCTTGATTATATGAAATTATTGATGAATATAAAATATGGGGAAGACATGAAAGGTATTGCCCAAGAAACCCTAAGGTTTGGAGTTTCATCATGGTGTTTCAAGGGATCAGGGGGATTGTAGTTCTGTTTCTGCAAGGAGCATATACCTCTATATGATAAGTCAAAGACCTTATTCATTGTCATAATGGTCAAACAGAGGTGTCCCCAGTAATTTCCAATTATCATGAACGTTTTCGGGGTTGGTATCTCTAGATGGTAAAAGTAATATAGAATCTAAATCCACTGAGACAGATAGAGTATAGTCTTTGTAAATCATGTGTCCAATAGAATGAATCGAGAAATCATAGAATGGGGTTTAGAACACAAGGGAAACCAAAATCAGCCTAAGATTCAATATTCTTCCATGGTGTCCATATGGCTCACAAGTGTTAGAGTTACTTTATTATAAATATGATATGCCTTTAATTTGTATGTCAAATATATTATGCATGATTCTATAGTGCTTACATGTATGTTAAAGTATAGTTGATCCCCACTCTTTTTTGAGGGCCATGAAAAAAATTGAAGACTCAATCATCTAGTCAATGAATTGGGGTATTGATGAAAAGACTATTGAAGAAGGGTTATGTAACCCTATGGAATTTTAGATTTCTGGTTGGGAATCTTGGGCCCTATGATCTCGGGCTTGGATTCATTGGGTGTGGGCTATCAAGTGGTTCTGGAATGGAGTGTCTCATAACTACATTTAGAAAGGGTACAATACATGGTGACAAAACATTAAGGATGTCAAATTCTCTTGAATAGTCTATTCATTGGGATTGTAAATCATAGTCCAAGAATATATGAGTTAACTAGATGTGGGAATTAGTGAAAATAGGAAAACAATTAGTAATGGAAAGAGCCTCTAATATTTCATATAGTTATGACAATAAATTCTAGGTTTAAGGGGGTCCTTTTTAGGATTTGACAGTCCTTTTGGAGGAGTGAGTCCAGTTTACCAGTTTTTTATAGGCAATATCCAAGAGAAAAGAAACCCATAATCCATGGGATTCCAAGATAATGATATGAAATCATAGAATGATTCTTGTCACCTCATAATTCAAATTCATGAAGGTGGTTTATGAAAAGTGTAATATTTAAGAAGGGTTCCAGCACCGTAAATGTTTTTTCACTACCCATTGAACACGTTGTCACATCAAGGAAATGTAATAAATCAATACTTTATCCTTTTCCATGACCAATTGGTCTAATGATTTGGGATTTTATTTTATCGTGGATACAAAGTGGGTCTTGTGATCTTTGTGCTTCATCCATTTATGATATGATGATTTCTTAATATTAGGAGATTGAGAGTTTAGTGATATGAGACATGAATTTTTTATAGGATTCCTTTTGATGGTTTTCTATCTAAAATGTTTTATGTATCTTTTTATAATAATTTAGGGTATTGTGATTTGGAACATCCTATTCATGATTTTTGGGTCGTATAGAAATGACCAAAATGCATGTAGTTTAAGGCCATGATGTTCGTGTACCTTTTCGTTGAAATTTAACATCATTAGGTAAGGATGTATGTTTGTGTTTTAGATGAATTTATTTATACAATACATAGTCCCTGATCTAATATATGCATTGGTTTTGTTTTCTAGAGTGGCTTTACAGATTCAATAATCATGTATTTTTAATAATCATCATGAGAAATAATCGGTAACTGGTCAATCAACTAGGTTTCACAAGAGTGGGTACCAGGGATTTTGTTTCATAGGTCTAGTCCATATACAAGTATTGTTTCATTTTTTATCAATTTATATGTTGTTGTTAAATCTAGTTTTGGAGATTTGGGTGTCATTATGTATCATGTGTTGTCATCAATCAGGTTTTATGTTGTTCAAGAATGGGAAATGATCTACACATATCTGACCCATATGTGAAGGGGGGATTATTCCCATTTATTGTTATAGATGGAACCGATATTGGAGATCTAGGCATCACTATGTATCCTATGATTTTAGGAATCAATCCACACATATTTATCTAATGGGAAATTCTCTACAAAAGATTTTCCCATACAGAAAGTGGGGGGAGGGGATTGTTCCCATTGATTGTTATATCTAGATCTAGGATTTGATATTCAGGCATCACTATATATCTTTTTATGATAAGAAACATTTTAAATGTTTTTATTGAACAGAAACTCTCTATTCAAGTGCGACCCATACATAGAGGGCGAATTTTCCACATTTATTATTATAGGTGGACCCATTATTAGATATCTGGGTGTCACTATGTTTCCCACGATGAAAGGAATTATGCCATATTTTGTTCATAAATGGGAAACTCTTTATTTAGTCTTAACCCATATACAAATGGGGGCATTGTTCCCATTGATTATTGTAGATAAAATCCAGATTTGGGATTTGGGAATCATAATGTATCATGTGATGGAAGAAATCAAGCAACACATGTTTCTTGGAAACCATTCAATTTAGTGTCATGTGAGGAAGAATCGGACATGCAGTTTAATATATCAAATTAATGAAAAAGGACACCAAATGAGAAATAAAAAAGAATATTGTGATTGTATATGATAACATTGGTTTGGGTTTTTCTATTTCTGTTGTGGTGGAGGGAACCAAGACAGACATAGTTATTGGATGAGGAGATTACTTATATGGATCTGACTCTCAAAGGTATATGGGAACTTAATTTTTCTTTTCCACATATCTAGATCATGTGCAATAAATCATTGGTGAGATGATTCTATCCATTTTGTTTAACATCATGCGGTGTGGATGTATTTTCTGTAGTTTAACATCATTTAGTAAGGACATAAGATGTTGTGAAGTTTAAACTCTTTCTATCATTATGTCTTCCATATAGATTAACATCATGTGTTCAAGACATATGCTTTCATTTTGACATCATGTAACTAGGATTTATTTTTTATATTTTAACATCATGTATTCAATACATTTTTTCAGTTTAACATCATGGGACCAAGACATCTGGATATTTTATTGTTTAATGTCTTACTTCTAGGACATGATAGTGTGAGAGGGGGATTCATCTACTAAATTTTTATTTGTAAACATTGATGTTCATTTATTAATACTAGATGGTTTTTAGACATATTAGACCATTCATTTTTCTATAATTCCAAGAGAACACATATTGATGATTCTTTTGAAATTCAATATACACCTCTTTCTCCCAAATAAGCATGTATATATGGGATTAAGTTTATAGATACCCCTTATCCAGATTCAATAATATGAAAAAACATTTCCAATAAGTCATGGGGTTTTCAAGATTTAGATACAACATGTTGTATGTTTTTGTTATGCTCTTTCGATCTTGGGTGTTGGTCCACAGAGGGTGCAACCATGCCTTGCTGAAAATAGTGTTTTTTTATTATTATTTTAGTGCTCCTCATATCACTGATAAGGGAAATATATATCCAACATTCTTTTACAATTTCCCTATATATTCATGTAAATGTAAAGCCTGAACTTTCTATTTGACCTGCGGGATCTCATAATTGGGAGTGTCAATGGGTCTGGTCATGTTTGAGTGGTTGTTCCTGAATAACTCACTCCATATATTCATGTAATCATTATCTTCATTATAGATATATGCATTTACCTGGTACGAACACATAGTTTTCCTTTCTGGGTTTCTTGCAAACCATGATGAAGTGCTGGTGATGGTTGATAGGTCACTATATACGGTTAACCTGATGGTTTCAAGAACCTTTCTATATGAAGGTTCTTGATTTTCTATCACCACTCTATAAAAAATTTTCTTGGAAAGGGGTGGATTTTCATTTTCATGAGGTATATCACCATGGGGAGTTTGACCATGGAATATTTTAGGATTAGATTCATTATAGTCTATATCTATAATACCATGAAGAGGACTATAATAGTAATGATCACCTTCGGCTTTAGTTTAAGTGTAAACAAAACCCTTAGGGTGTTGAGAATGTGTCTTGAATAACCTCAAGGACACTAGAATTGTGAAGATTGGGGATATGAGCCTCATTTATCATCATGGACATAATATTATGACATTCCTTTTGGTATTTTTTAGGGATATGGGCATCCTATTTAAAGACAGCTGGAATATATTTATTACTACCTAGTACTATAGGGATATGATCCTAATAATAAGAAGCTACTCCAGCATGCTAATGATATTCATCGTTATTGATAAGAAAATTAAATTTCAAATATGTGTTTTATTTAATATTCAATTCAACCATCGATGAAGCATAGATATGATCTCATTTCAAATATGCATTCCCCACTAGAATATGTTGACGGACCTTTGCAATGGGAGAATGGATATGAGCCTCCTCCTATAATCTACTATGATATTTTTAGTAGTTTTATTGAAAGTAATATGATCCTTCCCAGAGAAATGTTCTCTTCTTACCTCATGGGCCATGTTTAGAATACAGATATGGACCCGATCAAGAGGCTTTGAAGTATTCTGCAAGTATTTTTTTGGATAGGAAAAAATCATTTCCTATGTGATGTACCACCCTAACTTGGAGATACTCTACTATAATACGGATATGAGGCCAATCTTGGGCCTTTAGAATATGTATTTGGTATTTTTTTATGGGAAAAAGAACTTTTTTTAGGCATGTGACACACTCACTTGGAAATCCCTTGTTGGAATAAGAATATCAGCTCAGTCTTATGTTACATCCTTTACCAGAATATATCGATAATCATCCTAGGAAAGAGTAATTATATATGGCTTCTCAGGAGTATCTATATTTTTATACTAATTAGAGTGTTTTATTCTCTAGCTTTCAGGATATAAATACATTTGTGCCCTTCAATCCTCACAAGAATATATAGGAAGAGTTTCTCTATTTTGGTCACAAATCACTAGCACTTCGACATGGTATGTATAGGAATTTATGCATGTAATATCTAATTAACCAATATATGTTGTTTGATGTATTTGAGTGAATTGGGTATATATTCCCACTCATATCCTTATTATTACATTAGAATATGTCGATGGAATTTATCAGTGCTAGAGAGTTTTTATACATATCACATGCTTCTTGAATAGGTATGATAAGATATGTTTCATGAGCTATCAGGGACATGATCACGCTCCCTATGGTCCACACCATTCTGCATTCTAAAAGGTTTCCTTGATGATGAGATCTCGATACCCTAGGTGGTGACCTATCGGATAACGTCCTCAGTAGGTGACTAAGGGGTATTGGAGATTTTGTAATATGGATATGATGGAGCTCATAATATATCAGTAGTACTTTTGGGAACTAAAATTTCCACCAAATGTTGATGATGCCTTCTAAATATTGAGATGCCTCAGAGTTTACCATCTTATAAATGGGACGTGATCCATGTAGTTTATCATCATGCGATAAGGATGTGATCATGAAGTTTAGTATCATGATACTAGGATATCAGTCATGCAATTTTACATCACGTGTTAAGGATGAAAAAAACCATGAATTTTAGTGTCATGTTGTATAGAAATTGTCCATGTAATTTAAATTCTTGCATTAAGGATGAATTCTTAGAAGTTTAACATCATTCAGTCAAGACATCATCCATGTAGTTTAATGGAATGTAGTAAAGTCATTGTCCAATTAATTAGGGATGCAGGTGAATAACTTGTTTCGAGACTAACTCTTTTGATGGTTCTTGGATGAATCTTATTCATATTTCATGTTCTTTTTTATCCTTCAAATCTATCAGGTGTGAACTTACATTTCTCTCCAAGAAATATTTGAATAAAAATCAACTCTAAATTGCGTTCCTAATACATTTAGGGTAGGGGAAATGGTTTTCATGGCCTTTCAACCCTTCCTCATTATTCTTCTTTAGTTTTGTATGTTCAATCAAACCATTTTCCATGGATTATTAAAAATACCTAGGGAAATTTTTTTTGGAAGGAATATTATTTTTCAGTCTTGTATTGAATGATTGTCACATATCTTTGGGAAGTATTTTCCCCATACTCCACTGCACAAATTTCATGTTCTATTTAGAGTTATTAGATTGTTTTGGAGTGGATTCAGCTGTTGGTGGTTCCAATATCCCCATGTCCAACTTCACCTAAAGTCATTCTTTAAAGGAACATAAACCTTCTATTATGTTCTTGAGACTTCGATTGTAGGGGAAGTAGTTTTAATGGCCTATTATCCCTACCTCACGATGCTTTCTCATCATTATGAACTCCCTAAAAGCATTTCACATGGAAAAATAAATGTACCTGGGGATATTTTTTATTGTATGGAATATACTTTTTGTTGTTTGTATTCAAGAGACGGGTGACAATGCTAATTTTCCCATGAACTATATATACCTCATTTGGAATGGGTGCACAACCGATTTTGGATTCTACTGTACAGAGTCTTGGTATTCATTGTTCCGGGGAAGGTGTTGAAGTCTTAGTGGCCTTGGATGATGTAGAAACAACCCACTAAATAAAATACCCGTACTCTTTTAGATTATTTGTGGAAATAGTTGATGTCAGATGGTTTCAAAAATATATATTATCAGGAGGTGAAAAATATGGAAGTTACCCCATCCCTATTTTAAGAGGGTCTTGAAAATATAAAAATTTCCCCCAGCCCTATGGGCATAGTGAGTGGATGAAAACTATGAAAATTCCTCTAGCCCTGTGTGCTGGGGAACATAACTAAAAGGCATGTTTCCAAATGAATGTGCTGGTACATATTTTTAGTATAGATATTCAATGATAATTCACATAATTATTTCAAGGAGATCCCTATTCTCTCATTGGAGTTTAGGTATTTGTTCCTCCAAAGAAATTTCCTTTTCATTCTAAAGGGGTTGACTGGAAGGTTCCATGAAAGCACACCTTCCACTCTTTACAGTAGGGTGAGTGAATGATGATGGGAGTCTTAACATGGACCCAAGATACTGAATCCTCTTAAACCACTATCAATACAATCCTTTACCATTACACTATGAAATTTCAACATGGTCAATAATACCTTCTATATATTCCTGAACAATACTACCATGACTTTCTTCTCCTAATTCAATGGTAGAAGGTTAACTAACATTATCTGAATTAAATGTGTTTAGGTGGGTGTGATTATAATTTTCAAGAGTTTTCATGTCTAGATTTGATTATAAGTCTTAAAATTCTATTAATATTAAATTGATGGAGACATAAGTGGGTTAATGATCCTCCTCAAAAAATTAAATCATTTGGTAGGTTGGATCCCGCTGTACAATTTGGGGGGTTAGTGTCCAAGGTGTCATTTGAGGGGTCGGTTCTAGCAATGCTATTTGATGGGTCGGTACCCATATTTGAGATATTCCTAGTTTAATATATGATTAAAATTTCCTCATACCTATGTGATATGGTGCTCCAGGTGACTCCAAAGTCACCAAGGCTTTCTATGATGAAGTTGGAGGCTTGTGGATAGTGATGATTTGGAATTTATTTTGGGGAACTTTCCTAATACATGGGTGGGCCTTAGAAAACTTGGTGGTAACATGGATATTATATTGAATTAGATCCCCATTATTTTTATACCCCTAGAAGGATCTAATGGTGGGTTCCCCAATTTGGATGGTTGGTGAAGTCAATACTTTATCTACAACTCTTTCTGGAACTACGATCTCTGGTTGAGGGTGATGACTAGAATGGATGGGATCCCTCCTAGTAAATCCTTCAGTGATTGAGTTGATGTGATTATTATCCTCATTTACATCCTTTAGATTTTTATGGAATGTGTTTTTGTGATCTATGGATAATTTTTCAAATAATTTGAATGTGGTAAAAAAAGTTTCACTTACTCTTGTGCATCCAATCATGAGAAAGGTGAATGGTGGGAATTCATCCTCTTATGGATTATATTATCTTATTACAATGTTTGTATGGAACTGTTTATGTGGTGCTATAAGACCAAGTTTTTCACCAAACATAACTAGAGTTTTTTCATTTGTGAAAAAATATATCAAGGCCTTGAGGCTAAATAATCTTGTCTAACGATCTCAGAATACTTTGGCACATTTGAGGATTTCATTTAAATTTTTTAGAATACAATAATTCCTAAGGACGAATAATGAAACCTTATTAGTGTGAAATAATATATAATATTACATGCTCAATAAATAACTTTCATTTTTAAAGGATAAAGAGTAGGTTCTATCATTTTTTGAAGGGATTATCATAGTAAAAAAACACATTAGGTCACCATTCTGTTGAGCAATAAGTATCTAACAAACTGACCTGATGGGAACTGGATAGTCTATCATTTTTAATCTTTGAAATGGATGACACATTTAAAATATTTTATATCAAGTTCAATATTTTTTACTGAAAAATCTAGAATGGTTATTGGAAACAAAACTTGGTTGTGAGGGGTTGGGGTGAATATGTTGGAAAATTCATTGCATCAGGTTTACCATATTTCCCTTTAACAGAAACTTCCAATGATTCCCACATACACAATTGAGTAAAGACCTTATTTCCAAATGAAGGTGGTATTTTGGTGTTCCATACCCAACAACACTTAGTAACTCACATTATTCAATAGGATGTGAGGTCAGGATCATCTCACCCTTTTGGGAGGAATTATTTCCTACTCCAGGAATATCTTATTGATTTTATATATGTAAATGAAATCCTTCCTAGTACCCTATATAGGAATGTTTACCCATGTTTCAATAACATGATTAAGAACATGTATTTAAAGGAATTACTACGTGCATATCATATGATTTCCATCATTATCTTATTTATTTATGATTCTCTGGGTTATAGCTATGTTTGGGAACTCTTGATCTTATTGTCATTTATGACGGTGCATGGAGTCTTGGAGATGGTATTGAACCTATATGAGGAACACTAAATATCATGTGAGAATAGTAATCAAATACCACATAGTTTCTTTGAAAAATATTAAGGTTTTGTGACTAGACCGATCCAAGAAGCTTAACATCATGTGGTAAGGACGTAAATATATTGGCCTTAGGCCTCGATGAGGTGTCATGTGTATCCTATTAGGATAGGAATAAATGTATTAATAGTTCATGTACTAGAATATACATCCTGAGATATAATAAAATAGAGGCCTTGGGTGAGACTTATGAATATATGGTTTCCTTGACTTGTCTCATTAGGAACATAGCCCTTTGAGGGAATATGGTATGTAATTTGACTTACATCTCAATCAAGATCTCATATTTGTAGAATTATTATCATTCTACTAGTATAATCAATGATAGTCTTTAATCGTATGTGATTAATGATCTGTTTTATAAAAAAGAGAAAGTATAATATTAGACACATTATGGGATAACATATTTGAATGGGGATCACACATTAATGTTTTCCTTTGAGAGGAGTGATTACCAGTCTCATAGAGGATATGGTATGTAGGTCAGACCTTAGGATGTAGTCATGTGTATCCTGTTTATAATAAGAAGCTCACTATTCATAGTTTTGTTCATCCATAACCAAATGATGGGTTCAAGGTACTTGAGGGAATGATCAGAGAGTACACATAAAATGATGCCCATGTATAAGCCCACTTCTCATCAGTTTGTGGACAAGATAGGTTGATAGACTCATTGAAGAATTTAGGTCCATAAGTCAGGAGTATTTTGGATATGAAGGGACTTACAATAGGGTTGATCCTTAATAGATATTGAGCCTTAGGAATGAGTCCTATGTATCTTGTTTGGACAGAAATCTAAGTTCTCATAGTTTGGTGTCCCTGTAACCTGATGATTGGCTAAGGTGGGTGATCAAGCTCAGAGACACTCTAGTTATCCTAGAATTTTTTTAGTTATATGGGATTATACTAGGATGGATTTAATTTTTTTCATATTCATTCTGTATGTTACGATAGATATAATGGGATGGTGACAATGAAAGGACTGTTTCATATTCATAGCATGACATGCTGGATTTGTTTATTAGAATGGAACAAGGTGGGTCACATGAGGGTATAACCTTAACCCATTAAATAATCTCCCATTATAAATGGGGTATATCACTGGAGGTTCCTTTACAGGGTTCCATATGGTGTATGTTTAGGTGTTCTTGTCGAATGTAGTGGAAAAGTCCTAGGGGATTTTCTCTTCATTTCTTCATTTTCCTATTGGACATGTCTTGACTGTACACCGACAAGTTTTATTATTTTAGTTTGACATGGAATACTCATTCAAGGGTGTCTACCTAAAATTTACAATATGATTTGTATGATAAATTTTATTATCTTAAATGTATATTCATAAAAATAACATACATGTTCTGGGTCTTTTATAGGATCAGCTGACTTGTCTATGATTTATTCCCATGATTGAAGCAGAAATTTCCATGATCTTTTCATAAACAAATTACATATTTTTCAGGTCTTCTTATAATAAAATTGGTCATTTCTAAGGTATTTCTCATGTTCAAATTGACTTTAGTGGGATTTATTCACATGATTGAAGTAGTCATGTCCAATATTCATTGCATAATCAAATAAGACATGTCTAAGATGATTTGTATAATCATAGAAGACATGTATAGTGTCTTTCGCATGGTCGAAGAAAATATTTATTTGTGTTTTCACATGATCAACCTAACTTGTATACATAATGTTTCATGACAATGTTGATGTGTTAATAAGATTTTAGGAAATAAACATGAATTTTCTATGGCCTATCTTGCGATCAGAGTGACATGTCGAAGTCCTCTCTTGAACATAGTAACACCATTGAATAAATTTGTGATGCTGTGACATTAAATTAATCGTATATTGGGGTCTTATGAACATGTTTATGATAATTTTACTACTTGAATGTTGAAGATTCATGTCCAAATGGGTCATGACTCAAGGATGGATGGACAATATCTTCATTGAAGGAGAGTGTATGGCTAGTGGGTTCTCTCCACATATACACCTCCAAGGTCCTATATAACAAAGGGAGGTCTTTCTTCAGAGTTATCATATGTGTCATGTTCATATACATGTGGTGGGGTTCCAAAATGATTGAACTAAATGAACCCCCATTTCTCATGTGATTCATATTACCTTATTGGGGTATTGAAATGGGTTTAGTTACTGTACTGAGGCTAATAATTGATTCCATATGAATGAACAATAGTGCATGATGAATACAGGGTATGGGAGAGGTTCTTTTCATTGGTTCATCTACATGCCAAGACCTAAATGTTTATTGGTTTCCTCAAAATGACTATATAAAATCCCCAACTTCATGGGATACTCATGAACTTCATTAGGTCTTTTGATGGGTGCTTATTCATAGTGGCAATATATCAAATTAATCACATTCATGGATGAAGTAACACACTACATGGAAAGGAGGAATGATCGAAATAGGGGGTAACATTTCATCAATGTAAGCCCTTTGTGGATAGGGATCAGTTGGGATTCTTTATGTCGAGTCGACCACTTCTAAGGCTATATAAATTCCTCCAAATCGATGAATTTTAATAGAATATCAATACTAAAGGAACTCACACCCTTTTATTTAGGTCTATACGAATGCATCACATGTTTAGACGGAATGTGTTGGGAGAAATCTGTATAGGATTCTAAAACCTTGGGTGGAATCCCATGCGAGCATGGATTCAAGAGAATGGTTTTTATTAAAAAGGGGTTGCATGATAGTATATTTTTCATGTGATCGCATGATCATAAGGTGATCATGCGATGGGTTATTTTGGAGGCATCCCAAGTTAGATTCTCACAATAGGGGCCTCCTGATTTTCTAGAGATGATCTCTGAAGGCGGAAGCCAACTACTCTATTCTGATTCTTCGTCTCATACTACCTTTCCTCCCCTGATCTCCTTCCTCACTTTCATGTTTTTTTTTGTGGTGATTAATGTTTATATAGGATGAGTTAAACTGAGGATGATTATGATTTTCATGGGGATGATGTCACTTGCACCATCACAAGGTGGTGGAATATTTTTAGGAAAACCATCATACAATAGTGATATGGTTTCTCATGATGGAGTGATAGAAAGATATTGAAACTTTATGAGATCATTCTAGGGGACTCGTATAACCACATCTATTCATGAAGTCATGCCTCATTATGCATAGTTTTAAAGAGGTGTTGTATGATCCAAGTTCATATCATCTCAGGGATGATGGTATGTTCTGTTTATTAAAAGATATTGTAGAGACCCGAAGCTTGACATGCATGGACATTACATTACTTTTTTGGAATACTTAATACATAACAAAAACATACACACAAGGACAGTAATAGTTTAGTGTCTTTGGAAACTCGGAATATAAACATCTAATCCTGTTGAAAGATCTTCAACATCTCCCATATCGATCTTCCCCTTTTGTTTTCTTACCTAAAACATTTCTTTATATCCTGGGGAAAAGAAAACATATAAAGGATGAGATCAAATGCTCAGTAAGGGTAAGCGGGGAAAAAATAAAACAAATCATATTCATTTGAACTTAAAAACATGAACATAATGTTTAAAGATCAAAAGATTGAACAATGTCATAAAACATGGAAGTACGTAAGGCATAAATCATAAAGAAACATTAAGCATGATAAAATATCATGGGAGTAAAAAATTTAGTTTTTGAAACCATTAAGCACATGATATGATTTCCACATTATCCAAGGCATTGCTACCAAGACCATCTTAGTGGACAAAGTCCCTTTTTGAATCGAGTTCACTCCTCATTCCAGTCCTGTATTACTGAACCGGTTTAACTTGTCCTTCCATCCATGTCTATCTCATGAGATATAAATCTTTACCCAATGCATTGGAAAGAGATATAGGTCCCACCCATCTCATAATTAAATCATTCTTACTTGTGCCACAAAATAAACATACATCATTCATAATAACCCAATAAATAAAATGGGTTTCATAAACATCATCCCATCATTACATAATCCATATAAAAGAAATTGATATCATTTCATAATAAGGAAATTTAAACCATGTAAATCATAGAGACATTATACTTGAAACATACAAATGTGAAATGATGTCATCTTAGATGAAAATGGTTTTGATAAAACACTTGAATTCTTGAGGAAAATATCCTTCTTTCTTCAAAATCATTTTCTTTTCACAAAATGTAATGCAATTTTAAAAGAAAAGGATTGTGTTGAAAATAGTCATGAAATATTTTGGAGGAAGCTTCATGAAAATAAGTCTTTATAAAACCGTAAAAATCCTTTCATGCCGTATACGTTAAAAAAAATTCTTCTCGTACTTTTGTCGGAAAAGTCAAAAAAGTACCTCGTAACGTAAAAAAAGAAAGATTCCTTACATACCATGTAGTAAAAGTAAAAAATGGGTAAAAAGGACTTTAAAAAAACATGAAAACACTTTTATAAAACATGGACATGGATGATATAAATAACCCCAGTAAATACTTACGAATAAGCAATCTCGGATAAAAATGAGATTTGTAAAATTATCCCTTACCTTAGGTCTGATATGCTTCGTAAGGATATGAAACTCCTGTATAATGATTTAAATAATGTCATTGACTTATTAAAGAATCATATTCATTGTTATTATATCATATATGGTTCACTAATGACTTTATATTACCCGTTCTTTTGTAAATTCATGTTAAAGTAGCGTTTTGGGTAAAATCGTTTCATTTGTCATTCGTGTTTTAACTTGTAATTATTCATATGATTACTTAGATCATTATAACTTATATCCAGAATTTACAACATGATTTATATATAATATATATTCATAATATACATATATATAGTAGATCGATAAATGGAAAGAAATACACCGTTCATGGAGACGGTAGTCTGTACGTACGCATGAACGCTGTTTTCGTTTCCTTATTGAATTGAATGGAATTAAGTAGATGAAATTTATATATATATATATATATATATATATGTATACATAAATCCAGTAGCTTAAATATTTCATATATTTCATTATTATTCATTATACATACTTTATAATCATTCTTGAATGGTAAATCATGGAAAATGAATCTCGTCGCATTCGTGGAGACGGTAGTCCGTACGTACACACGAGCGATGATATCATTCCCATGAACGTGGAATTGTATTGAAGTGTATGTATAATATTACAGAATCAATATCACTTTACAATAACCATATATATTTATTTATTTACACCATTATACCCATCCATGTAAGGTGGTGGCAGAAAGTAGATTACACCACGGCGTGGAGATGGTATTCCGTACGTATGCACGTGCGGTGATTTCATTTTCCGTAGGATGGATAGATGGTGAAATAGGATTGTTTCGTACTTCTAATAACATATCAGTATATTATTGATACTGATGTTATTACTTCATAATGAAACAACTAAATAAGAATAAGTATAAGAAGAAATAAAGTTGAAAGAATCGGTAACGGACATTACCTCTTCTTTGAAGTGCATCTTTGAGACCTCCTCTTAGGGAACTAAAATTGGTCTTTGAAGAAGACCAGGACCTCTAGGATGTTTCTAGGGAAGTGAAGAAGAGATTTTTTCAGGGTTTGGCCGATCTTGGAAGCTCAAAGTGGTGTGAGGAGGAGAGGGAGTAGGTGCCCTTTTATAAAGGAGGAGAGGGGCACCTTTGGAATTCTTAAAAATATTAATTTATAATAAATCTAACCCCACTTAAAACCCTCCAAAAATGACTCATATCCGAAGATTATATAATATAGGGTTGTAATTTCATCAACCAGTCAAATTTAGACATGTTAGGAATTTATTTTAAACATTATCAACTTGATTTATCATTATTTTATCAATTTAATTTTATTTGTGGTAATAACATTCTAAATTTTAAATTATAAAAAATAATTACTTATTTGTTGTGAATTGTCCATAATTAGATACATTATAACATTTTATACTATATAAATTTAAATTTATAATTTGTAAATATTTTTGTGATTTTTAAACAATTTTATAATATATTATTTTTATAAAATAACAATAGTGTCAATTTTGACACTATTCATTTATTTGAATTTAAATAAAATATATACAGATTATATGTTCTAAATGAAAGATTTAATAGATTCATAAAATGTCATATGTGTCTAGAAAATTATTGGAGAACATTAAATAGTTCATATAATATTTATTTTATTATTTTTAAAACCATCTATTTGGTTTATCTCTTAATAAAATAATTACTACAACATTTTTGTATAATTATTTAATATACTAATTTGTTGCATAAAAATTAAAAATAAAATCCTATGATGAAGATAAATCTATTACCTTTCACAATAATACTTTTAATAGAATTTATCATCTTAAAATAACAATATTTTAATTTTTTGTTTATTAAATTATGAAGGTGACAACTTTGGCATCATTTAAAATAATATAATATAATTGTCATAATCATATTAATAAGGATCCAAATGGTCAAAAATTAGGCCAGTGGATGATTAAGGTTTATATATAAACTAATAATAAGTTTTTTGAAGATTTTTTGGGCTTTTGGATATGTATTAATATTTAAATAAAAACTATATTATTGATTTTTCACTAAATAAATAATTTCTCCATCCCTATTGTGTCAAACTTAATGATAATTATTTAATACCCAAAAATTTTAAATAAATTCATATAATGTAGATACTTTCATTATATTTCTGGAGAAATTTTTTTTTCTAAGTTTCATGAATTTTAGCACTAAATTAAAATTAATATACTTATAATATTTAAGAGAGTGACATGTTGTCACTTTCTTTGGTTTTAATAATAATTAAGTTATTTTCATGGACAAAAGTCCATTAAATGATTCTAATCTGACCCTTAGGTGATATGGGTCGAATTTTAGTTATCAAATACGATTTTGTTAGGTGTTAGGGTAATTTTATAATCTTATATTTACACTTAATTACCCGATTTACCTTTAACTATGGTAAATAAAAATTACCGTAGTTACTATTCATAATCACCAAAAATAAAAAGTAGTCTATTAATATAATTTGAACCCACTGATTCCAAATATGGAATCCATTTTTACAAATTCAACACATAGAAGTTGCAAAAATTAAATTAAAATTAATGTTGTTGTCGAAAGAAAAGGGGTTTTTGTTTAAAACATTGCAAAAGATTGAATTTATTTAACCAACGAATTCAATGTAAAATCAAGGCTAATGACATAAATTATATTAAATGGTAAAAATATATTATATTTATACTTTAAAATCATTAAATACTATAATTTAACCACATAAGTTATTACGATGAAAAAATTTGTTTTTAATTAAAATATAGCGTGTTTTTACTATTCATTAAAATATGAAAGTTATCAGAATAATATGAAAAATTTATCCAAGGTAAAATTTAATATCCTGATTCCAAATAATAATTTTATTTTGTAAAATTGAAATTCGAAACATGTCAAAAAATAGATTTAAAGTGGGTGCGCCATCAAAAGGTGGCAAAACTGCATTTTTTGAAAAATACTTATTTTACCAAAAAAATTTATTTTGTTGTTATACCGTGTTCTAGAAAATGTGTAAGATGAATAATAATGTTATAAAATTCAAAATTTAGTTAATAATAATCATAATGTCTAGTTCATAATAGTATTATAATAATATATCGTTGTTTAGTAAAACCCGGTATTGCGTACAACACACGCTATCGAGGAAGGTCGTGATTGCGTGTAATGCAAGCCAAGTAAAGGTTTCGTGTAGTACAATACTTCTTCATTATTTCGTATAACATAATCTAACCATATTTCATTTATACATTGAATATATATATATATACACACTCAATGTTGCGTAGAATGACTATTATAAAACGAAACTGAAATTGTGTGTAACACAATCTAAGAATAGTGTTGTGTATACTTCAAGCTAATACAGTGTGGCATATAGCCAAGATAATCTTGTTGTAGCATAAAACACATGACATCAAATAAATTAAAAATAATACTTATCATAAAATATCGGGTTGTTACATTCTACCCCCCTTAAAATAAATTTCGCCCTCGAAATTCGTCGGGGTTATAAATTGTTTACTATTCATAGAAACCCACATTGTAAAAAGGAATACTAGAACTTAATTTTAAAAACTAAAGTATGAAACGTAACGATTACCCAAAGTAACTCATCACTAGGTTTCCAAATATGAGAACATAGGTGAAAATATGGATATGGAAGAAAAATCTAACCATCAAGTTCTAATGGAGAGTGGTAGAGAACATGGCTATGAAAAAGCCAAAAATCACAAAGCCATAAATTTTTGATGATCTAGGGTACCATCTAATTCATCGGATATAAGGGCACTAGGACAACAGTTTTGGTTTTCAAGATCATTTCCCTAAAGTTGAAGAATTTGATTTAGAATATATACTTACTTTATTTTGGTACAATCTCACTATTATTTGTTCCTTGAACAATTTCCACTTAATCTCTTAAAGAAATGAAGTTATATTTGTTATTCATGAAGTGTTAGCAGATCATGTGATAGAATAATGGGTCATTCCATCTATCTCAAACAAAAGGTTAGAAAAAGTTATTAAATATACATAAGTCGATCTATAGTGAGATTAATCATATATGGTTCCTAAAATGGACTTATACTTCATATATCATACTTCTTAATATAATAAAACTAGTTTCTACTAAACATGGACTTCCTGCAGGCCAGTGGTAGGCGATAAAGGCCAGTCACACTTCGGTTGTGGGTTCGATTCCCACATCCTTGTCCGACACGATGGGTTTTTGTCCGTCCTGCAGGTTTTCCTTTTTCTAAAACTACATTACTATAACATCCCATAAATAATATCGAAAAAAAACTTCTATCCTTAAACAATACTAACTTATGTCCAACATAATCCATTCCAATCTTTATCTAAAATACTTCTGTTCAAGATCATATTATAAAGAAAATGATTACTTGAAATGTCATCAACCAACCATCATTTATCCCCCATATATCTTGTTGGTCACATTCCAATCATGTGAATACCTTAATCATGTATTCTCTTGAAAAATGAATACCCATTAAACCTTAGTGAAAACATGAATGCTGTCAAAAGTTAACTCTTTCCACATACCAAAATCTAAAAATTCTATATACTCAAACCATGATATAACCTTCTCCTTATATCAGTCATGATCTCATGAATACTATCAAACATTTAATTTTCTCCTTATCCCTTCATTATGAGCATATCATCTACTTTCCAAAAATAACTGAATAACCTTTCATGGTTACTGGTACCATTCATCATACACTTTCAAAACATAAGGAAAGGCAACATTGTAACAATCCTTAGATGTATCTTTATTCCATAATACCACGAGATTACTTATACAACATTACACTTGAGAAACATGTAATCATTCCACTACCTTCTTAAACATTTGACCAAGCTTCAACAATTCTTTCATCTCACATACCATTTGTAGTCTCTTCATCATCATCAACATAAATACTACCCATACGACCGTACTGATTCTCTTCATGATACTTTCCCTTAGGGAATTGGTTTACATAATGCCCGTACATTCCACATTTAAAACATTTAACCATTGTTGATGTCGTAGCAATACCATTATCCTTGTCCATGGTGTTAACTGAACCTTTTCCTTTGCATTTACTGGCTTTGTGTCCTTCTTTTCCACACCCAAAGCATCTTCCAGTTCCTCTGAAACAATATCCCTGATGCCTCTTCCCACATGATTTACATGAGGGAAATTGAACTTTCTTTCCTCTATGATCATCATGAAACTCCATCTTTCTCTTATTATCTGAGTCGGGAAACTTACCAAAGTTGAGATTATTGATCATTTTATGAGATTGCTGATTAGGCATAATAATGATGTTTGGACTTCCAAATCCCGTTTCATTTGTTTTCTCATAAAGAATATCATTCCATTGTCTGTCATATCATCCATTATCATGAATCTTCTTGTTTCCATCCATTTTCTAAAACCCAAAAACAATAGTGTGATAGAAAAAAATCATGCTATGGAAAACAACATAGTAAAGGGGGAGCACCCTCAATATCTAACATCTTAGGTTAAATTCTAAGATCGTTACCGTAGTTCTAGGACTATATACTATACGTATACTTATCCTTAGGGACATTTCTAGACAAACCTTAGAAATATCTCTAGGGATCTCACTAACGTTTTTGCATCCTAGTTTCCAAAGGTGGACTAAACCTTTCCTCTGATACAAACTGTAGAGACCCGAAGCTTGACGTACATGGACATTACATTACTTTTGTGGAATACTTAATACATAACAAAAACAGACACACAGGGACTGTAATAGTTTAGTGTCTTTGGAAACTCGGAATATAAACATCTAATTCTGTTGAAAGATCTTCAACATCTCCCATATCAATCTTCCCCTTTTGTTTTCTTACCTAAAACCTTTCTTTATATCCTGGGGAAAAGAAAACATATAAAGGGTGAGATAAAATGATCAGTAAGGGTACACATGGATAAAATAAAACAAATCATATGCATTTGAACTTAAAAACATGAACATAATGATTAAAGATCAAAAGCTTGAGCAATGACATAAAACATGGAAGTACGTAATGCATAAATCATAAAGAAACATTAAGCATGATACAAAAGAATGGGAGTAAAACATGTAATTTTGGAAAACATTAAGCACATGATATGATTTCCATATTAGCTAAGGCATTTCTGCCAAGACCATCTTAGTGGAAAAAGTCCCTTTCTAAATTGAGTTCACTCCAAGTTCCAGTCCTGTATTACTGAACCGGTTTAACTTGCCGTTCCATCCATGTCTATCTCATGAGATATAAATCTTTACCCAATTCATTGGAGGGAGATATAGGTCCCACCCATCTCATAATGAAATCATTCTTACTTGTGACACAAAATAAACATACATCCTTTATAATAACTCAATAAATAAAATGGGTTTCATAAACATCATCCCATCGTTACATAATCCATATAAAAGAAATGCATATCATTTCATAATAAGAAAAGCGAAACCATGTAAATAATTTTCAGTCAAGGAAAGTAAAACCATGTAAATCATAGAGAAATTATACTTGAAACATACACATGTGAAATAATTTCATCTTAGATGAAAATGGTTTTGATAAAACACTTGTATTCTTGAAGAAAATATCCTTTTTTCTTCAAAATCATTTTCTTTTCACAAAATGTCATGCAATTTTATAAGAAAAGTATTTTGTTGAAAATAGTCATGAAATATTTTAGAAGAATATTCATGAAAATAAGTCTTTATAAAACCGTAAAAATCCTTTAATGCCGTATACGTTAAAAAAACATTCTTCTCATACTTTTGTCGGAAAAGTCAAAAAAGTACCTCGTAAAGTAAACAAAAGAAAGATTCCTTACAGAACATGTAGTAAAAGTCAAAAATTGGTAAAAAGGAATTTAAACATACATGAAAACACTTTTATAAAACATGGACATGGATGAAATAAATAACCATATTAAATACTTACAAATAAGAAATCTCGGATAAAAATGAGATTTGCAAAATTATCCCTTACCTTAGGTCTGATATGCTTCGTATGGATCTGAAACTCCTGTATAATGATTTAAATAATGTCATTGACTTATTACAGAATCATATTCATTGTTATTATATCATATATGGTTCACTTATGACTTTATATTACCCTTTCTTTTGTAAATTCATGTTAAATTAGCGTTTTGGGTAAAATCGTTTCATTTGTCGTTCGTGTTTTAACTTGTAATTATTAATATGATTACTTAGATCATGATTACTTATATAAAGAATGTAAAACATGATTTATATATAATATATATTCATAATATACATATATGTAATAGATAGATAAATGGAAAGAAATACACCGTTCATGGAGACGGTAGTCCGTACGTACGCATGAATGCTGTTTTCATTTCCTTATTGAATTGAATGGAATTAAGAAGATGATATATATATATATATGTATACATAAATACAGTAGCTTCAATAAGTCATATATTTCATTATTATTCATTATACATACTTTATAATCATTCTTGAATGGTAAATCATGGAAAATGAATCTCGTCGCATTCGTGGAGATGGTAGTCCGTACGTACACACGAGCGATGATATCATTCCCATGATCGTGGAATTGTATTGAAGTGTATGTATAATATTAAAAAATCAATATAACTTTACAATAACCATATATAGTTATTTATTTACACCATTATACCCATCCATGTAAGGTGGTGGATGAAAATAGATTACACCACGACATGGAGACGGTATTCCGTACGTACGCACGCGCGGTGATTTCATTTTCCGTAGGATGGATGGATGGTGAAATAGGATTGTTTCATACTTATAATAACATATCATTATATTATTGATACTGATGTTATTACTTCATAATGAAACAACTAAATAAGAAGAAGTATAAGAATAAATAAAGTTGAATGAATCGGTAACGGACATTACCTCCTTTTTGAAGCGTCTCTTTGAGACCTCCTCTTAGGGCACTAAAATTGGTCTTTGAAGAAGACCAGGACCTCTAGGATGTTTCTAGGGAAGTTGAAAAGAGAATTTGGCAGGTTTTGGCAGAGATTGAAATCTCAAAGTGGTGTGAGGAGGAGAGGGAGGAGGTTCCTTTTATAAGGGAGGAGAGGGGCACCTTTGGAATTCTTAAAAATATTAATTTATAATAAATCTAACCCCACTTAAAAACCTGCAAAAATGACTCATATCAGAATATTATAAGATATAGGGTCGTAATCCCATCAACCAATCAAATTTATACATGTTTGTAATTTATTTTAAACATTATCAACTTGATTTATCCTTATTTAATCAATTTAATTTTATTTGTGGTAATAACATTCTAAATTTTAAATTATAATAAATAATTACTTATTTGTTGTGAATTGTCCATAATTTGGTAAATTATAATATTTTATACCATATAAATTTAAATTTATAATTTGTAAATATTTTTGTGATTTTTAAACAATTTTATAATGTATTATTTTTATAAAATAACAATAGTGTCAATTTTGATACTATTCATTTATTTGAATTTAAATAAAATATATAAAGAAGATATGTTCGAACTGAAAGATTTAATAGATTCATAAAATGTCATATGTATCTAGAAAATTAGTGGAGAACATTAAATAGTTCATATACTATTTATTTTATTATTTTTAAAACCATTTATTTGGTTTATCTCTTAATAAAATAATTACTACAACATTTTTGTATAATTATTTAATATACTTATTTGTTGCATAAAAATTAAAAATAAAATCCTATGATGAAGATACTTATATTAAAGTTCACAATAATACATTTAATTGAATTTATCATCTTAAAATCATAATATTTTAATTGTTATATTTATTAAATTATGAAGGTGACAACTTTGGCATCATTTAAAATAAAATAATATAAGTGTCATAATCATCTTAATAAGGATCTAAATGGTCAAAAAATTTTCCGGTGGATGATTAAGGTTTATATATACACTAATAATAAGTTTTTTGCAGATTTATGGGACTTTTGATATGTATTAATATTTCAATAAAAACTATATGATTGACTTTTCACTAAATAAATAATTTCTGCATCCTTATTGTGTCAAACTTAGTGATAATTATTTAATACCCAAAAATTTGAAATAAATTCATATGATGTAGATAATTTCATTATATTTCTAGAGAATATTAATGTTTGATGTTTCATGAATTGTATCACTAAATTAAAATTAATATACTTATAATATTTAAGAGAGTGACATGTTGTCACTTTCTTTTGTTTTAATAATAATTAAGTTATTTTCATGGAAAAAAGTCCATTAAATGATTCTAATCCGACCCTTAGGTGATATGTGTCTACTTTTAGTTATCCAATAGGATTTTGGCAGGTGTTAGGGTAATTTTATAATCTTATATTTTCCCTTAATTACCCGATTTACCTTTAACTATTGTAAATAAAATTTACCGTAGTTACTATTCATAATGCCCAAAAATAAAAAGTAGTCTATTAATATAATTTGGACCCACTTATTCCAAATATGGAATCCATTTTTCCAAATTCAATACACATAAGTTGCAGAAATTAAATTAAAATTAATCCCGTTGTCGAAAGAAAACGGGTTTTTGTTTAAAACATTGCAAAAGATTGAATTTATTTAACCTACGAACTCAATGTAAAATCAAGGCTAATGACATACATTATATTAAATGGTAAAAATATATTCTATTTATACATTAAAACCATTCAATACTATAATTTAACCACATAAGTTATTACGATGAAAAAAGTTGTTTTTAATTAAAATATAGCGTGTTTTTACTATTCATTAAAATATGAAATTTATCAGAATAATATGAAAAATTTATCCAAGGTAAAATTTAATATCCTGATTCCAAATAATAATTTTATTTTGTAAAATTGAACTTATAAACATGTCAAAAAATAGATTTAATGTGGGTGCGCCATCAAAAGGCGGCAAAACTACATTTTTTGAAAAATACTTATTTTACCCAAAAAAATTATTTTGTTCTTATACCATGTTCTAGAAAATGTGTAAGATGAATAATAATGTTATAAAATTCAATATTTAGTTAATACTATTCATAACGGCTAGTTCAAAATAATATTATAATAATATATCGTTGTTTAGTAAAACCCGGTATTGCGTACAACACACGCTATCGAGGAAGGTCGCGATTGCATGTAATGCAAGCCAAGTCAGGGTTTCATGTAGTGCAAGACTTCTTCATTATTTTGCATAACAGAATCCAACCATATTTCATTTATACATTGAATATATATATATACACTCAATGTTGTGTAGAATGACTATTATAAAACGAAACTGAAATTGTGTGTAACACAATCTAAGAATAGTGTTGTCTATACTTCAAGCTAATACAGTGTGGCGTATAGCACAAGATAATCTTGTTGTAGTATAAAACACATAACATCAAATAAATTAAAAAGAATACTTATCATAAAATATCAGGTTGTAACAGATATGCTCTTTTCATGCAAATCCTCGGTTCTATATGACTTGCGTCTTCAGATCATCACACTATATTCATGATACTTTTCTGATGGCGGCACATTGATATTTTCATGAACATCCTTCATGTGATCTTCTTGTATGAGAACCCAAGATGCATGCATTGACTTATTTTTTGTACAAAATAGGTTGTCTTAGGCTCCTGTGATGGATTTTTCAAGCCACAGTGATCTTCAAGTGATCATACGAGTGTCGTTGGGTGTCTCATAGGTGTCAAAACAAGGGTGTCCTGTTGTATATATGGTGATTGGTTGTTCAATAGGTTGAAGATGATTCAAGAATGGAATTTATATCATTGAATAGATTGATTAGATGGGGATACTTATTTCCATATGATATTAAAGATAAGGAACAATTCCCACAATATTCCTATCCTATATCGATCCCACCTATGGAATTTCTGAGCTTCATTAACAAAAAAAAAACCACCAGTCACCATATGTGAGTACTGACGTCTAATCCTAACCTCCAGTCACACTGCCACATGTCATATAACTATCAAACTACACTGCAATCCT
Source organism: Viscum album (assembly GCA_963277665.1). Taxonomy (NCBI): domain Eukaryota; kingdom Viridiplantae; phylum Streptophyta; class Magnoliopsida; order Santalales; family Viscaceae; genus Viscum; species Viscum album. The sequence continues at coordinate 174,046 of CAUJRU010000312.1, read as the reverse complement.
ACAGTGCAATTATGGTCCTCTTATAATGGCACTTTCCTATGCACCCTCTACTGCATGTTCTATTCAGTCGGGTTGGGTCTCTATGCATGGTTCAAGAAACTCCTTTCTAAGACTTAGTAGAGATGGCTAGGAATTTTTTTCCATGGCTCACCCATAATTTTTTCCAATAGTGTAACCAATAAGGATTATGAGAAATATTCAGTGAAATGGGTGATAATAAAAGGGACAACATATATTCCCCTTAGAGCCTATTTTTTAATAATACTTCTTCCATGTATTTCATGAAAAATACATAGATATTTTTATGGTCTTCACACATCTATTATATTTTACGTAAAATCTCACAGTATTAAATTTTAGTTTCCTACAATCCTATAACTGATTTTTCAGAATTATATGGTTCCTCTGTATGATTATTGATTCCCACACTATGATTTTTGGTAGTATTAAATGTATAGAACCCAAAATAATAATGTTAATGATGAGTGAAATGGAAAATGTAATGATTTTATTCTTTATTAGCCAAATTTTATGGGAGATACAACAAACATTCTTATTTTTATGAAAACATAGTATTCTCAATCCATGAATCATGCTGAACTTTCAAATTAGAATATGAGGGAACAATGTTTGGTTGATTCCTTTCTAAAGAAAAAATGTAACTTATTTCAATGGTTTTACTAATCCTTTAGTTGATGAGAAATGTATTAGTACCAAAAATATGTAGTTTACCTTCTCCAGTGTTAAAAACATGAAAAATTCATTTTGGTTCTCTATCATTTCGAAGTAGAAACAGGTCAATGGTGTATTTTCATCAAGAATATAAGAAAAAAAGATGAAATTAGATCTATAGAGTAGGATGAGTTTAGGATATTATTATTTTTAATAAGGGATTACCTTATATTATTAGTAAAAATGGGATAAAAAATTAATTAAGATAAATTAAAAGGATAATGAATCTATTCATACATATGAATCAAATTTAGCAAGATATATGTGGTATTTTTTTGACATTATTTTTCATCCAAAAAGTGATGATGATCGGTTATTTAGTGGTATAAAACCAATTATTTGAAAGTTTTTATCCCTAAGGTACTTCAGTAGCTATGATGAATTTTTTTGATGTGGTCTATAAGGGGAAATAGAGATTAGGGTTACCCATGAATCTCACAGTTTTGATAAGAAAAGGATGATAGAGTTCAAAAGAAAAAATATAAAATCAATTGATAGAAGAATATGAGATTCATTCATTCCCGAAGTGTGGAATGAAACATGGAGAAAATTATCTTAATGGTATAGTAAAATGTTATAAGTTTGGAGGTGAAGGTCATCTAGAAATATATTATTTATTTAATGGGTTAAGATATGATAACTAAGTAAATAGATATAAATCTCTATAGAATGAACCACCCTTACTGTAGTGTTTAAAGTGTAAGGAGAATGGTCATTATGCCAATAAATGCCCAAATTTAATAGTTAATGATGATGAATGACATCAGAAACCTATTATTCCATGTTAAAATTTGAAATCTCATGCAATGTCCTTCTATTGTGAGGGGTGTGATAATGGCATGGTTAAAGGTACACATACCATCCACTCTAGTACTACTAATGTCTTATTTGACTGTGGAACTACCCATTCATTCAAATATGATTAATTTTATAAGGGTATCAAGATTACATCAATATTATTAGATGTAGAATTTTTATTGAAAACCCAAAATGGTACGATTATCTCATATCAAATATATGTTTCCTATCCAGTTAAAGATTGAAATAATCTGCTTCCTGTAAAAATTATCATTCTTCCTCTAGTTGAATTTAATGTTGTCATAGGAATGTATTAAAATTTTAAACATAAATTTCTATATAAATTATGAGGATTTTATGTCATGTTTTATGTTACAAACAAACCTATAATATACTTTCTATGAGATGATAAATATAAAATTTTGATGGAAATATTATCCATTGTATATATGTTTATTCCAATTAAAGAGGTGTGTTTATCTCAGATGGCTGGGGAGAAACTCAACATTGAGGATATTCCAATTGTGCAAGAGTATTTTATGTATTTCCATAAGAGTTTCCTAAAGGTACATGAAAATGTGAAGTTGATTTCCCAATAGAACTCATAACTAGTTCCATAACTAATTCAAATACTCTCTATAGAATGGCCATGATTAAGTTATAATATTTGAAAAGGAAACTCTATGAGAACATTAAAAAGGGTTTAATTCAAAAAATTACTTACCTTTCGGTGCACCTTCTCTTTTTTTATTGATTGATGTGGGTCTTTATTGAATATCAGGAGTTGAAGAACATCACAATCAAGAATATATATCATCTTCGCCATATTTTTGACCTATTAGATCAACTATGTGAAGCTTAATACTTTTAGAAGATTGTAATTCATTCTATATATCATCAATTCAGGGAACATTAGGATGATATACCCAATAAATTATTCCATACATATATTGAAAACTATTAATATATTGTGATTCCATTCGGTTTTACTAAATCACCCAAAATCATCATGGAATTAATGAATATAATATATAGAGATTAACTTGAGCAGTTTTTTAGTATCTATAGAAGATATTGTTATTTATTATTAGAGAAATTAAGGTAATGAATATAATTAGAGAATTTTACTAAAGACCCAAACGAAGGAGAAACTATTTGAAAAAAATTTAAAATTGTTAATTTTTTTAACAAAAGATCTCATTTTTTGGACAAATAATATTAGTATGGGGTATATCGTTAGATCCATCAAATATTTATACTATTGAATGCTTTCTTAGACAACCAAAATGATAAATATATGTAGTTGGATAGGTTTAGATGGAAATTATTGATAGTTTTTTTGCAAAATTTCTGATTACAATCAAATCCATTCACTAAGATAACTTGAAAGCAAGCCATGTTCATCTAGATATATGAATGTGAGTAAAATTTTAAGGAATATAAGAGAATATTATTCATCACACATGTTCTTATATTACCCTATAGTGGATTAGGGTTTTTAATATATATTTATATTTCCATGAATGTATGGGGATGTGTTATTTTGTAGAATGAAATGGTTATAGATAGTAACACTTGATAATTGACTTTTCATGAGAAAATTACCCAAATAATGATTTGGAGTTAGCTTTTGTAATTTTTGTATTAATGATATGGTGGAATAATATTAACATAAACAATTTTGATATATATACCAATAAAATATGTTAAATTATATGTTCATAAATAAGCAGTTGAATATGAGCAAGAGAAGATTATAAGATATGATTAATGATTTTGAAAAATCAATACAGTACCACCCTTGGAATGAAAATAAGGTGGATGATGATTTGAGTCAAAGGTATCATTCAATCATATAAATAATGAGGATAAAAAAATATTCAATATTTATGGATTTTCGATGATAAGATCAATAAATCATGAAGGAGGGGGATAAATATTATCTTACTAAATTTAATATTCAACCATCTATCCTAGTAAAAATTAGAGAGTAACAAAAGAAATATGTGCATATATAAAATAATGTTATAAATGTTCATGAGTTCAAATTTGATCATGATGAAATGATATGGTTCAATAACTGGGTGTGTATTTTTTCCATACCATATTTGAAAAAGGAGTTCTTAGAGGAAGCTCATAGTTTAGGATTATATCTTCATCCTAGAAGTGTTAAGATGTATATAGATTTTAAAATTACTTCTACTAATATGGAATGAAAAGAGATGACGTAGAATTTATATCTTAGTGATTCATTTGTCTATAAGTTAAATCTTAGATAGAAAATCATAATGGGATGTTATATCTATTACCAATAAACATCGCCATCGATTTTATCATTAGAATCCAGAAAATCCTAATGAGACAATGTTATATGGGTTTTAGGCGATCACATTACAAAATTAGCACCCTTCATCAATATTAAATAATATTTTACTCAATATCATCTTATCAATATATTAATTAAATAAGTGTTAATCTTGTACGAAGAACCACATTCAATTGTATCTGATTGGGATCTAAGGTTTACCTTGATGTTATATTGATGTCTTCCACATAATCAAGGTAAAGAGTGGGGTTTTAACACTACATAACATCCTCAAATATATGGTCATTCAAAAAGAAAAATTCAAATCCTATAGGATACATCGATATTTTATTCTTTAAATTCTAAATTTAATTCAGATAAAAACATTTTCTAAATGAGTCTGTAGACAACAATAAATTTAACTCAAGAATTCAAATGAATCTTTACCAATACCACTATGGATAGAAGATTATAACTCCAATGTACCGGGATGAAGATGGAAAATAACATCTATTGAGAATTGAGATAACTGATGAAATGGTAGATAATGATAGATCCATTCAACAACACATAATGGTCTTACTATGTGGGCGGAATGGTTATCCTGACAATTGTTGTTGTGATTTGGGATTTGGAGTTTGTGAAAAGGTGTTTCCTAGAATTTTTCCATGGAATAAGGTAATGATATGTTTAAATTAGGGAAAACATCCCAAGTTGTATTGATCCATTTGAATGTAATGATTGTATCGGGATAATAGAATATCAGTTGATGCTTTCACCAAACCTCTCTCAAGTTCATGATGTGTTCCATTTATCTCTCTTGAGGAATTAGATAATGATACATTCACATGTAATGAAACCGCATTTTTCACAAATAATAAAAATATATTTCTTATTTGGAACAACTATTGGAGATTCTAGATAGAATATAGATTGTTCTACAAAGCAAGACCACTCACCTAGGCAATGTTTTGATGTGAAACCACCAGTTTGAGGTACCTATGTGGGAACTTGACTATATAATGAGGCAGAAGTGTACTAAAATATTTTTATCAGAGTGATGTTATTTCATGTTTGAAATTAATTTTAAGGGTAACATAATGCAACACCCTGATATTTTATAAATTTTTTTTTGGAAAATTAATTTCCTTGATATATTGTATTACACGCAAAACTCAGTTTTAACGAACTGTGACAAACTAATAATATTAATATTTAATCATGAACATTATTACCTAGGTGATGATATTGGGGATATGAATAGTAATTACCAAAGTTTATGTTTTTTGTTTAATGTTTTATGAAAAATAAATCATTTTGATAAAAATGTACTCAATTTTTTATAAAGTCGTTATATGTCTTGAAAATATTATTTTCTCAAAAACAAGTTATTTATTTATTTTTTGAAACAATAATAAAATTGATTTTTGACACCTTTAGTCAAAAAATTTTATAAAATAACCTTAATTTTTAAAATCCATATGTAAAAACATCTTTGTGATAGTTTTTCCTATTTTCTGGGAAAGATTAATTTTTTGTGAATAGTGAAAAGTTCTGTTTTTATTGCGAACTTCCTTTTAATCTAAAGAATTTATAAGGTTTAATTTTTTTATAAAATGACTTTAAATGTATAATTTGTAAAATAAAATATATATCAATAAAATTTAAGACATTAAAATAATTTTCATATTGAATTCAGATATAAAAACATTTAGAAAATTTGAACATTTTATCTTTAGAAAAACAATTTATCATCAAGTCAATAAGTTAAATTTTCAATTTAGCTAATGGAACCTATAAAATATGATTTAGTATTTAGAATTATAATTATTTATATATTTAAATAAATTAAACTTATTTTTTTCAAAATGATCAGTAAAATGAATAAATATTTATTATCACAGTTTAGGTTAAAAAAATCTTTACTAAGGGTTAAAATAAAATGATAAGGGATAAAACCAAATATAAACATGTAAAAATATCATTTTATGGACATATTTAGACATAATAACCTCTAATGTTAAATAATTATTCATTTTTTTCTTTTAGGAATTAGAAAAATGTGGGTACACTTTAATATTTTCAAAAATACCAAGTGTGCCCTATCCCCCACTTATAAAAGGCCTCCCATTATCCTCTACACTTCACACTTCAAAAATAATTCTTTTCAGAAAATTTATGTTCAAATATCTTACTTACATACCTCCCCACATACTAGAGTCCTAAGTAAGACCATAAATCCAAACTATAAAGGCTTTACATTAAACCAAAAGTTGTTTTCCGAAGAAGTGGTAAAGTATGTAACGATGCATTTATGTTTTAATTGTTCTTATAAAACCTACAAATATTATTCAATTATGATTATATAAAAAAAAATTATCACCCATATATTTATATGTTACTATGTTAATTTAATAACCTATATTCATCCACACCTCCCTCACATGGGAAATTAAACCATTGATCGTGTGTACAGTTGACAACCACCTTACAATCCGATGTTATTTGTTTTCCAACACCACAACTCATGTATGGATATAATTTTGGATTAAATTTTATATTTGTGATTTTTGTGATATAATTATATTCCAGGAATTATTATAGAACATATATCTTCTCATATTCCATTATATGGGAATATGATATTGTTGCCCATGTGTGTAGCAGACTATCACCTTGTGACGAATTGTGATTCATTCACACATTACATTGAAGGTAATAAGGAAAGGTTTAATGAACATTTGTGATATATCTAAAAAAGTTATTTTAGAATTTTAATATATTTTTTAACAATCTTTCATTCATTGATCAAAAAAATGGTGATCGCATTCATTAATATGTATGACCTACTATCTCCGTGAATGATGTATTTCATCTTCTATATCTAACATTTATGTATTACTATAAATATATATATGATGGATATATATGATACTATAATAATTTTTAAAATTCTTAGTATTATTGAATTATTATCAATGTATAAGGATATAAAATAACAAATCAAAATAGTCATGAAAAAAAGAAGTTATTACCCGAAATGTGATTTTAACATGGAATTTTTAATAATCATGTGATAAAAAGTCATACGTAAATAATATATGGTATGATATATATAAGTATGGTTTTTTATATATGTATAATAAATTTATATTTATTATATGGTATTCTTGAACATGTATTAAGTATTTCTATACATAAGGTAATGGATTTTTATTCATTTTTCTTTCCTTGAGACATATGTTCTGTTATATGCCTATATTATTTTATGAGGAGTATATACAGAAAAATTGATATTTAATATCATGAATTTAATTACTATCATTGTATATTAAGTTAAATTTAATGTTATTATTTAATGGGGCTTATAATTCAATGTTACCAAAGTTTTATGTGTTCTGGGATTCAATCTCATCATTTATGTGGATTTTATATTATTATGTTTCTGATGATGGAATAATATGATCCATATCTCAAAAAACTAATGAATTTTATTACCATATAGTTAAGTCATTATAACACATGTTTTATCTTAATTTTTATCTCTTTATACACTCAAGGTTACAAAAACATATGTTTAAGAAAAATCATATTTTTTCTCTCTTCTATCAAAAACCAGATTTCTTCCAAAACCATGTTTTATAAATATTTTTTTGACATTATCCACATAATTTATTAAATAAATCTTTAAACTTTTCTAAATTTTTATAAAAAAATTAACTGAATAGTCATATTGTTTTCCAAATAATTATCATTTTTATTTTTCCACAAATATGAATTTAATTGTTTTTTTATCATGTAAGACATGTATAGAATTTCCTACCATAATGATGACACAATGTTTTAAATATATTTGTATACGTTCTCAAATTTATTTTAAACTAAAATGGATTCAAAAATATTTTATTAATTTTTATTTTTAAAAAATTATTTTCAAAGAAAATTTTTCTTCCCAAAGAAATATTCTTAGTGGTTTTTCAAAATCATTTTCCATCTAAGATGATATCATTTGATGTTACTTATGCTTTATTGTGAATATAATATAGTTATTCCATTTTTATTCATTCTTGGGATGGTTTAAGGTTATGATGAAAATATTTTTATGAAACCCATTTATCTTCCACACATTCTACCATGATAAAATTATTATGAAACCCTCTAATTTTTTTCCATAGGTATGTTTTTGATGAAATGATGAAAGGATTATGAAACATGTCTCTTTTACATAGGTTATATTATGGTGAATGGTTTATAAAACCCATTTGTTTTCATGGGTTATGATATAATGAAATTTTTATGATACTCTGAAACACATATGTATGGTTTTAATTATGTGATTGGTGAGACTTTTATCTCCCTCTAATGTAATATTAAAATATTGATATCATGTGATATAAACAGGACTAGAATGGGGAATGAATAAATTTCAATAAGGGATTATTTACACTATGATTATATTTGGAGTCAACCTTGACTAGTAGGATGTTTTGAACATTTAATCATGTCCATTATGAAATTTTTTAAATTATCCTTGAACTACTATGAAAATTATTTCCTATTCTTATATATATGCCACAAATACATGCCTTTTTCTCGTGTTAAGTTTTCAGGGTTAATGTTCATTTATTCCCTTATAATTTATTTATTATAAACTTCTATAGTTTATTTTGTGACCCTTTTTATGATATATTATACGTAGGGTATGGTTTCCAATTTTTATTCTCTTGTTCTCATACCCTTATTGTCTCTATTTGTTGATATCTACCTTATTTACCTTTATTGTGCATCTTAGTTCACCCTTTATTTGGTTTCCATTCCCATGTTTTTGTTGAAAAAAATACTATTTGATATGTCTAAGATGGGTTTTGGTTATGAATAACATAGTGGGAGATGACGTAACTCACTTATGGACTAGTTTTTTATGTATCAAGGTTTCTAAAGGCACTAAACATAAATTATTCTTGCATGGATTGTTTTGTTATGTAATAAATATTCATATATTAAGATCTAAAATTTATGTATGAGACGTTTGGGCCTTTTCCAAACCCATATCATAAATACAAATTAATTCATGATTTATTACATAAATATAAACATAATAGAATCATAAAACATTTTGAGCCCAAGTGTCTTTAGGAAATTAGGTATATATAACATTAACTTGAAACATGGGTACAAAAAATTATTTAAAAAAACAAAAAAAATCCCTTATTTTCCACCAATATTCTAATTCTTCATGAGATAAACTTGGTACATACATAAGAAAGGGAGACAAATAATGCCTAGTAGGGGAATAATTAAATCATAAATTGATGAAAGTAATGCATTTTAGTTAAGATTTATATGAAGGTGACATAAAAGGAGTGAGAATCATAAACATGAAATTAAAATCAAGGTATAATATGGTAACTTCAAGGTAACATATGAATGTGGAAACAATTAAGCATAAGTCTAGGCTGACCACTAAGATATCATAACATGATGTTCTTAGAATAACCTCTTGTTCACTATACTCAGTATCATATGAGATAAAAACATTTCCTAGTGAATCATAGGGTATATAGTTATGATCCCACTAATCACATTTATATTACATACATGCACTATTGTTCATCAAAGCTCACACAATATAGGAGAACCTTTAATCAATTTTAATCCCATGATTAATGGGTGTGATATTAAATATATGGATATCCCAAATAAATTATGGATAGGTACATCAATGTGAATACACATGATTGGAAATGGAGAATTGTATTCACTATAGAAAAATTTTGTCTTGAAAAAATCATAGGATAATTCATCACCATAAAATAGGTAGAAATGAATGTAATAACGATTTTAAAATAAAGAAATTCATTTTGTAAGAAAACTATTTTTCCTTGTACAAACACAATTTAATCTCAATAAAATAAACAAACTAACTTTGGTTAATGTTCTTTATAAATTTTATTTATTATATATTCAATAAAAAACTTTACACTGATCGAATATATTTTTAGGCATAAGATAAAAGTAATTATAATTTTATGATTAAAAAGGTATATATTTTTAGCCTTCACATCATTTTAATGGCCAGCCAATTTTTTTAAAAAAATGAAAAATATATAATTTTCACTTTAGAAAATAAAATTAATCTTTGAAATTGAAATATCACAATTCAATTTCTGTGTTTTTTTCTTATTTTTGTGAGAATTAACATTTATTTCAAAATAAAAAAAAATCCGAAATTTAATTCAAAAAAATTTTAGTCTAATTTATTATATAGTTTAGTTATATTTTAATTTATTTTTAAAGTATAAGTAGATAAATTATAAATCAACTATTAAAACTTAGGCCATTTTTACCAATTTCACATTGAAATTGGATATAAAAACATATCAAACTTTAGTACATTTAACTATAAAAACTCGTCATATCATCCAGTCTACGTGATTAATTTTAAATTAATTTCTGCCATATTTATTATTTGAATTTAGAAAAATGGATTCCATATTTTGAAACATAAGAAATTATAGTTTATAATATGGTAAAATTATTTTTTTCCCAAAAATATTAGTGAATTTGATTACAATTAATTACATCAATTAATGTATGAAAGAAGATTACTTAGTGGTTAAGCATTATTTTAAGGTTCCAAATAACCTTCACACATGTCCAAATGACATTGGCAAGAAATATTTCAACTATGTACCCTCTTTTAGAAAATTTAACAATTATATTAGGGACATGATGTGATAGAGACATCTCAATAGTTTTTACCTTTATATATTTACATGAATGCCATTACACCTCCATTATAAATGGGAAATCACCCGTCCTTTATTCCGACCTCTCAAGCCACTTTGGATCATACTAACCCTATCCAAATATGATATCAACATCCCTTATCTCAGCATAGAAGATAACCCTTGGGGAAAAAATCATACCAAGGAATCACTTTGGTGCATAGCAAAAAAAGTGACCTAAAGAAGAGGAGGTTTGAACATGTTCAAATAAAGTGAAGATATAGTGTGAAGGTTTTTATGAATCATTTTTATTTTTGTGAGACTTATGATTTAGTCACTCCGCTTTTTTTGTGGGTTTATATACTGGCCATGAATTTATTCTATGATTCCTCTAATTAAATTTATGGGTATTTACATATCCATTTTATGATCTTTCTTTTATGGGGTTTATGGTTCAAAATTTACCAACTCATAAAAGTAAAATCTATTTCAATTTTCCTTCATTGAGACACATTATTTGTTATTAACCTATATTATTCTAAATAATTTATACACTACCCTTTTCCATGATAAATAATGATTCACCTTCATTTCATGATATTTTAAGATTCATTTAATGTTACTATTTCATGGGGATTTTGATTCAAAGTTTGCAAAGTTGTGAAAGTATATTATTATAATCTCATCATTTATTAGGATTGTTTAGGATTGTGCATCCATTTATGAAATATTATGATCCACCTCTCAATACTTCTCAATAATTTCATTAAATGCTAGTTATTTATTATATCTTCAAGTAATTTTACTCTTTTTCTACTCATTGGTACATAAGATAATTATTAAAGCTTTTTTATAAAACCCCTCTTTATTTCTCTTTGAAGTCGGACATCAATGTTCTTTTAAAACCATGTCTTCTGAAAATTCTTTCAAAAATGTTCTAAAAGTATCCTAAGTTATTTAAAATACATTTTTACCAATGATTTTCCTTTTAAACATAATTTTGTTCAAAAATGAATATTATTTTCATTTTATAGTCAAGGAATTTTTCTAAACTTATTATAATGAAAAAGGAATGTCCATCATGTAAAGATTTATCCAACATCATGACAATCATTTATATGAACCTTCCATTTCATGTTTATGAGAATGATATTTTATAAAAACATTTCCCTAATATTCATCAATTTTTTTATGTTTTTTTCAATTAATTTTTTTTAAAATGGTTTTCAAGCATCTTTGAAGATTTTACAAGGAAAAGGATTTTCAAAATATTTTCCATAGTCATTTATATTTTTTAAGTTTTTTTTTCAAAGAAATTTTTATTCAAAATTTTTAATGTTTTAAAAATAATTTTTTCAAATAGTAAATGATAATTTTCTCAAGAATTGTTTTTGAGGTTTTTAAAAATATTCAATTATAATTTTTTCAATGTGGTTTTTAAATAAATGGATTTTGAAAATGATTCATGATTTAAATAGTGATTTTGAAATAATGTTTATTTTCCTTTAGAAATGTTAAAAGTGATCTTTCAAAATCCTTCCCATTATATGATAACATCCATTAATATATTTTATTTTATTCTTAGGGATATGATCCAAGGAAAAAATTCATATTTTTTCCAGGAATAATTTTTGATAAGATGAAAATTTATTTATGAAACATGTTATCTTCCATGGGTTATTCCATGATAAATAATTATGAAACCTATTTTATTTCTAGGGGTATAATATGATTATATCATTATGAAACCTATCAATTTTTCAAAAGTTAGTATATGATAAAATGTTTGTAACACCCATTACACTTCATGAGATATGATATAAATTTTATGAAACCCATCTATTTTTATTGGTCACAATCTGATGAATGTTTTTGCTAACTTTTTAGCACATGTATGTTTCATTTCAATATGTGATGGTTGGAACCTATGTATCCCTAAAATTTATTAGGTAATGATGAATGTTTTATGGGATCAAATTGTAAATGGGTGGGTAACCCAATCAAGAAACAATAGGTTACAAGGGAGGGCATCCCAAGCCAGAAATAAGAGGGTACATGGGAGGGAATTCCATTCCTGAGATAAGAGGGTACACGGGAGTGCATCCAAGCCTGAAATAAGAGGGTACATGGGAGGAAACACCAAGCCCAAAATAAGAGAGTACATGGGATGGAATCCATATAATGAAACAAGATGTTACAAAAGAAGGCATCACATCCCCAAAATAAGAGGGTACATGGGAGGCCCCCCCAAACCCGAAACAAGAGGGTACACATGAGGCCATCCCAAGCCCAATGTAGATACAAGGGTGATTATCCTCATCCTAACATGTTATTAGGGACTTGGTTGATATCATTGAAATATTATTTTAAATGATTATGTTTATTCTAAAATTTGATGTCTTGTTCCTCAATTATTCTATCAGGAATTATTCTCTTGATCCCATTATGATTCATGTATTATGAACTAAAAATAATTATTATGTAACTCTTGATTATGATATTTGATATGTATGGTATGATATTGTAATGTTATGATCATGTTTCAATACCCTTATTCTCAGGATATACTTCCATATCTCCCTTTTTTACCCTTACTGATCATCTGATCTCACCCCTTTCTTAATTTTCCTTTCCCTATTTCATAAATAATGGTTTTAAGTAGAATAATTAAAAGGGTAAGATCTTTAAGGGATATATTGAAGATATTTCACCAAGTTAGTAGATTATGTTTCTAATTTTACAAATACACTACTCTATTATGGTATTCAGGCATGTACATTTATAATGTGCTAAATATTCATCTAAAATGAAGTAATATCAATGTATGTTAAGCTTGGGTCTCTTTAGTTGGTATCAAAGAAATGGTTTAGTAAAACTTTAGAAACATGGATGAGAAAACATTAGTGAGATATGTTGGCATATTTATAAGTATGTATCTAGAAATTTATTTATGGATAATCCTATTAATTAATAAATTTAATAAGGTGTCTTAATTTAGACATCTTATAAGTGATTTGTCATGATTATGTTGTTTTCTTCTATGATAAGAATTGATCACTCTATAATATTTTGTTTTATTCAATGGCAGAAACTAGAAGGAACATGGTTAAATTTTAATGTTTTAGATGTGGAACGTATGGTCATTATGAAAAATTATTTAGTAAGTGGATTTCTCATAATGACCATCAGGAATGTGATATGAGTGTTGTTTATATTGCTGGAGATAAATAGACCATAAATGACATCTGAAAGGTATGGGATGTTGTAATAGTATTGTCTACATTAAACATAATAATAAATATTAGATTATGGTCTAGGAACCTTAAGTCATGATTCATATTTCATATACCCAGAATATGGAATTAACGAATAAATTATGAATCTTGAGTAATTATTTAATAATGAAGTTTTATGGTTAAAGTGTATATGTATTGGAATTCAAGAATTATGTTATATGAATCACGAAGTATATTTTTTCAATTAAATATTTTTTTAAATATATAGAATGATTTTGATGACCTAGATAAGTGATTTAATAGAGAGATGATATTTTGTTTAAGATAAGGAAACCCTTAATAGTTTCGAGATTTAGTGAAAATTATGTTTATCTGGGATCAAGAGATTAATATGACTGATGTAAATTAGATAGTACTAATTAATATGGAAATGACTGTTCATTTATTGAAAAAGTTGTCTAAGTTATTGTGGATGATGTTTATATATTTTTTGGATGTAAGGAATATATCCCATGATCATTGGAATAAGAAATCAAGAATGTTTTCAATGATGATTTATGGTAATTTAGGTCATTATCATGTTTCAAGAGTATATACGATGAGTGTATTCACATTTTTAGAATGTGAAAAAAATTTGAACTTTATGATATATGGGGGGATCGAGGAAAAAATGTTTTTAAAAAATTTAGTGAGTGTATTTCTAATATTTTGTGTTTCCATATTTTAGAATGGTTATAAGGTCATCCATTTATGGAATGGTTTATGTCAAACATTGGTTAAGGTTTTAGATATTAAATATTATCTCCCCATGTGAGTCTTTATAATATTTCATAACTTATTATATCCTTTTTGTTGTTATAAAGATAGATGGAATGACCTGTCATCCTATTGATGGATCTCATGATCTTTTAATACTTCGCGAGTGAAAAAATCACCTTCATATCTTGTAATATGTGATGAATTAGAAATTGATCAAGGTACAAAAAGGGCAAGGTTTCCTCATGAAAACTATTGATGTTAGGGAAAAGGTGTCATGAAATAAAATATTTTCTAGTTATCATCATTTTTTATAATATCAATGGCCATTTTCAAGCCTATTTGGGTTATTGATTTGGGATCATTAACTTTCTTCTAATCATGTTCTTTAACACCCCCAATCAAAATATGATAATTTCATTTCCCTTCCATGTCCATTTTTCTTCTTCCACATATGTTCTTCTTTGTGAAAACCATGTTATAAGTTACTTTGGGAAATTGTTATGTTTCCAACATTCTATTTTAAAAGGATGTTTTATTATTCATTTTTATGATGTGGGATTCTATGGAAGAAACATTCATGTATTAATCATTTGATAACCTAGATGAATTTAGAGGGAGAATTTAATCTTAAGGGTGGTCTAACGTAATACCCTAAGATTTTGTGATTTTTTCAGAATTATTTTAATCTTTTCAATATTCTCCATTTCATGAAACACTGAATATATATTGTGTTATATGAAAGCACTATGTTAGGGATGCATTTCATGAAACAAAAATTTAATCTTTCAGTATATAAAATACTTAGATTATCTTATAGTACATACAATACTATGTTTATCTTAAGTTATAAACTATTATGAGTTCCTTTGATATCTTGTGTTACACGAAAGGTCATGTTTTATCCAAATATAATATACAATAAATATTATTATTAAAATATTATTATTGTTAAAACACATCCATTGGAATATGATTTTCGATTAATATTAAACAAAATGTAAAAATATGATTTAAATAAGTATATAAAATGATTCCTTTCGTTATAAATTTTCCAGAAAAGAATGAAAGAACTATTACAAAATAGTGAAATTACATTTCTAAGAAAATTATTTTTCTTTTTAAAAAACCTATTTTAACTCAATTAATTTAAAAAACCAATTTTGATGAATATTTTTTATAAAATTTACATATTATATATTAAATAATTTTTTTTGACAATCATACAATATATTTTATAGGCATAAGATAATAATTATTCCAATTTTATGAATTAAAATATGTATTTTTATAAAAGTTAATTTTACCACATTCTAATGGTGAACCCATTTTAAATAAAATTTTGACACTTTTATAATTTATATTTTAAAAAATAAACATTTTTATTTAAATGAATAATATAAAAATTTAATTTGGGTACATTTTTGTTATTTTTTTATGAAGTGAAATGTGTTTATGAATAATTAAAAAAATAAATTTTAATTTAAAACTGCTTTCTCGTCTAATTTATTTATAGAGTAAAATTATATTTTTATTTTTATTTAATGGATAATTAAATAAATTTTACATCAATTAATATAATCTAGGTCATTAGAACTAATTTCACAATGAAATTGGATATTAAAACATTTAATACTTTCCGACCTTTTCACTTTAAAAATTCATTGTCTTGTCTTATTTGTGGGATTAATTTAGAATTAATTCAACCAGTTCTATTATAAGAATTTTTAAAAATGGATTAAATGTTTCAAATAATAATTATTTATGATGTTTAATAAGTTGAACATAGTTTTTGACCAAAAATATTTTTGAAATCAATTAATATGATTAAAATCAATAAAGGTAAAAATTGGATTACCTAGTGGTTAAAATTTAATTAAGGGGTTAAAAAACGAGACACATGTCCAAAAGTCATTGATTAGAAATATTTCAACCAATCCACCTCTTTAATGGAAAATGGAATGTTATTATAGGAATATGATGTTATGGATACCTCTCAAAAGTGTTTACCTTTGTATATATATAATAATGTCACTCCTCCACCACTATACAATAGAACATACCCCCCTCACTTTTTCACACCTCTCAAGCCACTTTACCTCATCGAACCCCTACCTGAATAATCTCAAATTATCCCTCACATAATCCTAGAATCCCCAATCTAAGAGTTATTCCAACTAAGGAGGATATTTTAGGAAAACCAAAAGGAGTAAGCCAAAGAAGAGGAGGCTTGATCATGTTCGAAGAAAGTCAAGACTTAAGGTAAGGGTTTTCTCATCACACATTTATTTCTATGATTATTATGCTTTATTCACAACTCCTATATTTTTTTGGTGTGTATACTTCCCATGAATTTATTATAAAATTATTATACCTAAATTTATGGGTATTTATATATCAATTTGATGATCTTTAATTCATGGGTTTTATGGTTAAAAAGTTAGCAAATCGATAAAGTAAAATTGGTCTCAATTTTCCTTCATTGAGAGACATTCCATGTTATGCACCTATATTCTTTTACTAGGTGTATAATATTCTAATTGGTATTTTATATCATGAATATCATTATCTTAATTATATTTTATGTGTAATGTAATGTAATTATTTTATGTGTATTATTATTCAATTTTATAAAAGTGGTGATATTTTATTGTAATAATATCATTGTTTATAGGAAATGTTTTATATCATGTGTACATTGATGAAATTTTATGACCCACTTCTTAATAATTCTCATGATTATTATTATAATCTATTTATTCATGATATATTCCAGTAATGGTAGAATTTTTTCCAATCATTGGTATTTATGATAATTAAAAAAGTGTTTTTATAAAAATCTGACTTTATCTCTCTTAGACATGATATATATGTTCTTTCAAAACCATATTTTTTAAACATGTTTTAATAAATTTTTTCATATTCTCTTTTGATATTTGGAAGAAATTTTTACCCATGGTTTACCTTTTAATCAAAATTATTTTTAAAAATAAATATTATTTCCATTTTCTAGTTGAGGCCCTTTTTAGAACTTTTACGGCTCAAAAGGAATGTTCAGCATGTACGAAATTATATTCCATCATGATAATAATTTATTTGAATCTTCCATTAAAAGATTAAAATAATAATTTTTTGAAGAAAAATTTTTCCCTAATATTCTGTAAATTCATTTTTTTAAATTCCTTTTTAAAGAATAATGTTTTCAAAATATTTTCAAGATTATTTTATATGTTTTAAAAGAAATATATTTTCCAAATATTTTCAATATTACTTTATAAGTTTTCTAGATTATTTTCAAAGAAAATGTTTTCTAAATGGTTTTATGTATTAAAAATAATTTTTCATATTTGGAATAATATTTTCCTCAATAAATTTTTTTATAGGTATTTAAAATTCCCCAATTATAAATTTTTCCACATGGTTTTCAATAAAATGGATTTTAAAAATTATTTAGGTTTTAAAAATGTAATCTCAAAGAAAGATTATTTTCCTTTATAAATGTTCCAAGTGATCTTTCAAAATCCTTCCTAGTCTACATATAAATTCATTTTATATAGTATATTATTTAATAGGGATATGATCTAAGGACACCATTATTATTATATTTTTTATTTTTTTATGTTATGATTAAATGTTTTTTGGGAAACCCATTTCCCTCCAACGAGTTATACAATGATAAAATTATTATGAAACCTGCTTCCATTAATGGTTTGTTCTTAGATTAAATTATTATGAAACCTATATATTTTTCAAAAGATAGGATATTATAAAATTATTATAATACCCATGAAATGATTTCATAGGTTATGATATGATTTTATAAAACCCACCTATTTTTATAGGTCATGCTATGGTGAATGTTTTGTTATCTTATGGAACATGCATGTATGATTTCATTATGTAATGGGTGAGACCTGTGTATTCCTCCAATGAATTGGGTAATGATAAATATTTTATGATATCAAAGGGTACATGATAGGGAATCCCAATACCAAAATAAGAGGGTATACAGGATAGAA
The DNA here is from genome assembly GCA_963277665.1 of Viscum album. NCBI lineage: Eukaryota > Viridiplantae > Streptophyta > Magnoliopsida > Santalales > Viscaceae > Viscum > Viscum album. The sequence continues at coordinate 155,472 of CAUJRU010000312.1, read as the reverse complement.
TCTGAAGACCAAAACAGTAGGGAACATGGTAGGGAATCCAAACTTCGAAACAAGAGGGTGAACATGACAGCATCCCAAGCCCTATATAAGAGGGTACAGGGAGGGAATCCCAATCATGAAATAAGAGGGTAAATGGGAGAGCATCCCATAAGAAAAATAAAAGGGTACACGAGAGGGTATCCCAATACCAAAACAAAATGTTATATAGGAGGGAACGCCAAGCCCATAACAAGACGTTATATGAGAGGGCATCCAAATCCCAAAACAAGAGGGTACATGAGAGGGAATACCAAGCCCGAAGTAGGTACACTGGTTATTATCCCAAGACTAACATGTTATTAGGGTCTTTTTAGGTATCCTTGACATAGTATTTTCTTTTCTTATGTATATTCCACAATTCCATGTCTTATTCATCTATTATGACCTCATGAAATATGTTGTTCATTCCCTTATGATTCATATATTATGATCTACCAATATTTATTCCATGAATCATGATTATGGTCTTTTATATGTAGGAAAAATATTATAATTCCATGATCATGTTCTCATAAACTTATTCTCATTATATCGTTTTGTATCTCTCTTTTTACCCTTACTGGGCATTTGATCTCACCCCTATCTTATGTTTCATTACCCCAAGATTTAAAGAATGGTTTTAAGTAAGATTACTAAAAATGTGAGATCATTAAGGGAGATGTTAATGATATTTCACCAGGTTATAAGATTATGTTTTCAAGTTTCCAATGAAACTAAAATATTATAGTCCTCAGGCATGTATTTTCTTAATGTGATGAATATTCATATAAAATAATGTAATATAAATGTATATTTAGACTGGGTCACTATAAAAATGGGTGCACATAATGGTTCATGAGAAGGATTATTGAAAGTTAAAGGATGACTCCCATTACATGGGACTCATAAAGAGAATTAAGGGTTGTTTTGAAACACATTAAAATATGAAAAAAATGGAAATCAAAATGTGTAGTACAAGGAAAGTACTTGAAATAAAAAAGAAGATGAGAGGGTCCATTAGCTAGACATAGTAAACGATTATGTACAAGATATAAAGATAGCGGATACAAGACCAATCATTATTAGAAAAAAAAATACTAAAAGGATATTTATAATTGTATGACAACATAATCAATTGAAATTGAGAAGTATGAAAATAAATACGCTGCTTGAATGTAAAAGAATAGAGGGAGAGAGATCCCTTACCTCTAGGGAGTTCCTCTAAAAGATTGGTAAAATATTTATAAGAGTTTTAAAAAGTCATTGAATGTGTTTATGTATGGATAAGGAAAGTAACTTTGTGAGAAATTTGTTTTTAGTGAATAATAGTGGGAAGATGGGTGGGTATTTATAGAAAAATATGGGGATTAATTATTAATTTCTTAACATAAGTTTTGGACACTATAAAAACATAATCAGAACCAAACACCACTAAATAATTTTCCCTTTTGTTTCAACCAAATGAGAGTGTATTTAAATATTTTTTTACTCTAGGTACCTAAATTCATAAAATAATACCCTTGGTGATGTGAAAGTGATTCATGTTCCTAAATAATTGATTTTAAAATCATAAAATATAGTTTACATTTTATGAAATTAAATAAGGGTTTATAAAATTTATCAAATAACTTAAAAACAAATTTTTTTAAATGGGAATTATATTTTTGTTCATGGAATCTATTTATACTATTTATTACACCACTTTTGTGCTATTATGTTCTCATAATACAGATCATATATTTTTACGGTATTCAATTTTTACCCAAAAATTCTGAATGTCTCGGATAATTATGGAAAATCCTAATAATATAATATAGGTATTCAGATTTAATTTTTTTTATTTTATCCAAATAATTCTCTAATTTTATGAGTATTTAATTTTAAATAAAAATATTTATTTACATTGAAATGAAATTTTAACGATATTAACCAATTTCTAAACTATATAATAATTACAGTGGACTTCGTTAAATTATATTATCATTTTACTTTAAATAATTATTATCTAATAATAATATTTCACTAAAATACTATTAATTTCAAATATTATTGAATTTATCAAAATATTATCTTAATTGAATCTTTAAGTTTCCTAAAAATACCATTTTAATTTCTTTATGTTAAAATATAATTTTTTTTCTCAAACACCTTATATAATCATTGAATGGTTAATAACATGTGGGGATAATTATTTTCATTATTTAATTAATAAGGAAATATAAAAAATCATACTGCTAAGGTCTACATATATAACCCCATATTATGCCAACCTATTCCTTAAGGGTAAGGTGAGTACTGGTGGTTATTTATTTTGGTGGTTCGGTGAACACGGTTTAGGCCACGATCGAGATATTCTTTAACTTCCCCCATAAAACATTTTTCTTGTTATTTAGTAGTTTAATCTCATCATGGGAATCATCAATGGTAAATTATAGTGATTATATATCCCCCAAAAGCTCTAATAAATGGTCTTCATATAGTATAATCCTACTGGTTGAGGTCATCACTCCTTCAATTTGGGCATATTATATTTTATCACAACCCTTTATACATACTAATCTTATCAATCACTGTAAAATCACTAAATTATCATTGGATTATATGATTAATAGTATTTTAAATATGACATGATATATTTTATAAAAAATAACCAAATTAGTGCATGTGTTTTATATAACAATAATATTTAATAGTTAATTTACTCAATAAAATTGGAATTTAATTTATAAATTTTTGGGTCATTTCATTCTTCCCCCATTGAAACATTTCACTAATGAATTTTAATTTCTTTCACTGGTATTGTTAAGTTTCCTTTTGTTTGATCATATCTTTGTGTTCCCATGTTTCTTTCTCAAACAGGTGGTTATGTCATGTCACTTTAACTAGGTGGGTTTTATTGGGTTGTAAAACTCTATATCAATAATATAATATATTCACCAATTTTTCCACATATGAATGATCATTCTCCAAGGGTATCACATTTGGATTCGTAACATGTGAGGGGTATTTTTTTTACTTCCTCAATAGGGATACATGTAACTAATCATATACTGGAGATATGTTCGTTGGGAGTAAAAGTAAATAGGGCTCATCTATGATGCAAACAAGGATCTCATAGGGAATGATGTATCTTGGAATGAAATTTCCCTCCTTTCCTAACCACATGACTTTATCCAAACGTAATATATAAATGAAACATCGTATATCTAACCTCGAACTCCCGATATCATCGATGTTTGTATGCATAGATTTTATATTTAATTCTTGTTGATTTTTATATGACATTGAATGGTTTGAACCTTCTATATCGTCTCTTAGATCAAATCAGGTCCCATATGATTCCACTCTCTAACCTCATCCCTAAATGGTACATTTTTTTAGTTAATCCTTATATAGAGCCTTATAAAGTGCAATTTGAATGATAGAATAGAAACTTTTGTCATCTGAGAACTCCACCAGGGGGGGGGTGTTGATATAAATATCCTTGTAAATCCATTAAAAATGATTTCATCATATCCTATATAGTTTGAATGGTTCTTTAAAGTGGACCATCTATATGAGGGTGATAAGTAGTGATGAAAATTGTCTCTGTATATAGTGTTTACTAAAGGATTTAGTAGAACCTTGTGGTAAACCATAGATCTCAATCTTATATAATAGTGAGTGGTACTCCATACATTCTAAACACTTTAATTATCTGTATCTTGTTGATTTGGGTGAGAGATAAATCTACCATGATAATAATAAAATTTGAAAACATTGTAAGGCGATCGATTACTATCCACAAGGTGTTGTTACCTTTAGATATCCTGGGGTATCCTATGATGAAATCCATGGTTATATTTTCCATTTTTTAAACTATTAAAGACAATTGTTTCATCATACACTTAGACTTATATCATTCATCCTGGACAGGTTGTAATACTAATCATCGAGATAGAAATTCAAAAATCTATCACATCATATTATCCCTTCATAAGTTTTTCCTCATATCTAAATACATTTTAGTTATTCCTTGATGAATAGAAAAGGATGATCTATGCGCATCATCCATTAGTTCCCTCATAAATTATGGTTTTGATTGAACACAAATATAGATTAAAATCATATAAATCTATTATTATAAAAGTTAAACTCTAGAATATTTTCATCATTTTTATATTACTCCACATCACCTTTTTAGACTATGTGATCCTCTCAATAATTGATGGCTGAATATTATTTTATTTAGTTAGGATGAAAATAATTTTACAATTCCCATGTCCATCCTTTACATGTCCAAAAATATTGGATCCCATTAAATCACCATCATTGATATGGTTGTAGTAGCTTTTATACTTAGAGAATTTTCCAATTTGTTCTCTTTCCAAATATGGTAATGTATTAAACAATCATAATTATTTATAAGATCTAACCACCATTGTTGGTGCATATTGATATCCTTTTAGGTAAATAAATTATTTAGTCATTTATGGTCAATATATGTTCTACACTTCTCCCTATTGACATAATGTTAAAAAATATTCAATTTTAAGATAAGGATATCCAATTATAGATTATGTATTTGGTAGTTCTTATCAGATTTGTTTAATTGGTTGGAGGAATATGATATAAATTCTTCATATTTCATGAGTTTATAACCAATTCCCATTTCAGATGCATCATTATAGATAAAAAATTCTTCCATGTTTGTGGGTAACATGAGAACAAGTGCATTTATTAGCCTCATCTTTAAATCTTTAAATTTCTATTTACATTCATCATGACACAAAAACATCAATCCATTATGATTTATCCTGGTTTGTGGTCTTGAAAGTCAAAATAATTTTCTCACAAATCGATGATAGTTTCTATCTAGTCCAAAGAAGTTGTAAATCTCTATCATAGATGTTAGTCATAGATATCATCCAATTGCCTCTATGTTTTTAGATCCATATATATTCATCTACTGATGACAACATTCTCTATGAATTTTAACTATTTTATCCAAAACTTGTATTTACTATACATTTCATACAAATTTGTTTTTTGCAAGGTCTTTAATGAAACATTAAATTCCTCCTCATGTTAGTTATTTTTTTGACGTATTTAAGAATATCATACAACAAAAAATTTATAAAGGAAAACAATAAAAAATCTAATCATTAAATTCATGATGTCAAATTGAGAATTAATGAGTCCAAATATAATCACAATGAACATGTAGTTCCCTTATATTGTAGGAAAAGATGCCTTGGGGATATCTTACTTCTTTACCTTTTCATGATAATAACCCAACCAAATATCGATCTTAGATAAGTATTATTCCTTAATTAGATGATCAAACGAGTCCTTGATCCTTGGAATATAATACTTTTTATCTATTACAATATTTTTGATCTCAAGATAATCAATTCATAGGTTAATTCAACCATCCTTCTTCCTAAAAAAGAGGATTTTTGTGCCCCAGGGTGAATCCCTTAGGCCTATAAACCCTTCATACAAGTTCTACTATATTTTATTATTTTTTTCCTCATGTCTAATAATTTACAATCTATATGTAGTCTTGGATATTTTCAAGGATACTAGTACAATATTGATTTATAACCCATCATTATATATTGGATAAATAACATAAAATTATTTTGTAAAAAATCATCATATTCCCTTGTAGTGGGAATGCCTTCAAGGATGATCTCTTCCCCAGTCTCAATCATTTGAGTTACATGCAATATCTCAAAGTAAAATAATATTAATGATTTATATGATGATATTAATGGATATTTATCCTCTAATATGAAATTATATAAGACCATAGAAATAGATCTGATATATAGGTTGATTTTTTTACTCTATAATTTATGTTGGCATTATACATGTAAATCATATTCATACAGGTAATTGTATCAATTTACACTAAATAAGGTGTCACAAATTTTATTGCAATTTTTTTTCCAAAAAAATACAGGAAATGGAGAATTTATATACATCAGATGAAATAATTTCCTAATTTCTCATTTTCATAGATAGATCAACATCTATGTTTTAAGGTGGTTTATGAATATTTATATTAATATTTCATGATATAAAATAGTGAATATAACTAAAATCAAATTAAATATTCTCTATTCTTGAATGAATAACCAATATTATTCTCACCACATCATTTTTTTGATCTACATGAACTGTTGTGGTGGAATAAGCACTCCCTATCTCTCTAGGTCATGGACGTTACTTGTATAAATTATCATCAACAACCCTTGGATTTCTTAAATTAATTCCCATAGTTTCCTTATTCCTTGCAATTGAAACAATGGAAGACACTCCAATGATTGATTGTAGTATTTTATTATTCCATAATATTGGTGTGATTCTTCCATTATCATTACCTATCTAGATTCCTTTCCTTCTTTCACCCAAATATTTCCATACCCCCTTTAAGAAATTTCTATAATTCTTTCCCACAAGTTTGAGAAGTGCGGTGTTATTGACCCCATGATATTTCTCCATTATTCTAGTAGGTTTAAAATATAATATCCACTCATTATCTATAATACATTAGGTCCATTGAGTTTTATGGATCTCTATTTTAATTTTGAGGTAACATCAAACAATTTTATTATGGTTGTAAAAGTATCAAATCACCAAATATTTTTATATAATACAATTTTTCACAAAAAAGTAAAATCACTTATACAGTTATGGGAAATGAAATTGATGGAGGTATATCGTGAAATTATTTCAATGTTTTCCTCAAACACCTTGATGGATTTATCATCCTTTTTCTTACAGCTAAGGAAATCAATCTCTATTTTCAATTGGTGGGTGTGATGAAAATATTTACCAATAAAAAGGAATTCATTCCACACCACTGATTTGATCTCTTGGGATTTTTATTTTGGATAAACATAGAATGTTGGTCAACTTAACCCCTCTATATGATAAACTATCATTAATAACTTATCCTTATTGGATAATTGAAGGTTTTAAAAGATATTTTCAATGAAGTTGATAAGTATTTATGTGATTAAAGGATCATAAAATTCATTGAATGTCGGAGACCTAGGTCACACATCATTCTCAATTAAAACATGATCTTTATTAGGTGGAAGTTAGGCTTCACATTGATTCAACATTATTTTTATATCTTTTATTATTTTAGGTTGTATCACTATGATGTTACAAACTTGCTCTCTGATTGGGTTGGGATCTCATTTGGGTACTCATCGCATTTCCCCTCATATTGGATGTTGATCTTGTTCCTCGTATTTCCATCGACTAACTATAATAAAGAAAAAATTAGGGATGACATATCTCAAACAATTAATCACATAAAAAGGAAACTATTAATAGAGAAGGTACAACCCATAAATGACATATATTCCTTATCCTATGAGTTTATAGGTTTTAATCTAGGATATTCATGATCTATTTCCAAACATGAAATTATATGGGGTTTTTTAACTTTATAATTTTTCATAAATAGATTTTGAATTTACTAAAGCATATCCCATAGGATTTTAAAATTATATGGGCATAGTAGACTATTTTTCATCCACTAGGAAATGATCAATTCAAATTACAATGTCCCCTTTTTAGAGTTATTACAATTTTTTATACTTATGCTAGAGTTACATCCACTTATGATATACAGACAGGGATTTTGTTTCATGGAAAGAAGTTACTATATACTTTACAATAATTTAAGGATTTTTTCCAATGTTTATTATCATATATAATGTCTTAATAAGTTTTTCTAATATTAATCACCAAAAATAACTAAAAATTCCTCAAATATGAAGTATGGAAATATGTATCTTTAAAATAGGTTAATTCCTAATTTATTAAATAATTCTATAATTAATACATTCCAAGAAGATTGTGAGGCCTATTTTCTTTGGGAAATTATTTAATAATATCATTAACATGAAACATGGGTATAAAAAGATTATATTTATAACCCAAAAAAATCCATTAAATTACATGAATCTTCTAATTCTACAATGGATAACATAGGGATATACATTAGAAAATGTTGAGTTATAATACTCATTAAGGGAATAATAAAATCATAAAAAGGTGAATATAATACATTTTAGTCAAGATAAATGTCAAGGTGACATGAAATTGTTGATAGTCATAAACATTAACATCGAAGGATGACATAACATGATAACATAATGGAAACATAAGAATGTGGAAGCAACATAAAACAAGACATAGTAAGCATAACTCAAGCATAACCACCAAGAAATAATAACATTGTTTAATTAGGATATCCTCTGATGCATTGTAAATAGAAAATTATGAGATAAAAAAATTACCCAATGCATTGGAGGGCAATATAATTTTTGGAACACCTCTAACATTAATATTATTTACATTCATTTTTGTGCCACATAGATCGTGTAACATAAAAGTGTTTTCATCACTTTTAATACCATAATTAAAGAGTGTAGGATTACATGCATAGAAGTCCCCAATAAATTAATGATGGTTACATCTAATTAAATACCCTTTAGTGTAAATGGGGAAGGGTATTCACAAAACAAATGGTTCGCATGGAAAAAATGTTGGATAATTTCTATATCATAATAGGTGTACCTAAATGTTTATAAGAGGTATTAATGATATTGAAATTTATAATATCCTTAATTCGAAATCATAATGAGAGTGAAGGGATGTCTATAAATACATCAGATCATTAAAAATTAGAAATAAATATTTTTAGTACAAATAAAGTACTTGAAATAAAAAAGGTAGGTGAGGGGATCACTTACTTAAACACTATAATATCTTCCAATAGGGTTATAAATATAAGGGATAAATGATAAATTGTTATTATGATATTAATTTCATATTATAGGGATATTTATAAATGCCTGATAATATAAAAAAATGTGAGATCTAAATGGCTAAAAACAAAAAATGTTCTTGAATGGAAAAGAAGAGAGAGATCACATACTTTGAGAGGGTACTTCAAAAATCATGGGAGGAGATTCTTAAGATATTGATAAATATTATCGGGGATTTATAGAGAGATAAGGAGATTATATTCTTTGTAAATGGGATTTTTTTAAGAGGATTGGTTGGATTAGTGGTTTTTTATAGAAAAATTGGTAAATTCATTATTAATATATAAACAAATTTTTGGAAACTATATGATAAAATTATAAAAACAAAAAATAACCAATGGTTTTTCCCAGTTTTTATAACACAGGAGTAATTTTAAATACTTTATATTGCGAAGAATGAAAATCCTTAAAATAATATCTTTGGTGATGTGGAAGTGAGCCATGTTCACAAGGAATTGATTTGAAAACCTTAATATATAATATAGGTTTTAGAGGATTCATTAAGGGTTTATAAAATTAATAAAATAACTTCAAAATAACATTATTTTAAAGGGTAAAAATATTTTTGGCCCAGTATTTCATTAATAAAATTAATTACATCACTTTTGGGATAATATGATGTCATAATAAATATAATATATTTATACTGTAATTAATATTTACCAAAAAATATTACATTCACAAAAAATCATAAAAAATAATCATTTAGTAATTTATACATACTAATTTCAAAAATAACATTTAATTTGTCCAAATAATTTACTAAATATGATAATTTCCTCTTTTAAAAAATCATTATTTGCTAAAAACTACTAGTTTTATGATATTAATAAATTTTTGAAACTTATAACAGTTACATTGGATATAATTTAACTATATTTTAATTTATATAAAAATAATTATAATATAATAATAAGATATTATTAAAAAAATTACATTAAAAAATAATGGAATTTATCAAAAGAGTTTCTTAATTGAAATAATATATTTCACAAAAATTCAATTTCCATTTGTTCGTGTCAAAATATATTGTTTATTAAATTCATTTTATAATACTTGATAAAGTAATAATAAAAATAAAAAAATATATTCATCATTTCCATAAATTATAAATATAAAAATTCATACCATTATGGTCTAGATATATAACCCCTTATTAAACTAGTTTACACCCTAAGGGTAAGGTGTGTGATGGTGGTTCCTTCCACGGGTGGTATGATGAAAATGGTTTGGGTCATAACCTTGATAAGCTTGAATATATCAAATAAATGATTTCATTCAAGATTTAGTAGTTGAATTGGTCTTGGTAAATGAGAAATACCCATGATTCCATATCCCATGATTGTTTTGATAAATGGACTATATAGGGTACAGTCATACTTGACAAGAAAATATCTCCTTACATATCTTAAAATTTGACTTTATCATAGACATAAAAATATACTAATATTATTGATCACTGTACAAACATATTACCAATGGTTAATACGGTTAATAGTATTTTAAATTCAAAAGTCCACATTTTATAATTGTTCCAAAATAACAATTATTTTCATGTGTTATTTATAAGAATAATAAAAAATTAAGAATTTACTCAGTAAAAATAGAATTTCATTTGTAAATGTTTGGGTCATTACATATATAAGTGCTAGTCTCCCACCCCTAACCCATTGGATGAGGGATTATGGTGTCACCCTTGGATTACTATTTTCTAAGAAGGCATTGATGGGTCAGATCATGATATACTGGTATCATAATCTTCAATGTCTTAATACTAGAGTTTAAAGATAGTTTGGTTGTAAGGGTTAGTTTAAAACCAAGTAAACTATATTGATGTGTCTTGATTTTGAATGTCAATTCAGGGAACTGAGTGATGTTGCGGAAGCTCATGTACCCATTCACTGGGATTCTGAAATCCTTCTCTTTGACTCAGTACATGTAGTTACTATTTTCATGTAAGACATTGGTACATGCACGATATAGGAATGTGGTGTGGTTTCCAGGTCCTTCTTGAGTTAGATCCCCAGATATAAAATAATACTCAAGGTGATTATTGATTATTTTATAATTACTCCATGATGATATCTAACCATTATTCTATAGAAGTATCATGATAATGATCTGTTTGGTATGAGTCCTTGGTCTAGGTATATGTACAAGAGGGGGTTCTAATGAGTGGATTGGACATATTACATCCTCCTTTTGAGAAGACAATTGTTTTTGTAGTACTGGGTGATGATATGATCAGTATAAGTTTATTTCATTAGTTACAGAGGTATATACATCCTATGTTTTATTGTTATCTAGACCCATATATATATAAGGACTGGCTCAAGGCAGTAGAGTGAGTTTTCTACCACCCGTCAACCCCACTTGACCAGATAGTGGTCCAAAAGGTGGGATATATCTATAGACTATAATGGATATAAAAGATCATTATGATGTGTATTCATTATAAGTAAACCCTCACATGTATATTTGTGTAAAACCACTTCAAATGGAATTTTTCTCCAAAGATGTTGTAGAAAGTGAATATCTAAGTGCTTTTGGAGATCCAACAGTAAAGCATGGTAGCTGTAGAGTATTCATCAAGGTTCACCAACCTCTTACAATGTAACATGTATATATTTGGTGATAGATACTATTGGGAATGGATCATTGAGTGTGGACACTATTAATTTATCTAAGTTTTATTTGTATCTATTTACATAAAATCTTATGAATGTGTTCAAGATCGTGTCTAGGTTGTAGAGAGTTTCTTAAAAAATAAGCCAAATATCATTTCTTTTGGTATTGATAACCCTATATTTGAGAAGTCAATAGTTGGTAGTTAAAAACTTTCTTAGGGATTCAGGTGCATGGGGTCGTTTTTAGATAGTATTTGTACAAAGAGTTAGATACTCATGGATCTCAGTAAGATTCCAACCAGCTAAGGGAAAAACAACCAACTCATGTGATGGGTGAGTCCATATTGTATAGGATTTCCTAACCCACCACTGATTGTATAATAATAGGGATTATTGGCCACAAATTTAGAGGAAATGACTTTAGAATAGTGGTCTAAATTTTGAAAAACATTGAATAAGATCTAGAAAAGCTACATGAGTTGGCTGGTGATAAGATATTTTTTATCTCCACTACCACCTACAAGTGGTATATTCTAGGCTTAGGGAGATGGTGGTCAGGGATATAGATAAATGCAAGAAGTATATGATAATGACATTAAATACCCAAGTATGATATTAGATATTATTTATTTCTTCTCTATATTAGCTTTAGTTTTTATAGACAAAAGTTAAATACACTATTTATTTATTTCATACCTTGTTTGAGAACAAGAGATTATAGTAGAGCCTTTAGTTTCAACTTTATTCTAAGAGACTCCTACTACGGATGATTAAGTTATCACACACTTATACTAATAGTATGACCAATATCAAGGAGGATAGATATTTAAATGGGATATCTATATATCTACAATGAGACTTTATGATTTTATTTTTTTATAGACTATTTCTATGAAGTTTATATTAAGATTTATTGTTTCATGTAAAGGATTTTATGTGTCTCGGATGATGAGATGTGATTTTACTTCATTGGGGAGAACTAATCCCAAGAAGATCATAATGGGATTGTATGTAAGATGATACAACCCATTTTTCATTGGTTTTCTGGTATTTTCCTTGTATGAGTAGATATTATGAACATTCTTCTCCTTGTAATGGTAAAGGATTATGTAATTGTTTTTATTGAGTACTTGTAAGGCTTAATTTCTAACAAAGAGATCAAATATAAAATAGGCATGCACGTAGAGACTACCCCGATATATATGGTAGAATATTGGATGACCCGCATTGAACAATGAAATTTGAGGGTGTAGTCGAAGGATCGATAGAGGAAGCACATCATTAGACCCAGTCTATCTCCTAAAGGTACCCCATTATTGTTCTCTAAAAAGATAGATGATATATTGAGGTTATTATTGGATGATTATATTATAAACTAGGTTACAATCAAGAATATTTATCCCCATCCAAAAATTAAATACTACTTTGAATAGCTAAAAGGGTTGACGTGGTTCTTGAATATTGGACTCTAGTTAGGTTATCACTAACTCAGATTTGGAGAAGAGTATATATAAAATATGACGGTCTGATTTAAGAATATCCACTATTAATATTTAGTGATTCCCTTTTTCTTGAAAAATTATCTATATTTATTTTTGGGACTCATAAACTTGTTCTTTTAACGTTTCTTAGAATGGTTCATTGTAGTATTCATGGATGAAATTCTCATGTACTTAGTTTCAGAGTAGAAGAAAGAGAAACATTTAAGGATGGACTTTGACATTCCTATGGAGCATTGCATTTATGAGAAGCTCTTTTAGTGTTAGTTATAGATTCTACAGGTCCACTTTTGAGGACATATCATCTCATATGAGGGATTGATAGTTGATCCGGTAAATATTGAGGTAGTTAATTCTTGGGAACCACCCAAAATCATAGATGAGGTGTGGAGATTCCTTTTAATTGCAAGATAATGTCTATGAATAATTCCCACTTTCTTGAGGAATATGAAACCTTTTACTACCTTGACCTAAAAGGGGAACCAATTCATGTGGATGATGAAGTGTGGGTATGATTTTCAAAAATTGAAATAATGGCTCATTGGTACCCTCATCTTGATATTGACTGAGAATGGTATGGATTAAGTGTGATTTTTTTATTCCTATAGAGTATGTTTTGGATGCACTCTAATGTAGACATGTGTAGTGATTGATTATTGGTCTTTCCTTATAATATCCCAAGAACAAAATTATGCATCCCATTATTTAAATGATAGATCATTACTTTTCCCTTGGATTTATTAGTGAAACTATATTATGGAAGAGGAATTAATCATCTATTCAAGCCATAAGAGTCTTATGTATATATTTCCAAAGAAATATTTTAACATGAAGAAGAGGAAATGGATATAGTTATTATAAAACAATGAATTTCATATAGTTTATACTCCCATGAATTTCAATGTGATAATGGATGGTATTAGTAAGAAATCATATTTTCTATTGTTGACTGAGGTGTCAAAGAAGTTTACCTTGTAGTATTTTTTCCTTTTAGTATCATAATAGAGAATCAAAAATATAATATATGGTGGTTACCCTACAACTTATTCAATTTATTAAGCATTCACAACAAGGATATATCATTTTTGTGGTCTTATGTGACCAGATATTGACAGGACATGATTTTTATAGATTTTATAAAGATGGTGATAACATCATCATTTTTTTATCATCGATGACGGGATGAGTCATGTTGTGGGAGGAGGATATGGGAAAGTTTCATACATCCCTATTAGTAGTAAATTCAATTGTGGGTAGGATGTATTAGGACCCTTGGTGTTTGTTTTAGTTAAAAAGGATAAATATAATTATTTCTATGTTTATATTTTGGTGACTCACCTTCCAATAAGAGAAATCTATGAATTGGTTTCCAATAGGTTTGGTCTGAACCCTTGAGGTTTTGGAGTGGAAGTGGGATTAAATCTCCATGTATTTTTTAATATAACTTATAGGATTAGTTAAAGTCCATTTAACTATTTGGGTGATCATAAATAGACTCACCAATTCATTCCACTTCATATCCATCCAAGAACATAATTCATTATAGATTTTGGGATGCCTGTATGTGTAAAAGATAGTCTAAATTTATGTATTTTCCCTTGAGATTATTTTAGACCATGATTCTCACTTCACATATCAATTTTGTATAGAATTATAGGAGGCTTTTGGGACACTATTTTGGATGAGGATATAATTTGACCCCCAAATAGATGACTTGGCCTATCATACCATTCTTGTTATGGAGAATATATTTTTCGGATTTTTTTTATTTTTTATATCTGGGAGGATCAAATACCCTTGGAATAGTTTTCTTATTATAATAGTTACCATTCCACTATTAGTATCAAACTATTTGATGCTTGTATGGGAGAGATTGTGGTTCAACATTGTAATAGATATAGAAATCTGAGATTAAAATGGGCCAAAAGATGGTGAATGTGACAAAAGTGAATGTTTCAAAAATCCAAGAGTATAATATTACTTCCTAAAGCAGTCCAACGACTTATTTAGACTGATGATTAAGGCCATTATATTTTTACGAGGGAGACCATGTGTTCCTAAATGTCTCATGTATATGAGGAATTTGTATATGGGGAAGAGGAAATGAGATATCTCTGAGAAAAATTATCCCTTTCTAGATAATACATATTATTGGTGATGTGGCATACCACATAGATTTATCATCCCAGTTAAGTAAGATTCCAAATGTTTTCTACATGTTTCAGTGATGAAATACAAGTATTATCAATCACATGTTACTGAATAGGGTGATAAGGAAATTTTGGATGAGTTTTTCTTTTTGGATTACTCAATATCTATCTAGGATCATCATAAGAATATCATTAATGGATGAGTGATTCCCTTGGTATATATCCATTAAGAACCTGATAATCGTTAAGATATCACCTAGGAGTAGGAGAACAATATACGAGAACACTAGCCTCATATTTTTTTTGTTATAATTTTATCCATTATAGACTAAAACCCTTGACATTTGGAGAATATATTGACTCATTTGATGTTATGTGGTACTTTTGAATAATTTAAATAATATTTTTTTTGTAATGAATAGAGAAGGTTCAAAATTCTGGGGACCATGGAGCCACAATATTCATATATGAAAAATAATAAATATAATTTTTCACCGAAAAAAAGTTTTTTTAATAAATATTGGAATTTATCTTGAATGTATTATTGAATTTTAAAATCAGTAAATCCATTTTTCTGAAACATAAGGTTCACCCAAGTCATGATATAACTCTTTTTCACATTGTGAAATTCTTTTTCATACAGCTTCATGCTAACCATTTGATAAAAAAATGAAATCAATTTATTTATTTATTACTTATCTAAAATATGTTTTGAACTTTAAAACGCCTATTTAAAATTACATTACAAAAATAATTAGGTTTATCTACTCAAATCCTATAAATTGACATAACAAAGGAGGTTCCCAGTGAGTTGGGGTTGGTATAAGGTGAACAAAATCTGTGGATTGACAATCAGAATTAAATATATGTTATCATTGGATTCAATAAAAATTCTTTTTTATTAAATTATCAATCAAATTTGAGGTATGACATTGATTTTTTGGGTTAATTACCAAATAATTAATTTATTATGATGAACATGATTTAATCCATTTCGAATTTAATTTTTTGATTGTTTGTGATGAATTTTTCATTGATTATCTTAATTCCTAAAATTCATAATTTGATATTAATTTGGTATTGATCGTTGAATACCTTATTTGATTATTGGTTTCTGACAAATAATGTTGTAAAATACTAACCAATACTTTTTCAGTTCCTCAACATTGTAATTTATATATTTATCTCTCCTTTATTAATGATTTTAACCATGATTATTATATTGATCAATAGTTCGACTATTTTCACTGACTAAAACTCATTGTGTGATAAATTTTTTGTTAATAGGATCGACTTTTTGGTTTATAATATGGATATTGTTTAATGATAGGGTTATTATGTTGATGAAGTGAATATGTTGATGGATCAAGGATAATAGTTTTGTATACAATGTGTGCGGATGATGACGAGAGGCAATGGTGATATATTTTTTACTAAATAATGGATTGAATCAGACATTTATTCAAGACTAGATGATGGTAAACATTATTTCACAATGTTTTTAATGAGAATCATTATGGAATATTGGGGAGCTACATCAAGATTGAAGACACTTATGGAATCTATAATTTCTATTAAATCCTAAACTACACTGAATGTAGCTTGGAAGAACAAATGTCACATGGAATCCACCATGTTGTTCTAGGGATTCAGGAAGAAAACATACTCCACATTCATGTACTTGGCCTACAAACTTTATGATCACTATGATGGTTTTTTGGAAAGTACCATACCTCATAAATGAGCATGGACAAGAGCAATGTACACATACATAGAAATTGTTCACGGGTAGGGGTAGAGTATATTGACATAGATAAAGACATAAACAAACCAATAGGGCTAGATTATTTGTCCCTTGAAAACAATGTGTACTCCATAAAGGGTGGTTTAGTTCATTTCATACTATTTTATGCTTGATAATTATCATTAGTTCATTCCCTTGAACCGATTCAGAATGGGTAAATTCTCTTAACCTGTCCATATGAGGGAACAATGTGGAATCTCGTCGTAAATATATGATATGTGATCCCCTCTATAGTCACATTATAGACAGAGTTTGGTATCCCTCCATGTGGTTTGGAGTGATATCCTCTATATCAGTCTTCCATAGGTTGGTTTGGAGATCTCATATCCTATTAGGGATATATTAGGGGAAAATTGATGCATCCTCTATGTTGGATGGCAGTATAAGGATCTCTCCAAGGAACATTATATTGTCACTCTATTTAAGAGTAGATTAACCACCACTAAATTGCTAGTACTAGTATTTTCTAGTGAATCATATTTAGGATACAATGGTGTCATGACACTCAAAAATGTACTTTTTAGAGATTATCATTTAAATATGATTTGAAAATAAGAGGGTAACAAAAGGATTTTCTTGTTTCCCCCCCAGAAAAAATACATTGTTGAATTTTAAAGGCTTTAATAAGAATATAAATTAATAATAAATATTGGAGTTCTTGGGAATGGTTATAATTAATTTTATCATCCAATCTAAACTCAATTTTATTATCCTGAAAGTGCCCATTCAGATAAGAAATCATAACACTTATAATTGGGTTGATAACTTTCCTAGAAATGCATGCATTTTCACGATGTATTATTATCTATTGCATGTCACCCAATGATATAGTGGACTAGATCACTCATTCTTGAGAATGACCAGGTAATCTACCTAATAAATATATTAATTGTAACCAATTTTTCTATGTGGTATTCTAAAAATAACCCTCCCAATTTTAAAAACCAAATTTAAAACAATTTAAATATTTTAAAAACATAAAAATACAACAACATAGAGCCACAAATAATCCTCTATTATTTACAAATAATTATCAAGTGATACTCTAAACCAAGGGATTTTTTTATTATAAATCCACCATTTTATCCTAAAGTAGATTCTTTGACAACCCATAGTATTACTTATTTGTTTATGGTGAATCTACTCTTAATGAGAGTGACAATGTAACATTCATAGGTGATCTCCATATACTACCATAAAATTTAAACACAATATATGTTACCAAATAATATATCCTTTATAATCTTATGATTATATTCTATTAACATAGATATGGTGTTTCTTAATAATGTGAGGAAGCTGGAGTAATTTTTTCAAAACTTCTATGGGTGAAAAAGTGGTTGTGCGTGCTACTTGTAGCTCTCAAATTGTTGTATGCACTCTCGACTATAAATCCCCCATATCTGAAGATGAGATGCATCTGTTTTCCAAGATAAGGGAAAAAAGTTAAAATGATGATCCCACGTGTCAAGGGAACATTCTCAATTATTTAGTTTGTGGTATCTTTAACCTATATCAATATCTTCCAACCACAAATGAGATATAGGATTCCGTGAAGAAAACATAAATCACCAAAGATTCATAAAGAAACAAATTCTTATAAGGCATGTTTACATCATACAAAAAGGTAAATAATAGATTTATCATAGTTAAATTCTATGAAATACAATGCATCTTACAACACATTAAGAAAAACAATATGAACTCTGAT
Source organism: Viscum album (assembly GCA_963277665.1). NCBI lineage: Eukaryota > Viridiplantae > Streptophyta > Magnoliopsida > Santalales > Viscaceae > Viscum > Viscum album. Next base: position 136,829 of record CAUJRU010000312.1, on the reverse strand, counting down.
GATGCAATCATTATCACATTCATAATCAATAAGCTCCCACCTTAATGGATAAATGTTAAAAAAATTATAACGCACAAGAAGTTTGGTATTTCCCTCAATTATTTACTCAAGTACCTTAAAATTGAAGAGGAATATAAAATTTACAAATATAAACATGATCCTAAGGATAATAAACCCAAGGTTCATTTGGTAGAGGTAGTGGTTCCATCCAGGTACTCAAATGGGAAAACATCTGAACCATCCTTCAAAGTAAAGGTTCAATTTGAGAAGAATATTGGGTAATGATACTTATATACAAATTTAAGACACTAATAATCTTATTTTCACCTCTATAAAAAAATATAGAAACAATTCTTGAAAAGATAACATTGAGGACATGATCTTTAAAGTGATTGTGGCCAAGAATATATATTATCAGTGGACTAATTCTGATGTTTCATGACACATGTGCAACAATATATCTCTCTTCAAGAGGTAGGACTCAGTAAAATATGGTATATCTCTCTACATGGGGAACTCTATAAGCATAAACATATAAAGGAAGGGAGTGGAAGATATTAAGTTTACCGTAGGAAAATCACTCACCTTAAATGATGTCTTGTATATTCATGATGATTATACGAACTTATTTTCAAAGTAATTGTTAAATAGTAATGGGTTTATGCTGATATTTGAGGTAGATAACTTTGTTCTGTCCAAGGAAGGGATCTTTGTTAGAAGGGTCACTTGTATAATGGATTATTCAAATTCAACACAAATATTCTTTCAACGTACTTTAGAGTATATTGATTTATGAAATAATCATTTAGTTAACATTAATGTTATGAAAATGAATGATATTTCAAAAATATAATTATTATCTAGAATGTATAAAATTGATAACAAATGTGTAACATGAATGAAAACTAAAATAGTTTGGAAACAATTTCCAATTATATAAAGGGAAAGTAACTTTGTAGAACTAATACAAAGTGATTCCAAGTTATACCAACCATGGGTAAAAAGTGTACTTAATATTTTTTTTATGAATATTCTATATGTTCCCATTTATACCTCTTATATTATAAATAAAAACACATAGATGAAATTAGTATGTCTAAAAATGTGTTAAAAATAAATGTGGACTAAAAATTAAATGCCTTAGATCTAAAAGGGGAGGTGAATAATGTAGCCCATTATTGTGTGAATCCCTATGGATCATACATGAAATGAAAGCCCTATATACACTTTTAAAAAAATATATTATATGAGAGAAATAATTGAACATTAATAGAAATGGATAATTCCAGGATGTTAATAACAAGTCTCTAAAAATGTGTTTTATTAGGGGAATTATACAAATCATGTTACATATAAAATAATTCTCCCAAAATTTAATATTATGACTCCATATAAATTATTAAAACATAGTAAACCAAACATAAATTATTTAATCGTTTGGGGTTATCATTAAATTATAAGAGTACCTAAACCTAAAAGGGAAAATTAGTAAGTGGGGCATTGAATGAATATTTCACCAATATGTAGAGAATTATAAATCTTTTAGATTAATGATTATATAATTAAATGATATATTAGAAGTTAATAAAATCATTGGGTAATGAGAAGTTATTTTTAATATATCCAATTATACCTAATTACGTAATAAAATCTAAATAGAGGAATTTGGATAAAATAAAAGATAATCTCAAGAAAATATTTTCCAAGAGGTTCTTAAAATTGAAGGACCTCATATACCCATGACATATGGACCTTATTTTTATATTTACTTGTTGGAAGGAACCAATGATAGTATTTTTTAACAAAACTCCTATTTTTCTCAGTATAGAGTCTTACCCAAATACTTTCAAAGATGGTATTCCGTATTTTTTTGTCTCTTTATAGGGAACATATAAATGATTAAAAAGACTATATAACCAAGAGAGATACTGGTTTATTAGTTTATCTACCTTAGGGTTTACAATCTATGTGTTTTAAGTGGTTATTTATATGAAAACTAATAGTTTGTGGTATCATTGAAAAATATAAATCTAGATTGGTGGACAAGGGGTTTACTCAAAAGGAAAGAATCAATTATTTCTATACCTATGAACTTGTGACTATGAATAATTTGATTAGAATTATTCTCACTTTAACATATATATATATATATATAATTTATAATTTCTCAAAATATATGTTAACAAAAAATAATTTACTGGTGAATTAGATGAAGTAATATGCATTGGAAAACCAAAAGGATTCATAATACCCGATATAAAAAAAGATTTTCAAATTGCTATGGACCATATATGGTATAATGAAATATCCAAAACAATGTAATGATAAATTTAATGAAACAATCATTTCAAATGAATATGTAATTTACTGATTTGATAAAAAATTTATAGTAGGTTTCATAATAACCATATTGTTGTTATTTGATTATATGTTAATGGGATGGTAATATTTGGAACTGAAATGAATCAAAAAAAAGTTCAAAAGACTTTTTTATCTAAAACATTGATATGAAATACTTAGGTGAATCTAATATTATTTTTGGAGTGAAAATTATGAGAAATAATAATTTCATTATACGTTATAAATCATATTATATTGAAAATGTCATAAATATGTTTAAACAATATTACTTTTCACCAGTGTTACCATATATGATAATAGGGGTAGGATACTACAAAATCATAGAAGTTCACTTTCTTAATGGAATATGAAATGGTGATTGGGTGTCTCATGTAGTCAATGTCATGAACAAGACACAAAATTTCAAATGATGTTGGAAAGTTGAGTAGGAATATGAATATTCATTATTATAAAAAACTGTATGCAGTTAAAATAGTATTTAAATATCTAAATGGTACTATGTATTTCTGTAAATATTTTAGTGGAAACCCAATGGTATTGGAATAATTTTATGACTAAATTTGTATAATTGATCTGGAGGATCAATCATTCATGAGTGTTTGGGTATTTACACATAGAGGAAGAGTGTTTTCTTAGGGTTCAAGGAATCAAAATTGTATAAAAAAATCCACAATACCTCTAAATTTTGATGCTTTAATAACTACTTGAATAGAATAAAAATGGATTGGATCTATTTTATCAAATTTTACATCATAACCTATATCAATATCTTGGGAATATATATATTTATTTAGTCTAGTAACATAGAATGGAAAATAAAATAATAATTATAACAGAAAATCAATACACACTATTCTCAGACATAGCTATAAAAGGTAGTCAATATGGGATAGTATCATAACTGTAGAATTTTTTTGATTGAGATAATATTTTTAAGACCCACTAAAAAGGGAATTTTAAGGGAGTTGGTATACATAACTTTTATAGTGGAAGGTATAAATTCATTATTATAAATTCACTAATGATGATACCTAAACTTTACATGTGTTAACTTCACATGATAAAATTTAGTATAGGAAATTCTATCATGTTTTTGAAGAAAACACCCAAGGTATATTAAATCCTAGGAAAATGGGGTTCAGTTCTTTTAGGGAAAAGGAGGGAGAGTTTAAAAATCTTAAAAAATAGAGTATTTCAAACAATTTTACAAAACATGGGAAATATTGTTGGTTTACCACTGTGAATTTTTGAGTGGGATACTCCAAAGATCTTATGAATTTGAATCCCATACAATACGGAATTTTTAATAGAAACATTGCTATAATATTTTCTTATTCTATATGGTGAACTAAATAATTACAAAAGATTTTTGTAGGATAAATATGATTGATAACAAGAGTTACATTTTCAAGGTAGTGGTTACATATTTTTATATTCATTGTTTATTTTTTTTCTACTATATTAATGTTCAAATACATAAATACCTTTATTTTGTAAATTTATTTCCAAGGGTGTATGATTCATGATTTTTGAAATAATGTTTTAAATATTTTAAAATTTTATTGGTTTTTTTATTTTATGGTTTAAAAAATATATAATTATTTTAGTTTTTATATTTTTTAAAAGGGGACGATTATTTTTGGAATCCCACATTAAAAAATTGGTTAGAAAGGACATGTTTTTTTTTCAAATAACATGTTTATTCGCTTATGAGAGTGACCTAGTCAACTTATTTGATTAGGTGTGATTCAAGGGAAAAGAATAAATTTGGATATGAAAAATAATTCCATGAATGGTATCAACAAAATTCCATGTTTTGTGGTGCCTTATCTGAATAGGTCCTTTTATTCCTATATAATAAATCCCATTGGGTTGGAAAATTAATTCCAAACATTCCAAATAACTAAAATGATTCATATAAAATGAAATTATTATTAAATAGTTGAATAATGATCAAATGAATTTTGTTTGTGCCCAATAAAAAAATCCTTTTATTACTATCCAGTTTCCAAAGATTCTTCGAAGAATACTCTCTGTAATGTACATGTCTCGAGTATAAAGACACTATTTTTTTCTAAATAGGATTCACCAGAAACCCATAATACTATCAATTTAGTTGGGGGAACCTAAAATTAGGAGAGGTATAATGTTACGTTCCATGGAAATATCTATCTACTACCATAAAATGAAATGGATTTATCCATTACCCATTAATGTATCGCCAATATATCTGACATCTATGACATGTGAAACTCTTCTTAGTGAGTTATTCTAGATTGAATCAGGTATACCCATAATCCATGTGTGTGATCCCCTACTTATGTATTAACATGTTTTATATCCCAATGAGGTTTAGTATAATTGATTGAGAATATTAGATGATCCATCTTAGTTGTTTTATGCTTCAATATGGAATGACCTAAAGAGGATGACCTACTAAATTAGTGACATCTATATAAAGATGCATGATGACTGAGTTCTCTAAAAAAGTGTTACCTTGAATCCTCAAGTATAATACATGGTTTGGTAGTGAAGCTATACATAGCCTTGAGACATGGAATATTCATTTGAGTATATATAGTTCAATTTTCCCCCTTTATTTTGTGATTTAGATATAACTCCCTATATTATGCATTCTGTTCAGTGATTTTGGGGTGTCTTAATAGGTTTGTTTATAAATACCCAACCCCAGTTACCCCGATTCAGTGCCTTTTTTATTACATTGGCTTATTAAATAGGAATACTTATCCTAAAGGACCAAATATTCCAGTAGTTTTTAAAAAAAAGATACAAACATAAGTTCAACATTACAACTCGAAATGAAATAAACCATATAAATTACGCTAGAATCATCCACAAATCCTAGATTATCACTGAAAGTCATTCATAATATTCTTATTCACATATTGGTGAGAGAATAAAAAATAAGAAATGGGTGATCTCATATAATCATTAATGGTAATTAATATAGTGGAAGTAATCAAGAACATAATCACTAGGCATGGTAAGAAACAAAAATTAGACTCCTATAAAAATATACTTCATAATACTATGGTAGGAATAAAATCGGAATGAATAATACCATAATAAAACATAACCATGGATATTATACTAGTCTAATAATCACAAAAATTATCACTAACTTTTTTTATAATGAAGGAATGCATAATGTGGTATATTATAACCATTCAGTCAAAGCCTCATATATGCCAAGGCCATACATAAACTGGTAAAACCCTAAAAAAGTTCTTCTCATGAGACCTACCAATGAACCAAGGGTATATAGTGGGACGCACCTGACACTTACTAAGTCCAATGAATTCCTCATATAAAAGGGGTGAAATATGAATAACATTTACATTAATATTGAAACTAATGTATTAAATGTAAATCACTTTCCTTAATCATTGAACATAACATTATCCATTCAATGTAATATAGTGAATGGTTTCAAGATAGAACATACATATTCAAACTAATAATATCCCATTTAATAAAACATGGTATTTGATAACAAAAAATATTTATCCCAATTAAACATATAAATCAACAATAGTGTTTAAATATATGATAATACTCTAATAAAATCATAGTGTAATTCATGATAGAAATACTCATTTACATTGACAATAAGAGTTATTTTGAAAAAACTATGTATAAAACAATAAATGAATTAAGTTAGTTTTTAATAATAAAATAAGTGATTTCAGAAAAATAATTGTGTGTTAAAACAAGTTATATAGTCTATATGAAAATAGGTAACAATTCTAGAAGTTTTTTTGAAACAACCTTGTCTATCCCGAAGAATTTTTAAAAGATATTTTTTAAAAATGAAAATCCCTTTAAAGTAAAGAAAAATTATGATTTGAAAAAATATATTGAACATTAACATATAATTTATAAATATTACATAATAATAAATAAATAATTTGTTGAGGTAAGTAGAGAATAAGAGTTACCTGAATGAAAATGGAAGTTTTGGTAAAAACCCTTACCTTATACTAAATGTGTTATGTACTTGTACATAAGGTCTTGGAATATGAAATTATACCCATTAATAATTTAATTGTGAAACTATTATACATGTATAAAATTTATTATAATTTCATTAATTTCATTTATGTCCATTTGATAAGTTATAAGATTGAATTTCGTCATTTTATAGTGTTCGTTTCTTGATATTCATGATCGGTTTTCTTGATTATAAGTGTTGAAGTTCATGTAGAATGAATATAATTTTGTAGTATTTAATTGATATATTAGAAATTAACATAAAAAAATAAATTTTTTTTTTATCAATTGGTTACATGGTATTAGATAAGTCATTTAGTGATAATTGTGTATATTTTTATGGCGGTTTTTCGATCACAACAAACTAATTTTGTTCTATTATTTAGTATCATGTACAGATGATGGTTTTATAAACATTAAATAAGAAATGTTAAATAAATTATAATTTATTTAATCCCTAAAATTGGTTTCATGTCCATCTTGGAAGTATAAATTGGAGAAAAAAGGTACATCGTCAATGAAGGTAATAAATTTGCACCTCCCAAACGACGATGTCATTTTTAAAATAAAAGAGAGAGAGAGTTATGAGATTGTTTGTGTATCTTCAATCAAGTGGATATAATTATAGTATATAGATGATATTAGATTTATAATGATCATTTGGATAGTGCGGGTGATGATATAAAAATAAATAAAGAAGGAACATGAAAAGAAAATAAAAAGAATAGAAAACGGATTTCACCTCTTCAATACTCCTCCTTGAGAATCTTTTTAAGGGGATTGATTTTGGTATTTTTGCAATACCAAGAGATTCGGGATGTGGTGAGAGGCTAGGGAATAGTGTTTGTAACACCCCAATCTTCTATGCTACGTTTCCCTTTGAATAATGCAATAGTGTGTGTTGTACGCAACATCGAGTTCTAACACACACCACAACCAATCAAACTAGCCTTTATGAATAGTAATACCTACTTTTAAAAATTTTAGAAATTTTATCTCTAAAAATGGACTTCATTTTTAGATTCGGAGTATCAAATTTAGCCTAAGGTGAAAGTTTGGTACTTTTCGGATAACTATAATATTTTGATGAATAGTGAAAATTACTATATTTTAATTAAAAACAACTTTTTCAATCAAAATAATTAATAGTGATAAATTATGAATTTGAGTGGTTTTAAAGTATATTTATAATATATTTTTACCATTTAATACAATGTTGGTCATTGTACATAATTTCACAATTAAACCGGACATAAACAAGTACAAATCTTTTGATAGTTATTATATCTTAAAAACACGCTCTTTGTTTTGAAAGAGGGAAATAATTTTAAATTAATTTCTGCCACTTATTTGTTTTGAATTTGGAAAAATGGATTCCATATTTGGAATCAAGATGTCTAAATTTTGTAAATAGGTAACTTTTATTTTTATACATTTTGAATAATAACTTCGGTATATATTTTATTTACCACGGTTAAAGGCTAAATCCGGTAAATAAGGGTTAAAAATATAATATTATAATAATACTAAATTACCCTAAAATGTTTCCTAACATTATTGGTGAATATATTTCCAACCATGTGCATCTTTGGGTCGATTTTGGGACCCCATGGATCCACTTGTAGGTGATAGGGTCACATTATTTTAATTAAGTTAAAATAAATACAAAAATGACAAAAGCATATATCTTTTAGAAAAACAATTTTTACAAAGGGTTATATATGTTTGATTTTCGACTATAAATATTAATTAGAAATATAAAAAGATTTACTACATAATTTTATTTTATTTATAATTTTTAGACATTATATAATGTAATTTATTTATGACACAATGATGATGCAGTAAGTATCATAATAGTGAAAAATTAAAATAATTGATATTATAAATACCCAAATAAATATAATTTGAGACTTTTAATGAATTAAAATAATTTTATAAGATAATATGACATATTAGGAGTGATTTAATGGACTTTTTTGTGAAGTAATAATTCTGTCATGATTTTCACAAAAATCAATGTTTCAAATAGTGTCAAAATTGACATAAATAAGTTTTTAAAACAAATATTATATTAATAATTAATAATAAATTCCTAAAAATCTAAGGTTCGGCCAAGATACTTATATCATGATAGGTGTATCATTAATGGACTACATGGGGGTCTCTTGGATGTATATAGTAATTTTATTAACCATATAATATAAAAATACAAAGAGACATTGTAAAAGTTAAACTAATTAACTAAGAGTTAATACTTAAAGATAAGGTTAATATAGTAACCCAAACCTGTCTAAATCCTATTGGTTGAATGGATTTCAACCTATCCTCACCTTAACCTTTAAATAATCTACTTTGGAGCCATTAGAAACTGAATATAAATTTATTATAAAATAATATTTCTAGCTTTTCCAAAGGTGCCCCTCACCCCTCTTATAAAAGGGCACTCCTCCTTCTCACTAATTCACACCATCAGAGCCTTTTTGTTCAGCTAAAACCTGCCCAAATACTCTCTCAACTTCCCTCAATTCATCCTATAGGCCTTACTTTAGTAATAAATCCAACCTAAGGAGCCCTTTTGATCAAATCAAAAGGAAGAACCCGAAGAAGAGGTAATGATTTCACCACCCTTTTTCAAGTTCCTTTCTTCTTCCACTTCTTCTTTCATTGTTATTACCATTATAAAATAATGAATCCAGTATCTCCTATATACTGTAATATTATTATAAATATGGTACAACCATATTGAGTATTATATCAATCCTTTGAATGACATGTCACCATACGTGCGTACGTACGGCTTACCGTCTCCACGTCATGGTGTAATTGTTATTCAATATATTATTATTTGGATGGGTATAATAATGATTTTTAATTAATGTAAATAATAAATATAACATGATAATGATTCTGTATATATTATATACCATCCAATTACATATTATTGTAATATCAAAAGAATGATATTGTCGCTCGTGCGTACGTACAGACTACCGTCTCCACGAACGCGATGAGATTCATTCTCCATCGTATCCATTCAAGTATAATTATCATTTTATGATTTAAAAATAATGTTTAAGGACTTGATATACTTATGGATATGAATAAGATACATCCTATACATGACAAACATGGCTTACATAACAAAACATATCAAAGAAAATGAGTAATTTAACACCCGAAACGACGATAATACTACGATATTATTAACAAAGCAATGTTAAAAGATCATATATGATATCATATTAATATATATGATTCTTGTATAATTTAATAACAATTAATTCACCATTATACATGAGTTTAACCTGCCCTCAACCAAGGAAAAGTACAAGGTAAGGGTTTATTTCACAATCTCTTCATTATCCGAGGTTGTTTATACGTAATAATCTACTGGGACTTCTTTATCATCCACATCCATGTTTCTTAAAAATGTGTTTCAAAACTTTTTTACTATTTACTAGAATTTGGGTTAAAGTCATTTATACCCTTTTTGACTTTTATAAGTGGTTTATAAAGGAATCTTTCTATCGTTTTCCAAACAAGTTCATTTTTAACCTTTTCGACAGAATTAAGGTAAGAATGTCTTTTTTTTAACTTATACGGCGGGTGTGGCTATTTTCTGCCGTTATAAAATCGTTGAAGCTTCCCTTAAAAGATTATAAGAATATTTTCAAAGTAAATGTTTTATTTTATAATTATGTGACTTTTAAATGATTTCAAAAAAGAGAGATATTTCTCTCAAACAGTTTTGATTTCATCTATGTCAACATCCTTTGATGCATTTTATGATTATTTGAAGTTGATTTATTATGATACAAAACATATATATTGTATTGAAGTTTTTGGGATATGTTTGACTATGGATGTGTTATTTTTATACCATTCTTAGTTTATGGATGAGGTATTTACATTTTGTATGCTAGTTTTAATACGAATGTTTATGTTATGTTTAAACCTTTTCATGTGGGAATGCATTGGAATTAATTTTTGGTGGGTGGAGCCCGCTATAGCTCCTCGATGCATCGGTAGGTCTCATGAGACAAACTAGTTTCTTGGCACAAGGCCTTGAAAAAATATTATTTGTATTCTTGTCATGAGGCCTTGGCTATGTGGTTATGATAGTCTGGAATTATGCATTCCATCATTATGAAAGTGGATATTGATATTACATGTGATTATTAGATTAGTATAATATCCATGTGAATAAGTAAATGGAATTATATCATTTTATTTTTGCTATACTATGTTGAAGTTCAAGTTTAAAAGGATTTTGTTTTAGTTATACATTGCCTTAAATGTTTATTCTTATTTATGAAAGTTTCTACTATATTGTTATCCTTACTGGGAATTTGAGCTCACCCCTTTTATATGTTTTATTTTTCATAGGATGTGAATAAGTAATTTATGAATGACCTGTAGGGATAGTATGAGGGGATAAGAGTGTGGACTATAGAGACCATGTTGTTGTAGTTTTCATTTTTATGATGTAATGCTAAACTTTATTAATGTATCTAGTTATTCCAAGGCTACTAAACTAATCGGTCTTTCGAGACTTGATCTTTCTTGTGATCATGCCAATGTTATGTAATAATGAACCGACTTCGGGTAATTGGGGTTGGGGAATTACTGTTGGTATCAGAGGAATTTTAGTACGAACCTTGGAAGCTAGATTTAGATAAACTCTGATTAGAGAACATAGACTTAAGATGGACTTTGAGGATTAGTATAGAAGAACTTCCTATAATTTTGGTATTCTAGATATTTTGTGAGTTTTCTGAGCAATACATCCTTGTCTGGATACAAGCAGGTAGAGGCGGCTCTAGCACAGATGTACCTAGGGGTAAAACCCGAAAACACCACTTTGAGCTAGACTCGAACGGGAACTGGTGCACGACAACATGCCTTGCTGCACTCTTGGTTACGACACTCTCAGGAGTTATGCTTAGGATAACTCTCATTTACTTTACAAATCATTATGAAGGGTTTATGAGTATATACTTCCTTAATGAAAACATTTTAATGATTATGTATTATATACATAAATAGTTCAATTTATGTTAAGTGTTTTATAAGTATGAAATTATGTATTTTTATTCATAAACTGATCTAGTTTATGCCATTGTTTAGAAATGGAGCCTACTGGAAGAAATGGAAACTGAATCAATGCACGCACACCATGTAAGGATTTCCCTCCTACTCACGATAATTATAGTGGAGCAGGTGATGAAACTGGTGTCGATCAGCAAATCACCATACTAGGACAACTCACTCAGGTTATGAATAATAACCTTACCCGTATGGAGCACCCTGATCCACAGCGTGGAGGAACAATGTTAGATCCCTTCATGAGGAAACAACCACAAACGTTCAATGGGAGTACAAATCCATTGGTAGCTGAGCAATGGATAAGTTCCCTAGAGAAAATATTTCAGGCTTTGGGAAGTAGTGAAAGGGAAAAATTTATCATGGCAGTTTACCGCCTCACTGGAGATGCTAATAAATGGTGGTCATTGATTCAAAACATGAAGGAATATGATGAAGTATAAAATATGGAATGGAGGAAGTTCAAAGATCTATTTTTAGAAAAATACTTTCTTCATGACCATCGAGCAGATATGGAAAGGCAATTTCTGAGTCTGAGACAAAAGGAGGATGAGAATGTCGCAAAGTATGAGGCTAACTTTAAAATGATAGAAAGGTATGCTAGAGATTATATACATAACCCAAGAAGTAAGATTGATTGTTTCTTTGATGGGTTAAAACCATTTCTCCATCGAGCATTAGTCTCACAATCCTTCTCATCATACGAAGACATTGTCTCATGTGCTATCAAGACAGAAAAGGAATTCTCTAAGTCTTACGACTTTAAAGAAAAGCAAGAGAAGAAGAGATCTGCTGATAAATCTAGGAATGGAAATTAGGGGAAGAAGGGAAAGGTTGAATATCCATCCAGTGGTAAATGCGGGAAGAAACACCCTGGTACTTTCTTGAAGGGAATGGGTGTCTGTTACATGTGTGGTGAAAAAGGCCACCAAACTCGTGATTGCAAAGGGAAGAAGGAAGCTACCAATGTTCAGTGCTACAATTGTAGATATATGGGACATTATGCAAATTAATTTCCTAAGCATCAGGGGAACTTACCTCAGAAAATCCCAAGGGATCAAGGCCAAGCTTATGCTATCAGTACTGCTAAGGTAGAAGCTCTGAAAGACGTGGTGGCAGGTAATTTAATGGTTTCCTCAAGTTTAGAAAATGCATTATTTGATTCTAGATCATCGCATTATTTCATATCTTCCCAGTTTGATAAGAAAATTAGATATTTCCAATTTGATTTAACAAGGGAGTTGTCAGTTAAAACTCTTAAGGGAAGTATCATTGCAACAAAGTTTTGTGAATCAGTCCCCATTAGAGCACATAAATTTTCTTTTATCTGTTGATCTCATCGTCATACCTATGATTTAGTTTGATATAATCCTCGTCATGGATTTTATTTCGGACCATGATGAGCAGATTTATTGTAAGAAGAAGTAGGTTACAATTTTTGATGATGATGACAAGGAACACCTTATCTTTAGAGCAGAATCGTCACCACCTAATTCTTATATAGATCCACCCCCAGTAGCTCAACTAAATTCAATTATTGGGGAGGAAGAGGATGAAATTATAGTGGGTGAGGAAAGGAATTTTCAAATATAGGATGTACCTATTGTGAATGAATATGTAGATGTTTTTCTAGAAGATTTACCCAGACATACTCTAGAACGAGAAGTTGAGTTTTCCATTCATTTAATTCCTGGATCAAGGCCTATATCGAAGACCCCTTATAGAATGGCCACTGTAGAATTAGTTGAACTAAAGAAACAACTAGAGGAACTGAGTAATAAGGGATTTATTCTCCCTAGTGTTTCTCCATGGGGATCCCCTGTTCTTTTTGTTAAAAAGAAAGATGGATCTATGAGGTTATGTATCAACTATAGGGAGATTAATGCTATAACAATAAAGAACAAGTATCCCCTACCTTGCATTGATGATTTATTTGACCAACTGCATGGAGCTCAATACTTTTCAAAGATTGACCTTCGATATGGATACCATCAGTTGTGTGTGAAGAAGGAAGACATTCTGAAGACAACATTTCGAACCAGGTACGGGCATTACGAGATTATAGTAATGTCTTTTGGATTGACTAATGCACCCTCTGTATTCATGGATCTGATGAATAAAGTTTTCAAGGAATATCTCAATGAATTTGTGGTGGTATTTATTGATGATATCTTGTTATACTCCAAAATCTACAAGGATCAGGAAAATCACTTGCGCATTATCCTGAAGACTCTGAGAAGACAGGAATTATATGGGAAGTTTAGCAAGTGTGAATTCTGGCTTCATGAGATTTCTTTTCTTGGCCATATTGTCTCTAAAGATGGAATCTCTTTTGATCCTTTTAAGACCAAGGCAATCCAAGAATGTCTATCACCGACGAGTATAACTGAGGTACGTAGTTTTATTGGTTTAGAAGGTTATTATCGATGTTTTGTCCAGAATTTTGCCCGGTTGTCTAACCCATTAACAAAGCTCACACGTAAAGGGGTTAAATTTGTTTGTACAAAAGAGTGTGAATAATGTTTCGAATAACTGAAGAGAAGATTAGTCAATTATCCTATATTGACTCTACCATCGGGGAATGATGGGTTCGTTATTATTAGTGATGCATCGAAGAAATGACTTGGTTGTGTCCTTATGCAGAATGATAGGGTTATTGACTATGCATCACGATAGTTGAAAATTCATGAACAAAACTATCCTACTCATGATCTCGTATTTGCAGCTGTGATCTTTTCTTTGAAGATATGGAGGCACTACCTCTATGGTGAAAAATGTGAGATTTATACTGATCACAAGAGTTTGAAGTATATTTTCTCACAAAAAGAACTCAACATGAGGCAAAGGATATGGCTTGAATTACTCAAGGATTATGATTTCATGATACACTTCCACCCAAGGAAGGCAAACAAGGTAGCATATGCTTTGAACAGAAAAGATCATGGAGTTTTGAACAATATGAGAATTGAAAGGGATCCAATTTTCATGGATCAAGTGAAGATGGACATGGGAATAACAGGGGAATGTGAAACATCAATGATTTTTCAAATGGTTGTCAAACACTCTTTACTAGAAATGATTAAGAGTTCTCAGACCGATGATGAATAATTTCAAAAGAAGATTAAAGCTGTGAATGATTGGAGATTGAGAGACTTTGTGTATGAAAGTGGAATTTTGAAATTTGGGAAGAGACTTTGTGTTCTCGATATAACTGATCTAAAAAGGGAATTGCTGTATCATGCTCATAGTTCCAATTTCTCTATACACCCTAGGAGAACCAAAATGTATATAGATTTGAAGGAACATTTTTGGTTGGACAACATGAAGAGGGAGATTGCGGATTTTTTTTCAAGATGTATGGTTTGTCAACAAGTGAATGATGGAAGGCAACAGCCTGTTGGAGTATTGCAACCTCTTCCCATACCTAAGTAGAAATGGGATAATATCATGATGGACTTTGTCATGGGACTACCAAAGACTCCTAGAAGGAACGATTCAATATGGGTTATTGTTGATCGTCTTACCAAGTCAGCACATTTTCTTGCTATAAGAGAAGATCTACCACTGGAACGTCTATCAAGACTATATATTGATGAAGTTGTGAGACTTCATGAAGAAAACGATGGAAAAGGTGAAGGTAATCCAAAACCATATCAAAGCAGCTCAAAGTAGGTAGAAGAGCTATGTTGATAATTGAAGGAAGGATTTGGAATTTCAAGTCAGTGATCATGTTTTCCTGAAGGTATCTCCATGGTAGGGAGTCATACGTATTGGTAAGAATGATAAATTGAGTCCCAGGTACATCGGACCTTTCGAAATTCTAGAACGAATTGGGGCTGTAGCTTACCGATTGGCAATGCCGCCAATTCTCTCCAAAGTTCATGATGTGTTCCACGTATCTTTGTTAAGGAAATACATGCCTAACCCAATGCATGTAATCACCTATGAGGAATTAGAACTGGAACCTGATCTGTCTTATTGCAAAGAGCCCGTCAGATTCTTGATACGAGAGAACAAGTATTGAGAAACCGAACGACTCGTCTGGTAAAAATCTTGTGGAGAAACCATAAGATGTAAGAGGCAACATGGGAACCTGAGGAACTTATGATGAAGAACCACCCAAGTCTTTTCATGCGGTAGTATTCTAGAAATTTCGAGGACGAAATTATTTGAAGGAGGGGAGAATGTAACACCTCAAGCTTCTACGGTACATTTCCCTTCGAAAAATGCAATAGCGTGTGTTGTACGCAACATCGAGTTCTAACACACACCACAACCGATCAAACTAGACGTTATGAATAGTAATACCTACTTTTTAAAATTTTAGAAATTTTATCTCTCAAAATGGACTTCATTTTTGGATTTGGAGTATCGAATTTAGCCTAAGGTAAAATTTTGGTACTTTTGAGATAACTTTAATATTTTGATGAATAGTGAATATTACTAAATTTTAATTTAAAACAGCTTTTTTAATCAAAATAATTAATAGTGATAAATTATGAATTTGAGTGGTTTTAAATTATATTTAGAATATATTTTTACCATTTAATACAATTTTGGTCATTGGACATAATTTCACAATTAAACCAGACATAAACAAGTACCAATATTTTGATAGTTATTATATCTTAAAAACACGCTTTTTGTTTTGACAGCGGGAATTAATTTTAAATTAATTTCTGCCAATTCTGTGTTTTGAATTTGAAAAAATAGATTCCATATTTGGAATCAGGATGTCCAAATTGTGTAAATAGTTAACTTTTATTTTTAGACATTTTGAATAATTACTTCGGTAAATATTTTATTTACCACGGTTAAAGGGTAATCCGGTAAATAAGGATTAAAAATAATATTATAATAATACTAAATTACCCTAAAACGTATCCTAACATTATTTGTGGATACATGTCCGACCATGGGCATCTTTGGGTCGATTTTGGGACCCCATGGAGCCACTTGTAGGTGATAGAGACACATTATTTTAATTAAGTTAAAATAAATACAAAAATGACAAAAGCATATATCTTTTAGAAAAACAATTTTTACAAAAGGTTATATATGTTTTATTTTAGACTATAAATATTCATTAGAAATATAAAAAGATTTCATACATAATGATATTTTATTTATAATTTTTAGACATTAAATAATATAATTTATTTATGACACAATGATGATGAAGTAAGTACCATAATAGTGAAAAATTAAAATAATTGATATTATAAATACCCAAATAAATATAATTTTAGACTTTTAATGAATTAAACTAATTTTATAGGATAATATGACATATTAGGATTGATTTAATTGAATTTTTGTGAAGTAATAATTCTGTTATGATATTCAAAAAAATCAATTTTCCAAATAGTGTCAAAATTGACATAAAAGAGTTTTTAAAACAAATATTATATTATTAATTGATATTAAATTCCTAAAAATATAAGGTTCAGCCAAGAGACTTATATAATGATAGGTGTATCATTAATGGACCACTTGGGGGTCTCTTGTATGTATATTGTAAGTTTATTAACCATATTATAAAAAAATAAAAAGAGACATTGTACAAGTGAAACTAATTAACTAAGAGTTAATACTTAAAGATAAGGTTAATATAGTAACCCAAACCTGTCTAAATCCTATTGGTTGAATGGTTTTAGACCTATAACCACCTTAAACTTTAAATAATACACTTTGTAACCATTAGAGACCGAATATTAATTTATTATAAAATAATATTTCTAGCTTTTCCAAATGTGCCCCTCACCCCTCTTATAAAAGGGCACTCCTCCTTCACATTAATTCAAACCTTCAAAGCCTTTTGGTTCATCCAACCCCTGAACAAATACTCTCTAAACTTCCCTCACTTAATCCTAGAGGAATTTCTTTAGTCATAAATCCACCTTAAGGAGACCTTTTGATCAAATCAAAAGGAAGAACTCGAAGAAGAGGTAATGATTTCACCACCCTTTTTCAAGTTCCTTTCTTCTTACACTTCTTCTTTCTTTGTTATTCCCATTCTAAAATAATGAATCTATTATCTCCTATATACTGCAATATTATTATAAATATGGTACAACCATATTCAGTATTATATCCATCCTTTGAATGACGTGTCACCATACGTGCATACGTACGGCTTACTGTCTCCACGTCGTGGTGTAATTGTTATTCAATATATTATTATTTGGATGGGTATAAAAATGATTTTTAATTCATGTAAATAATAAATATAACATGATAATTATTCTTTATATATGGTATACCATCCAATTACATATTATTTTAATATCAAAAGAATGATATTGTCGCTCATGCGTACGTACAGACTACCGTCTCCACGAACGCGATGAGATTAACTATCCATTGTATCCATTCAAGTATAATTATCATTTTATGATTTAAAAATAATGTTTAAGGACTTGATATCATTCTGTATATGAATAATATACATCATATCCATGACAAACATGGCTTACGTAACAAAACATATCAAATAAAACGTGTAAGTTAACACCCGAAACGACGATAATACTAAGATATTATTAACAAGGAAATGTTAAAAGATCATATATGATATCATATTAATATATATTATTCTTGTATAATTTAATAACAATTATTTCACAATTATACCGGAGGTTAACCTACCCACAACCAAGGAAATTTACAAGGTAAGGGTTGATTTCACAATCTCTTCATTATCCGAGGTTGTCTATACGTAATAATCTAATGAGACTGCTTTATCATCCACATCCATGATTCTTAAAAATGTGTTTCAAAACATTTTTACTATTTACTAGAATATGGGTTAAAGTCATTTATACCCTTGTTTACTTTTATAAGTGGTTTATAAAGTAATCTTTCCGTCGTTTTCAAAACAAGGTCCTTTTTGACCTTTTCGACAGAATTAAGGTAAGAATGTCTTTTTTTTTACTTATACGGCGGGTGCGTCTATTTTCTACCATTATAAAATCGTTGAAGCTTCCCTTACAATCTTATAAGAATATTTTCAAAGTAAATGTTTTCTTTTATGATTATGTATCTTTCAAATGATTTAAAAAAAAGAGATATTTCTCTCAAACAGTTTTTATTTCATCTATGTCAACATCCTTTGATGGATTTTATGATTATTTGAAGTTGATTTATTATGATACAAAACTTCTATATTGTATTGAAGGTTTTGTGATATGTTTGAATGTGGATGTGTTATTTTTATACCATTCATGGTTTATAGATGAATTATTTACATTTCATATGCTAGTTTTAATACGAATATTTATGTTATTTTTAAACTTTTTCATATGGGAATGCATTGGACTTAATATATGACGGGTGGAGCCCGCTATAGCTCCTCGATGCATCAGTAGGTCTCATGAGAAAAACTACTATCTCAGCACAAGGCCTTGACAAAATATTATTTGTAGTCTTCGCATGAGGCCTTGGCTATGTGGTTATGATAGTCTGGCATTATTCATTCCATCATTATGAAAGTGGTTATTGATATTGCATGTGATTATTCGATTAGTAGAATATCTATGTGAATAATTAAATGGCATTATTTCATTTTATTTTTTCCATACTATGTTGAATTTCAAGTTTAAAAGACTTTTGTTTTAGTTATATATTTCCTTAAATGTTTATTCTTATTTATGAATGTTTCTGCTATATTGTTATCCTTACTGGGCATTTGAGCTCACCCTTTTTCTATGTTTTATTTTTCCCAGGATGTGAAGAAGTAATTTATGAATGACCTACAGGGATAGTATGAGGGGATAAGAGTGTGGACTATGGAGACTATGTTTTTGTGGTTTTCATTTTTATGATGTAATGTTAAACTTTATTAATGTATCTAGTTATTCCAAGGATACTAAACTAATCGGCCTTTCGAGACTTGATCTTTCTTGTGATCATGCCAATGTTATGTAATAATACACCGACTCTGGGTAACTGGGGTCGGGGCATTATAGTGTTTTGGAATAAATTTGATAATATTAAAGTCTTATATAAGTGAGGATAAGAGGGAGTGAGGGGTGGTTTTTATAGTGGAGGAGAGGGGTGATTTTTTAATATATTATTCAATATTTAATTAATTTTATCAAGACAAGAAATAGTGTTTGATTATTGTAGAAAAAATAGTAATATGTAAATTTGTGTTCTAACTAATGGTTTCTTACATTATTTATGATGAAATTAATAGCGTATTTATCTTATAATGTATTTATATCATAATTTATCATGTTTTACTATTCACTAAAAATTTAAGTATTTCAGAAAAATCTCAAAAATTCACCCTAACCATTTCCCAGTGTGTATAATCTAGAAATAGGTTACCTTTTATAGAAATAATATGAGAAATTGAATTTTTAATTAAAATCTCCTTTTACTAGAGAAATGTTGTTTTTAAAATTAAAACTGATTCTATAACACCTAGAAAATTTAACAATGGTCTTGTTAAATTATCCTAAAATCATTGGACAAAAAAATATTGATTTATGAATATATTATAAGAAAATTAGTTTTATTTTAATTCAATTTATTAATTATAAACTTTTAATTAAATATTTATTACTCATAAAAATACCACCTCATAATTATTTTTCAAAAATATTCACTTACTTATACCATTATATCATAATTTAATTTATAAGGTGCCTAAAGTTTATTTATACACTCATGGGTTAGGTTACTATTCATAAGGTCCATATTACTGTTCATAAAGGTAACATTAAAATTCATAAGGTTCATGTTACAATTCACCAAAAAATTAAGTTGATCATATTAGACATTTAATATCTTACTGAATACAACTGTGTATGTCATTTTTTCTAAACTCAAATCACTAAAGCAGAAAAATGAAGTTATAAATATTTATCTGTAAATCATTTGGGTGTTACATTTCCCCCCCTTGCAAAAATTTCATTCTTGAAATTTCATAAGGTTACTCATAAAAATATATGGGTAGTTATTCATGATAAGTTCCTCAGGATCCCACGTCACTTCTTTAATTTTATGATTTTTTCAAAGTACCTTTACCAGCCGAGTCATCTGATTCCTGAACACCTGTTCTTTAGTGTCTAGAATCTGAATAGCCTCTTCATAGTAAGCTAATTCAGGTTCCAATTCAATTCATTCTGTAGTGAGGACATGCATTGGGTCTATCATTTACATTCATAACATTAAGACATGGAATACATTATGGACTTTAAAAAGGATAGGTGGAATCACCAAATGATAATTTCCAGCTCTAACTCTCTCCATAATTTCAAAATGACCTATGTACCTAGGGCTCAGTTTCCCTTTCTACCCAAATCATATAACACTCTTCCATAGAGTTACTTTCAATAAAATGTGATCTTCCACTTCAAATTCCAAATCCATTATTAGATAAAGGGCTTAGATCTTTTGACTGATTTGAGCTACTTTGATATGAGTTTGAATAGTATATACCTTCCTTGTTGTTTCCTCCACAAGCTTTAGTCCCACAATATTCCATTATATAACTACATCCCAACAAGTTGGTGTAAAAAATATCATTATGTACAATGATTCTTATGGTTCCATTTGAATACTATAATGTAACTATTTTTGTAGGAAAACTCCCCCAAAAGTAAATACAAATCCCACATAAATTGAAAGTCAAGTGAACATGATCTCAACATGTATTATAAAGTTTAGATCATCCTTTCTAATTCCTCTTTAGTTTGAAGGTGATAAGAAGTACTCAATAAAATCTCAGTATCCAAATATTTCTGAAGACTTTTCTAAAATTTCAATGTAAATTTTGGATCATGATCAGATAATATTGAAATAATTTCTCCATAAATCCTTTAAAATTCATTAATATAGAGTTGTGTAAGGCAATGGAATGGAAAATCATCCCTTATAGTGATGAATTGTGTATATTTCATAATTTGATCCACAATTACAAATATTGAATCATTTTTCTTGGAGTTTTCATTATTCCAATGACAAAATCCATGGTGATTTCATCCCATTTCTAAGTAGGAATGGGTATGGGTTTCACAAATCTCGTAGTATGTTGTATTTTAGCCTTGACATGTTGATAAAATAAACACCTTGATACATAATTAGTAATTTCCTTCTTCATGTTATCCCAGCAAAATATTTCTTACAAATTTCTATAAACATAGTGCTACTAGGATGTATAGAGAAATTTGAACAATAGGAATCATCCAATAACTCCTTTTTTAGCTCATGTATTGAAGGAACACAAATCCTCATCCCAAATTTCATAATTCCATCCTCATACATGATGTCTGTTAACTTTCCCTCATTCACAACATTAATTTTCTTTTGAATATTCTCATCATCCGAATAAGAAATTTTAATCTTTTATAATAAATATGGTTGTAAAACCAACTGAAAACGTAATGATAATTCACCTTCTATGATAATTTCCATATCTGTCTTAACTAGATTCATGAACACAGGATCCCTATCAACCATCATTTTTTTAGAACTCAATGACAATTCCTAGTCATAGCATCATCCACCTTATTTTCATTCCCTAAGGGGTAGTTTTTTCAATAATAAAAGTATTTAAGAAACTCGACCCATCTCATTTTCCTCATGTTGATTTCCTTCTGTGAGAAGATATATTTCAAAATCTTGTGATCTGTATATATTTCCTATATTTTACTATAAATATAATGTCTCCATATCTTCAAGGAAAATGTTACAACTTCCATCTCAACATCATGAATTAGATTTTTCTTTTCATCAGTTTTTAGCTTCCTTGATGCATATGAAATAACTCTATCATTATATATAAGGAAACATCCAAGTACTTTCATTGATGCATCACTATAAATCAAAAATCCATCACTTATTGGTGGTAGATTCAAGATCATGGAATTCATTAATATCCTATTAAATTATTCAAAAAATTCTTCACATTCTTTTCTACAAGCGCACTGAACCCCTTTACGAGTAATCATGGTTAATGGGTTAGCTAATTGGGAGCAGTTCTGAATGAAATGCCTATAATATCCATATAAACCAATAAAACTATGTATCTTGTTTATGTTCGTTGGTGTAGGTTATTCTATAACTACCTTTATCTTCGCATAATCAACTAATATTCCACCCTTAGAGACAATATGTCTAAGAGAAGAAATTCTTTGGTGCCATAAATCACGCTTTCTAAACATCCATATAACTTGTTTCTTATAATAGTGTTTAGAATAATGTGTAAGTGATTCTTAAAATCTTCGTATATTTTTTATTATACCATGATATCATAAATAAATTGCATGATGAAGTCATTAAGATATTCCTTGAAAATGATCTTTATTAGATCCCTGAAAATAGAGTGTGAATTAGTCTGTACAAAAGGCATTACTATAAACTCGTAATTCCCATACCTAGTTCTAAAATATGTCTTTGGAATATCTTCTTTCCTCACACACCATTGAGGCTATCAATATTGAAGTTCAATCTTTGAAAAATATTGGTCTCTATGAATTTGATCAGATAAATAATCTATGCAAGTAATAAGATACTTGTTCTTTATTATGATAGCATTGATCTCCTATAGTCAATTCAAAACCTCATGGATCCATCTTTCTTCTTAACAAAATGAATAGGGGGTCCCCATGGAGAAACACAGGGAAGAATAAATCATTTATCAATCAATTCCTCTAGTTTTTTCTTTATCTATACTAATTCCACTATGGCCATCCTATAAGGATTCATTGATATATGTATTAAACTGGGAATTAAATCAATAGAGAACTAAACTTCTGGATTTGGAGGATATCTACGTAAATCCTTTGAAAAACATCAACATATTCTTTCAAAATTTGTACATCCTCGATTTTATCATTTCATACCACACCCATAGATATTCCATTCTCTTCCTCCCCAATAATTGAATTCAATAGGGCTACTAGGGGTGCATCTGGATAAGAATCAAATGGTGAGGTTTCTTCCCTAAATATAAATGACTCTATATCGCTCTCAAAAATTGAAACTTCCATCTTCTTGTAAGAGATGTTTGAATCATAATTTGAAATAAAATTCATCCTAGGAATTATATCAAAGTTAATCTTGGTTTTAATTGTAAGATGAGAATCTTAACCATGTTTATGTGTCATAAGAGGGACTGATCGACACATATTTATTGCAATGATGCTTTCCTTAAGAGTTTTGAATGACAACTCCTTTATTAAATAAATTTGAAAATAACTAATTTTATAGGAAATTGGAAGATATAAAAGAATTCAAGGATAAAAAATCAAATAAATCATTGGATGTGATTGAGGAAATGATTAAATTACATGCCACAACATCGTTATGAACATCAACCCCAGCAGGTGTGACCGCATAAGCTTTTTGTTGCTCCCTTTCCTTATTTGGGGGAATTTTCATTGATTATTTGTAAATTAAAGTGAATAATGTACCATATAATTACAATTATAGAATTTAACATTGGAAGACTATTTCATTCCCTTTAAATCATAGGAATGGTGTTCTTTTTCTCCACACCTGTAATAAATGCCTACTCCCTTCAAAAATGTACCTAGGTGTTTTTTCCATAATTAAAACAGGGTGGAAAGTAAACTCTTCTCTCATTCCCCATTTCTATATTTCCTTTTACTATGTGTTTATAATCCCTCTTATTCTATTTATTTACATTCAAGCCATATGACTTAGATAATTCCTTTTCTATCTTGATAGCACATGAGACTATATCTTTATATGAGGAGAAATTCAGGTAGACTATTTCCGTTTGAAGGAACAATTTTAAACTATATAATAATATATCACACTTGCTCATTAGATTACATATATAGTCCATGACATTAATTTCTAACCTTGTAAATTTCTATTCATACTTGGTAAAATTCTCATCTTCTTTATACCTCGAATTCAAGAATTTTCCTTCCATATTCGCTTGTTGTTCGTGGAGAAAATATTTTTCTAGTAAAATTTCCTTAAAATCCCTCTATTACAAATTTTCAATCTCTTCCCCCTAATTTTTGTTTATAAGTAATAACAACCATTCATCATCATCTCGTGGTAGATGATACACTACTATGGCAACCTTATCCCTTTTGTTACCTCCCAAAGAGAGAGATGTCTTCTCTAAGAAACTTATTCACTACTCTACTACAAATGGGGTTTAGTCCAATTAAATGATGGAGGTTTTTTTACATAAAGTATTTGAATATTTCCCCTTAACTTTATGGATTTGGAATCTCGATACAGGTAAAGTTATTTTTCATAACCTGATCCGGTTATCCTTGTATAGTTATACATTTCTCATCTCCAGTCATAGATCCGGAACCAATATCTTTATCTTTCATAGGATTAAAATCCCAACATGGAATATACGTGTTTATGTGGTTTCAATTACTTATACAAGGAACCATTTATAAATAATGCAATAAACTAAATTAGGTTATGAATCATAATGTATAATGTCAAAATAGAAAAAAATAACATAAATTGAAATTTTATGCATGTCTAATATCACATCATAAGCATTGTTTTTTAGAACATATTTACATTTAAATACTTCATAATGGTTATGAAAAAATTGTGAATTATCTTAAGCATATCTCCCTAGATGGTCATACTAGGTGCATAGTAAGGCCTGTTGTCGTGTACCAGTTTACCTAGAGTCTGGCCCGGATCACCTTTTAGGAGTTGTTACTCCCAGGTACATATGTTCCAGAACTACATCCACATGTACTATTTAGTTAGGGAATTATTTTCTAGGAAGTTCAATGTAATATATAACATACAAAAATTATAATATGTTCTTGTATGCTTATCCCCAAATTCTATATTAGGGTTTTTTCACTAATATATGTTTTTATATCTTATTTCCAAGGATTCTACTAAAATTCCTATGATACCAATTGTAAATACCATACCCCAGTTGTCAAGAGTTGGTTTATTACTTCATTACATTGACATATTAAAAATTAAGATGCATCCTGAAGGACCGAATAGTTTAGTAGTCTTAGATAAAAAAGATACATAACTAAGTTTGGCATTACAACTTGAAATGAAATATAACATATAAATTCCATTGGAATCATCCACAACTCCAAAATT
Organism: Viscum album; assembly: GCA_963277665.1. Classification (NCBI taxonomy): domain Eukaryota; kingdom Viridiplantae; phylum Streptophyta; class Magnoliopsida; order Santalales; family Viscaceae; genus Viscum; species Viscum album. Next base: position 111,266 of record CAUJRU010000312.1, on the reverse strand, counting down.
ATCTTCACAAGTCATTTATAACATACTTCATTGAATCCTGGGGAAAAATAAAACATAATAAAGCAGAGATCTCAGTTTCTCAGTGAGGGTAAGTAATACGGTGAAAGTAATCATAAACATAAATACTATTCATGGTGATAAACTAAACACACATGCCTTTAAATATATACTTTAGCATAATATGGCTGGAATAAAAGATGAATGAGTAATTAAATAATTATACATAACCATGGAAATTATACTGGTCAAATAATCACTTGGACTACCACTTACATGTTTCATAATGAGGTAATTCGTAATATGAAACATCATAACCATTCAGTCAAGGCCTTATGCGAATACTATACATAAATAGGTAAAAACCAAACTAGTTTGTCTCATGAGACCTACATATGCACATAAGAGCTATAGAGGGATCCATTCAATACATACTAATTCTAATTCATTCCTCATATGAAAGAGTTGAAACATGAACAACATATGCATTCATATTTAAACTAACATATGAAATGTAAATCACTTTCCTCAATCGTTAAACAAAACACTACCCATTCAAAGTAATATGGTAAATGGTTTCAAGATATCACGTCCATAGTTAAACTAATCATATCACATTCCATAAAACATGGTATATGATATCATAAAATAATAACCCCACTTAAATATATTAATCAATAATAGTGTTGAAATATATGAAAATACTCTTATAAAATCATCATGTAATTATTAATAGAAATACTCTTTTACTTTTAAAACAAGAGAATTTTGGAAAAATATTTGTATAAAAATATAAGTTAATTGATTTACTTTTTTAATTAAGAAATAATTAATTTTATATAAATAATGGCTTCTAAAAACATATTATAGATTTTATATGAAAATAGGTAAGAATTTGAGAAGTTCCTTTGAAACAACCCTTTTTATGAGGAAGAATTTTTGAAATATTCTTTTAAAGCATGTAACTCCCCATCAAGTAATTAGGATTATGATTGGTACACATATATAAAAAATTAAAACATAATTTATTAGGATTATATAATAATAAATAATAATTTCATTGAGATAAGTAGAGAATAATAATAACCATAATGGAAATGGAGTTCAGGTAGTAAACCCTTACATTATGCTCGAATGTGTTATGTACTTGACCTTAATGTCCTAGAATATAAAATTAGAACCATTAATAATTTAATTAAGAATATATTAAATATTTATAAAAAAATTATAATTTTATTAAGTTCATTTATGGATTTTTGATAAGTTATAAGATTGAATCGTGTCATTCTGGAGTGTTCATTTCTGGATATTCACGATTGGTTCGCTTGATTAAATGTATAGAAGTTCACATGGAATGGATATAATTTTAAAATATTGAATTTATATATTATTAATTAATATACATATGTTCAAATGGTTATATTTATATTTTGTTTATATGGTATTAGATAAGTCATTTAGTGATAATCGTTTACATTTTTACAGAGGTTCGATGATCACAACGAAATAGTTTTGTTTATTATTTAGTATCATGTACAAATTATGGATGCATAATCATTAAATAAGATATAATAAATATTATATAATTTTATCAAACCATAAATAAAATTCATGTCCATACATGAAGGAGAAATTTAATAATGGCGGTTCGTCGTCAATGAAGGTTATAAATTGGCACCTCTCGGACAATGATTTTGTTTTTAAAATAAAATTGATAGAGTAAGATGATTGATGATGTATATTACTTTAACAAGATATAATTCCAATATATATATTATATTATAGTTATCATGGTCATTTTTAAAGATTATGTGAGTTGATGATAACAAATAATAAAGGAACCTGAAAAGAAAATAAATGGAATAGGAATAGGATTTTACCTTTTGGAAACTCCACCTTGTGAATCTACTTAAGGGGATTTATTTTGGTATTTTGGAAAGACCAAGAGAAAAAGTACATGATTATAGGCTATAAAAGAGTATTTGGGTAGAAATTTGATAAGAATAAAGGCTTATAGAAGTGATAGGAAGAGTAAATGAGGGGTGGTTTTTATAGTTGATAAGGGTGTTTTTTTAGATTTTGTTCATTATTTTATTAATTTACTCAATACAAGAAATAGTGTTTTATTCATGTGAAAAAAATAGTAATAAGGTCATGTGAGTTATAACTAATGGTTTCTAAAATCTTCCATGATTCAAGGAATAGTTTATTTATCTTATAATGCATTTATACCGTAAATTACCTTATTTTAGTATCCAGCAAAAATTCATGTTTTTTAGAAAAATCCTAAAAATTTACCCTTACAATTTTTCGATGTATAAAATCCAAAAATGGAATCCATTTTATCAAAATAATATGACAAAATTTATTTTTAACTAAAATCATCCTTTAATTTAAAAATACAGTTTTTAAAATTAAAACTATTTTTATAACACCCTGAAAAATTAACTAAGGTCTTATTAAATTATCCTAAAATCATAGGATAAAAAAATATTGATTTATGAATACATTATATGAAAATTAAAATTATTTTAAATCAATTTATTATTTATAAATTTGTAATTAAATATTTATTACTCACAAAAATTATAACACTTAATTGTTTTATTAAAACATTCCCCTACTTACTCTATTATTTCATACATTCATTTATAGTGTGCCCAAATTTTATTTATACTCTAATGGGTGATGATGCAATTCGTAATCTTTATATTAATATTCATAATGGTAACATTACTATTCATAATGGTAATGTTACTATTCACCAAAAAAAGTAAGTTGATCCTATCAGACTCTAAATATCTTACTAAACGCAACCATGTATGTCATTTTTTCAAAATTCAAATCACATAAGTGGAAAACTAAGCTATAGTAATTTATTTGTAAATCCACGGGTTGATAAAATGTTTATAATCACCCCTATGTGGGATCTTCCCACACATTTCATGTATTATATAGATGAAAATCCTTTTGATGGAGTCTTCGGTGGTCAAGAGTAGGGGGATATTAGTTGGCATACACATAACAGAGATGTATCCCAGAGTTGTGGTTTGGTCGCAATCCCCATTTATTAGCTTGTTATACTTATTTATATTATTGGAAGTGTAGAAACCCATTATTTGTATTTGATATATATGTATATATATATATAATTTTATTTCTTTGATGTCTTTTGTTACATGAAATATCATCTTATCTTGTGCTACATGCGACACTGAGTTTCTATGAATCACGTTTTATTACTATAATAATTTAAACCAGAAAATTATAACAAGTCTATTTGAATGGTGGGTATAAATAAGATTAACCAAATTATAAAAATATGGTTTATACATTTATATATAATTCTATGAAAAATTAATTCTAAATGAATGTAAATCCCTTGTTAAAATAAAATGAAATTTTTTTTTGAAAAATTATTTAAATGTGCACAGTATGTTTTATAAAAGAAATAAAAAAATAACTCTTGTTGGATTATATTAATGAAATATATATTTATATAATATATTCAATCTAAATTTTAACTTTCATTGAATTTTTTTATTCATGATATATGAACAAATCCAATTTTATGCATAAAATATATAATTTTTTAAAAACACATTTTTACATCCCGTTGATGGAGCACCTATTTTAAATCCAGTTTCTGAAACTTTTATAAATTATATTTGAAAAAATAAAATTATTATTTGAAATTAGAATATAAAAATTTACTTTGGATGATATTTTGGATTTTTTCTGTTATGTTTAATCTTTTGGTGAATAGTGAAAAATATTCCATTTTAATTAGAAATAGCTTTTTCATCTACATAATTTCAAGTGTTAAATTATATTTTTAGTTGGTTTTAAATTATAATTAGATAAAATTATTATTAGTTAATAAAATTTAGTTCATTTTAATAATTTTCACATTGAATTTGGATAAAAAAACATTTCAATCTTTTGAACATTTTAACTTTAATAACCTTTTTATTTGTCCCTTATAAACGGTTAATATTTATGTAATTTCTAAAAATTGGGTGAATAAAATTTTGAAAAATGGATTATATATTCGTAATTATAATGTCTAAATTTATTAATTTGTCCCATTTTATTTTTTAACAATATAAATAGTAACTTTAGTGATTTTTATTCCCACAATTAAGGGTTAATCGGGTAATTGAGGGTAAAAAGAATATTTAATTTTTGTTTAAAAAACTTCCCTAAAACATTCAAAAAATTTATTGGATAAATTTATATAGGACCTTAATATATAATTATCTATATTTAATAATTTAATAAACAATTTTCTATGCAAAAGGCATATATATTATTAAAATCAAAGAAAGTGACAAATCACCACTCTTAATTTTAATAAGTATAATATTATAAATATGAGGTCAAAAAGAAGAAGTGGTTGACTATAAATATTATTATTAAATATAAAATTTCTATCTAAATCATCTATATTTATTTTTAATATTTATTAAAGAAATAATTATCATAAATAATTACACAATGATGATGTAGTAATTATTCAATTAATGAAAAATCAACTTATGTGGTATTAAAATAAATATAATTTTGATTGATTAATATTATACATGAATTTTATAGGTTAATATTACATATTAGGGGGGTATTAAAATAATTTTTTTGATTTTATATTTCTGAATTCGATTTCTTAGAGTCAATGTATTAAATAGTTTCAAAATTGACACTAATTATATTTTGTAAAAATAATATTTTATTAAATTACACAAAATTATAAAAAAACATAAGTAAGGATAAATGGGATCTATTATGGTCTAAAATATCATAAATTGATCATTTATTTTTAAATTAACACATTATAAGTAAAAAATATCCACCTTTTAATATTAAAAATGTTGTCTCCTTAGTTAAAATTAACATAGGTTAACAAAGGTTTAATAAAATAGACATGGTTTAAAATTACAAAAAAAAACTTGTATAAAATATATTTTTTTGGGATGAAATCCTATCCCATGTTACCTTCAAAATAATTTCCATTTTTATGTAATGTATTGATATTTAATTTATTATAATTATATCTTCTGAGAAATTCCAAAATTTTCCCTCACCTTCGTTATAAAAGGACACCTCCTCCCTCATTCCATTTCTCCATAATTATCCATATAGATTTCCAATGACTACAAAATTATCTTCTCCACTACTCTATGAAAATTATAGTTCTCATATTTCTAAAATGCCAACTCCATAGTCCATTAGAAGATATCAATAGGAGTCGTTTCAAAGAAGATGTAATCGCTCGAACTGATCACTCACTTTTTCAAATCTTATATACCTCATATAAATCTATGATAAATAACATAAAATAAAAAATTAATAGTCCTAAATATTATGAAGTTTTATTATTACTATAAACATACCATTATACACCCCCTTTCCCATAAAACAAGAAGTGAAAGTATCGATCGTGCGTACATACGGCTTACCGTCTCCACAAAGCGACACAACTCATTTTCCACCACCATATTTTATGAGTTGGAATCATGGTAGATTTAATGTTTATATGTGGTGTTTATGAAATTATTATACTTATTGAATTATAATATCACGTATACCTTTATCAGTAAATCTTTAGGGAAATGATAATATTGCCCATGCATATGTATGGCTTACCATCTCCACTATGCGATGTGATTCATTTTTCATATATATTTTTCATGGTTGGTAATAAAAATAAATTTTATGAATATAAATTATATAAGAAACATAAAAATTATTCTTTAATTAGAATATATCTTATAATTTACTATCTTTTAACATAAAAATAAAATGAAATCTGTATTCATGCGTAAGTATGACCTACCGCCTTCATTAACAACATATTTTATTTTTTATCTATAAATTTTATGAATAATTATGAATAAATATAATATATATATATTATTTATATAATTTCTATATTTATATAGATGATGAAATAATTATCTATGTATGTAAACCAAGGATAACAAGTCAAATCATGAATGAAAAACTAAGTGGATATTAAACGAAGCATAACATTAACAAAAACTTTTTAACAATAGAGTAATATAAAGTTATTACTAAATAATATATGGTATTATATATGTGAATATGGTTCTGTGTAATATGTATAATAAAATTATATTTATTATAGATTAATTTTTAATGTATATTATGGAATTCAATACTTAAGGTAAGGGATTTTTGTCCCACTTTTATTTCCATGTGACACATGCCTTATAAACAACTTATTTCTTTTGTGTGTTTTATATACAACCCAGGAATGTATTTTATGAGTATTATTATCAATATTATGATATTTTAATATCCATATAATTTTATTTCTTTCAATATTCATATAATTTTACTAATTATATCGTTGTAAGGGTTAAATTCACGATCTCATTTCATTAGAGATTTTTTATATGTAAGTATCTCTTGAGGAATATTTATCTTCGTTTTCTATGTTCCATAATAAATATTCCAAATTATATTTAATAATATTATTAAATTATAAATTTAATTTTTACCCTTGTGTGAATTTTTACTAAATCTTTTGAATGTAGTATTTCATTATTTTCCTAAGGATGTACTTTTTGAATTTTCTTTAAAAAGCACGAGATAAATGTTTTTTTTAACTTATACATCATAAATAGAACATTAAAAAATTATTATAACTTAATAATTTGAATATTTATTTGTATTATTATAAGGTTTTTTTAAAATAAAATATTTTATTTTAAAATTATGCATTATTTTAAGAAATGGAAATACTTTCAATACAAAAAGGATATTTTCCACAAGAATTGTTTTCAAGTGATCTCTCAAAATAATTTTCAATCTAAGAAAACATTATTTTCTATTACATGTGTTTTACTAGAGATATTATTAAATTATACCATTATTATTCTCTCTAATAGTGGTTTATGATTATGATGGAATGATATTTATCAAAACCCATTTATTTTACATGGTTTATGTTATGATTGAATATTGTTTATGAAACCCATTTCATTTCATGGGTTCTGTTATGATGAATTATTTCTGTTATTATGGAACACACTTTTAGGGTTTTTATTATGTGATGGGTAGTACCTATTTCTCCCTATAATTTATTGGGTAATGATAAATGTTCTATGAGATCATAAGGTTACATGGGTGGTTATCTTAAGCCCTCAACAAGAGTGTACATGGGAGTTCATCTTATCCCACAACAAAAATGTACATGTGAGGTCATCCTAAGACCTCTATAGGAGGGTGAATGGGAGGTTATCATAATCATGAAACTAAAAGGTACACGAAAGGCCATCCTAATACTCAATTTGGTAAATGTTGATTAACCCAAGGTGAATATACTATGAATGTATTTGTAGGAATCATTAACATAAAATATTATAAGCTTTTGTGTATGCCACAATTTCCATGTCATATGCCAATTTTATATTTCCATGGATCATGTTCATTTATTTTCAAATGATTTATGACTTATGATATGCTAATATTTATTCCATGGCATGTGTATAAGATCCTTGATATACATGGTATCATCCTTAAATGTTAACACCATGTTTTCATAACCTGATGCTCATGCTATGCTTAATTATCTTCCTTGTTTACCCTTATTGAGCATTAGAGATCACTCATTCTTATTATTCAATTCCTCAAGTTATAAATATGTGTTTTAAGTATTATTTCTAAAGGGAAACACCTTTATTTGGTATGTTTAAGATCTTTCACCATATTATAAGAATGTGGTCAATGTTTCTAATGGAACAAAACTATTACTGTCCTCAAGTGTTACTTTTGTAATGTAATGAGTATTCATCTAAAAAGATGTAATATCCATGTTAGAAAATACTAGGTCATTATAGTTGGTATTAGACTAATGGTTTTGTCGGTAGTTTGTAACTAGGATAAGAAGACTTTATTGAAATATCTGGAGATATTTCTAAGTATTTGTATAGGTATGTATCTAAAGATAAGTCTAAGTATAGGTTACAATACTTGATTATTTCAAAATGATAATGAATGAACTAGTATTAAAAATATGGTTTCATAGATTAAAATTTAAAAATTATTTTCCCTAGATTATGTGGTTTTCACACTATATTTAGTGTTTCTAGAATTATTATTTAATTTTAGTTAATCGTTATAAATAAAAATAACTACATTAATACTAATTGTGATCAGAAATGTAACGATTTTCCTCATGATCAAGAAAAGTTTATGGGAGTTCGAATAAAAAATATTATTTCTATAATCACACAAAATATAGAGAATATTGTAATTGTAAATGATAAAAGGAGTGAACAAATTTTTATTGAGCCCTTCACGAGTTAATGGACACCTTATTTCATTGGTTCATCTAATCCACTTGTTTCTAAACAATGGATTGGTACCACTAAAAATATATTTTCTATAATTTAGTGTTCAGAACATGAAGAAGTCATTTAGGTTGTTTATCATTTAGAAGGAGAAGATGATTAGTGGTGGATTCATATTAATAACACAATGTAACAATATAAAATTGAATCTATTAAATGGAAATATATTAAGGGGATATTTTATAGTAATTACTTCCCTCGTATTCTAAAAATAATGATAGAGAATAAATTATTTGAGATTAAGAAAAAATATGATGAATAAATTGGAAACTATGAGGATAATTATACAATACATTTAAAATATGCTTCTTTGTTAATAATCATCCTTGAAATAAAAAATTGATCTCTTATTTAGTAGCCTAAAACTAAATCTCCAAAAGTAATTGACTATAATATACTTTAATTGATATGAATAAGTTGTTAGATGTGAACTCAAGGTAGAAATTGAAAATGGATATTCCCACCATTACTCTAATTTTGATATTAAAAGTAAGATCAAGTCTCTTAAAACCTTAAATAGTGGAATGAAATGTCATGTATCTCTATGCCAAAAATGTAGGAAGAAGCACTTAGGTGATTTACTTAAGGGGACAAGATGGTGTTATAAGTGGGGAAAGGAAGTTCATTGAGCAGATGAATGAAATATTTATATAAAGAAGGTACCTAATTATGTGAATAATGAGAAAGTTACACAATATACACATCCCACAATTCAGTGTTTCAATTTCATGGAGTTTGGGAATTATGAAAATATGTTACCCAATCCAAGGAAAAAGGTGGATTATAATCCCCAAAAACCTCTTAGAAAAAATGAAAAATGAAAATATTTTTCTATAATAATGGATGAAGTGAATCATGATAATTAGGTAATACTTATGCTTTTATCCTTATTTGGTAATTTTATATTTTTTTTTATGAATCCTATTAATATCTTATCATTTATCGGTTAGTGAAAATTCATGTGATTATCTAATTAGATTATGAAATAATGAAATAAAATATTTTATTTGTAGGAGTATAAACCCAATATTCCAAGAAAAATTATTTTTTGGGAAAATATATTTTATAAGGAATGAAGAATAATGTGTGTATTCATTATAATTTTACAGAATACATGATGAATGTATTCAAGTGTATGGTATGTGACAAACAAGAACTAATTTATGATATATGATAATCTATTTTGAAGAAATTTTGTTAATTTTTTTATAAAATTTAGAAGTTTAAAATTTTGGGATGGTTATAAGATTAACTATTTAAGGAATATTTTATGTTAAACTTTTGATGAGGTTTTATAGGTTATCATATTATCTCACTATGTGATGATTTATTCATATTAGATAACCAATTTTAACTATTTTTTGTAATATTAATATATGTAATGTCCTGGATCCGGGTGCCACTCAACGGGTTCCCCAAACCCGGTTGGTCAAATGAACTCAAGCACATTTACACAAACACCAGATGCTGCCAAATAGCAGTGAGGGCCTAGGTCTGATAGTGGGAAAACTATGTCCTCATTTGTCAAAGTGTAACGCAGCAAAACAAAATACAAACATACCAAAAGAGGAAGTGGTAAATAATAACAGCTGAAAAAGACAACAGTACTAAAGTAAAGAAAGGACCAACAATCATATATGATGATGAAATATTTCCCTAAGTCTAAGAAAGGAGCCAAAACAAGATACACTTCAATCTAAACAATACACTACAAGGGATAACTACAACAAACCAAAATAAAATAGCACATTAGGAACTCATCATCATTGAAAGCCTAAGCTCGGTCCCATGCTCTCCTACTCCTCTGCAACATCATGTACCTGTATAGGGACCCTTTACCATATCTACACATGTAGTAATATAATCTGTTTGGGCCCAAGACATGACTCAAACAAGATGTGAGAAATAAATCCCAGTAGGCAACCACCAAAGTCCCATGCCAAACTAACAGTGAAAATGTGCAACAGCAGTGTGCAGTAATGAAATATAGTAAACTAGGAAGTATTCAAAAGTAAACATTCCTACCAGTTATATTTCCATTTTAATTATTATTTAGAAATTCAATATAATTGAATTATAAGTTCCTGTGACTCAACCTCAACCGAAAATATCCTATACAACGCCTCAGCAAAAACCACAAGCATTTATCTAACAAGTAGAAGGTAAAACAATACCAAGCATGTGCTTTAGCTTGGAAAGTATTACATAAGAAATTACCACAATGAATATTCAAAGTAAACAGAGTCCTCAAACATGCAAAACCTTACCCTTAGGTAATTAGAATAGAAACCCTCGAGTGATTACCCACAGGCATAAAGAATATTTCCCTTAGGCATACAAGATAATGCCCCTAGGAACCGAAGCAACTGCCCACAAGCATAAGAAAAATTGCCCTCAGGCTAAACAAGACACTTACCGTCAGGAATGAACGAAACTTCCCTCAGGATAAACATGAAACCGGGCTGATCCCAACACATAAGCAAGCGATTTATATACATTTTCTCTCAAGAAAACTAAAAGCATGCTAAAATTTTGGTATACCCTCGGGTATCCTGGCCAAACGTCTAAACAAGGGAAACACACCCATGGGGTGGCCCTAGATCTAAGAAATGATCTCAAATAGTAGTTATACATATTCATTAATTTAACTATGCAATTATAGGTGTTTAATTAATCAAGGCTTCATCCATACGACACCCCAAACATGGACGCGTAGCACAACAGTGCATAAAAACCACATGACAGTTGGAATTAAACATCAGACCACCTACCTCGATCTCCACTAATCAATATATGCGAACGACGCCTCCTAAAACAACCAATAACGGCATAGATCTAGGATAAAAGTTCACCCAATAAAACTCAAATAACGTCCCCTATTTAAAGAATTGGAAGGAAACACTCAAGGATAGGGAAGGGCTTACCTACACGGTCCAAAGGTGATCGACGACGGAAGAAACATATTCCCAGTGTGTGATTGGGATCTCTTCCAAGGTTTGACTATATCTCTCGTGGCTTCTCGGCATTTTACGCTTCCTCTGTTGAAATAGAAGGATACTGCCTGTTTTAAGTGAAAAAAACAAACTACACGACATGTACTCTCAAGTACACTATGTGTACTTTCCATTTTTTAATTGTTCCTTCGGCGGAAAATTTGCAGCACCTTACTGTTCATTTGTCGACATGATTACACGTCATGTATTTCTGAATACATGGCACGTACTATCGCTCTGTTGGCAGCTACTCCCACTGCCCTACTTTTCACCTTCCGACTGAGTACATGGCGTGTAAATACCAAGTACATGGCATGTAGTCAGTTTTTACACCCTTCATCACCGATAGGCCTACACGCCCTGTGTACTTATACCGCACGGCTGAAGTACACGGCATGTGGAAATGTACATGGAGTATAGCCACAAAATTTTGGATTTTACCCCATTTTCTTTATTTTCTCAAAAACACTTAAAAAAAGGTAAAATAAGAAACCCATACCTCAAGAATAAGAATCGGGTTCTTACAAACTTCCCCCCTTAAAGCAATTCGTCCCTGAATTTCCCTTCTAAGGGTGGTGAAGATAAAGCTGTGAACAACTCTGGCCACTAAGCACATACGTCAGTCTCCTGTTCCCAGGTCTCATCCTACACTCAGCCACGCTGCCTTAGCACCCGTACGAGAGGAACTAACCTTCCTCGGAGAACCTTCGTGCTCCTATCAACAATACAAATAGGATGCTCCTGAAAGGATGCATCGACCTGAAATTCAACCACCTCGGGCTAAAAAATGTGAGATGGGTCTGAGTGATAACGGTGTAGTTGAGATATGTGGAAGACGTCGTGCATGGCCTGGTACCTCTGCGGTAACTACAACCTCTAGGAAACTGACCCGACTCTCTCCAGAATCTCAAACGGCCCCACATACCTTGGTGAAAGTTTAACTTGTCTCCTGGTCCACCTGTGTCTCAAACTCGGTGAAACGCACAAGAAAGCATGATCCCCGACCATGAACTCCAAGGGTCGTCTGTGGTGATCAGCATAAGATTTCTGATGAGACTGTGCAGTAGTCATCCACTTCTGAATCAACTAGACCTGCTCTGAATTCTTCTTCATGAGACGTGGTCCCAGCAAAGCTGTCTCACTTGCCTCTAACCAGCACAAAGGTGATCGGCATGGACTACCATATAAATCCTCATAAGGTTCCATCTCAATAGTTTCCTAAAAACTATTATTGTAGGAAAACTCGAACAGGGGTATGTGCTTCTCCCAAGAGCCCCCAAATTCCAGGATGCATGCACACAGCATGTCCTCTAGCACCTGTATCATACACTCTGACTGGACATCAGTCTGAGGGTAGTAAGTTGTGCTCAGAAGCACCTGTGTACACAATGCCCTCTAAAAACTCTTCCAGAAATGAGAAGTAAAACGTGTGTCCCTATATGAAATGATATAATGATGGACTCCATGAATACGTACTATCTCTCGGATATACAACTTCCAGATCTCATCAACACTGAAGGTCTCCTTGATTAGCAAAAATTGAGTTACCTTCGTAAGTCTGTCCACAACAACCCACACAGCATCACTTCCTCAAGGTGACCTCGGAAACCCATTCATGAAATCTATCGTGACATCATCCCATTTCCACTCCGGAATGGGTAACTGTTGTAATAGTCCGGCTGTCCATTGATGATCCACCTTCACCTGCTGACAGGTGGAACATCTCATAAAAAACCAGCTACCTCTCTTTTCATACCCCACCACTAATACTGACGTCACAATTCACGGTACAGTTTGGTAACTCCAGGATGTACTGCCCAAGATGAAGCATCAAATTCCCACATCAATTCCTCATGTATATCCCCTGGAACCCATACTCGTCCATGGATACGCAGTACCTCATCATCGCCTATCGTCCAACCATGAGGAGGGTCCTCACTTTCCACTGACTCTCGGAGGATTAGGCCTTCCGAACTTGATAGTTGTCTCATCATCACTCTATCCAGAAGGGTAGAAGTCATAGTTAAGGAAGAAAGATAGTCTCTCCCCTGACTATCGTGCACATCCAAATGCATCTTAGAGAACAAAGCCATCAGCTTCCACTTACCACAGGGTTTTTTCACTGCCTGTACTTGAGTCATCCTACTCAGTGCATCAGCTACTACGTTACCCTTAACAGGTGTATAGGAAAGATCGAAGTCGAAGGAATGAAGGTATTCAACCAACCTTCGCTGTCTCAAATTCATGTCAGGCTGGATAAAGATATATTTCAGACTTTTTTGGTATGTAAACACCACAAAATTCTCTCCCAAGAGATAATGTCTTCAACAGCGTAACACATGAACAACTGTGGCCAACTCGAGATCATGCGCCGGGCAATTCCTCTCATGTGGCCTCAACTAATAAGAACTATACACAACTGATCGATCAACCTGCATCAAAACTACTCCTAGCCCAATATCTGATGCATCACAGTAAACTGTATATCTCTTCCCTTGCCCTAGAAGTATCAGGACTGGTGTTGATGTTAACCTTCCCTTCAGCTCCTCAAAGGCTGTCTCGCAAGATTCTGACCAAACGAACATTAGACCTTTCTTAGTAAAACACGTCAACGATGCTACTAAGTGGGAAAAGTACTATATAAAGCGTCGGTAGTAACTAGCTAGCCCCAAGAAACTTTGTATCTCAAACACGTTCTTATACTTCTCCCAAGAAACTACCGCTCTCACTTTCTCTGGGTCTACCGCAACTCTAGACTATGAAAAGATATGATCAGGAAGTGTATCTGGTCCATCCAAAAGTGTCCATTTGAGAGCTTAGCATATAGATGATGCTCTACTAGGGTACTCAATACGATCTCAAGATGTGTGGAATGGTTGTGTCGAGTGTGAGAGTACACCAATATATCGCCAACGAAGACTACCACAAAATAATCCAGATATGGGTAGAACACACGATTCATCAGAGCCATGAATATCTGTTGGCGCATTTTTGAGTCCAAACGGCATGACCAAGTACTCGTATAGTCTTTATCTGCTCCGAAAAGCTATAAGCAGTATGTCTGGTGGTCTAACGTGCAACTGATGATATCGGGATCTCAAGTCAATCATCGAGAACACTCGTGCTCCTTGAAGTTGATCAAAAAGATTATCAATCCTTGGAAAGGGATACCGGTTCTTGGTCATCAACTGGTTCAGCTTTTGATAATCCACACAAAGTCCGAGGGTACCGTCTGCCTTCTTAGAAAACAGGACATGCGAACTCCAAGGATAATTACTGTGTTGGATGAAACCTTTTGCCTGTAACTCCTCCAACTACCTCTTGAGCTTCTGCAACTCTGGTGTAGCCATCCTATAAAGAGTAATGGACACCAGTGCTGCTCATGGAACAAGATCAATAGATAAATCCACCTCTCACTCCATAAGAAGACCTGGAAATTTGTCTGAGAAGACATCCATGAAATGATCAACTACTGGAGGGAAATACTTATGAAAAGTTCCCTGGTCATATAGATATAAACTCACAATATGGGCTATCACTCTACCTCGCCCACACTACTCGGGTCTAGCTCGGCTCTCCTGGACATCCCATTAGCCCTTATATAGAAACTCCCCAGCCTCTGGTGATGTGAAACTCACCCTACGATGATATAAATCCACAAATCCTCAAAATGGTACCAACCAGTCCATCCCGAGAATGACATCACAACTCTTCATCTCTAAGACGTAGAGGTCCAATCGAAAGTGACACCCTCCAACCTCTAGGGGAACTCCCTACACTAATACACACATTCCGTTCTAATCCCCAACAGAGTGTCTAGCGTCATAAAATCAGAAGATGTAGAAACACAGAGCCCAAGGCTCTCTACAAAGGGCATAGATATAAATCTATGAGTAGAACCAGTATCCAAAAGTACTGATGTCAGAACAGAGGCAACTGGAATAGTACCTATGACAGTAGAAGCTCTGGGATCCTGATCATGATGGGTCTATTGCACTGCATATGCCAGCCCAGTGCCACAGCCCTGCGACACAGCCTGGCTACCTTGAGCTGACCCGCCCTACTTCTCTGAGATCCTGGTGTCTGGCTACCACGACCATGACCACCACCTTGGCTTGAACGTCCCAACGTATCCCAATTCTATGATTGGTAAGAAGCTGTTGGCTCTATTTCATCACGCGGATTCTACACAGAACCCCTCTCACTAGCCACTGGTGGAAACGCCCTGAAAAAGTGTTGCATATGACCCATCTTGCTGCAAGCTCGACACTACAATGGGTCACATGGACACTGAGGTCTCTTGTGCTTCTATTTACTGCACTGGTAGAACCTCACCTGGCCACATGAAGAGTTCTTCTGGATAGTACTACCACCGTGATAGAAATTCATCTGCCTCTTCCTCTTACCGGTAGAAATAGTACCAGAAACTAGTGCTGAACTGCCCTAGCCTGCACCACTAGCTTCCCGTAGGTTCCTCTCAGTAATCTGTGCCTGGTTCACGATAGCATGAACTATAAGCAACCTGAAAACATTCACCAGTGCTCAGATGTCATATCGAATACCATTCTCAAAGGTTCTATCCCTCAACATCTCGTCACCCACTAGAATAGGTGCAAAACATTGTAGCTCGTTGAATTGGGCAGAATAGTCCATCACTGACATGGCGCCCTACTGCAGATTCCTAAACTCTCATGCTCTATCTTCCCTCAGCATCTTTAGAAAGAAAAATTCATAGAAGACCACCTAAAAATCTTCCCACACCATGTCTCTGTGATTCTCTATCTGAGTTGTAACATCCCACCATCTCTTGGTGGAATCACAAAGCCTGTATGTAGCGAGCTTGAATGTCCGCCTAGGAGGCATCTCCAAATGCTTGAAAATAGTCTTCATAGAACCCAACCAAGACTCCACAACCTATGGTTCTCTATCCTCAAGAAATGTAGGTGAATGCTGCTGATGGAATATACATGTTAGCTCTGCCATAGATGTGGCAGCTGGCAGTGCTCCCTGGAATGTCTGTATAAACCGCATGAATCCTTCACGGAACTTTGCATTCGCGCCTATGTCCGGTATAACGGTTGGTGATGCATCTGGCTTGGGTGGAGGATTTATTAGTAGCTCGTGGCCTACCATCTTTGGAGTATAATCGTTGCCACTCTCTTGCAGAACAACTCGTGGTTGTCTCGACGGCAAGACTCTACAAGTTCAAACACACACTTTAGATTAAGTTAATCAAGAACTGAAAACAAGGAGTGTAAGAAGGGAACATGAGAAAGAAATCTTTTAAGATTTACCAAACAAGACTACACATCATGTATAATAACTACATGGCATGTTCCCTTAAGAAATTTACATGGGCGTGCACTCTGACAGCACTGGTCGTGTAACACCCCAAACCCACGGCGTGTTGTCCACACACACGACATGTACTTGAATATTTCTTCCCCTTTATGAGTCCTTGTAAAAGACTTAGCCACACAGATCTCTTTTGAATGAGTCTACACGGAGTGTTATAGATCTACACAGTGTGTACTAGATGAGTTTCAGTGACCCATGTTGTCCATTACACGGCCGGGCACACAGCCCATACTACACGGGGTGTTCCAGATAGACACGGCGTGTACCGCTTAGATTCCAACTATCCGTGTTGTTAGTGACACGACCGGATACTCGACTGACACTACACTATGTGTTACACCCGCACACGGCATGTACACCACCAAGTTTCCCCATCGACATGGCCAATTCCACATGGTCATTCACCGTTCAAGACTACACGAAGTGTTTAGTAGGTGGTAACACTGACCTGTGTTTCTTAGTTACACGGCTGGGTCCCCAGGTCAAACTACACGGTGTGTTCATCATTGAAACGACGTGTAGAATCTCAGATTTCTCTGCCCGTGTTGTTAGTTACACGGAATACATAGGGTCAACCCAAAACGGTGTGTATAATAACTACACGACATGTTCTTTCAAGTTTCACTATCCCATGTTTCTACCTACACGGCCTATGACACAGGTAGAAACTACACAGCGTGTACATACGGTACCCGGCGTGTACTTAAATTTTTTTTTCTCATTTCTTCCCGAACAAATGAGTAAAAAGCATTAAATCAAATTTACACGGTGTGTATTCTGGGTTTTTCTGGACAGTAAGCCTTAGAAACTACTCTATAGCCCATAAAACACTGAAATGAACACCTAAGTGCCAAATTCTGATCCATGAAGGCCCATAATCCCCATGAATCAAATCTTGTCATCTTATGCGTGTTATAACATGGTCAACAAGTCGATGATCCACTAAATTCTGGTTGATGAGGGCTCATACTCCTCAAAAACCAAATTTTGGCATTCATTCACAGAACCTTTTATAGAAATACCCTATCGAAAGTAGGTATTTTATTAAGGAATCTATAACAACATGAAATTTCTAATACACCTACATGGCAGGGGAACTATGCATGGAATGTGATTCTAACATATGCCTAAATGATGCATGAGATGGAATATCCTCATCTCATCGGGTTGCAACTAAATAGAACCTAGGTATAAATGTATAAACAGCACACTATAAGTGTGTCACCCAATGGTGAAAATCAAATCTATTATAATAATCATAAATTGAAAATCACAATTTACTTCGATGAAATCTGGCCTTTACCTATACACGGGGTAGCTACTCCCAGGAATAGTTATTACTGAATCCCTTAGCAATCTATCTCTTTCCGTTTTCACCAAATAATAAAATAACTCAGAGAAAAGAAAAGTCATTTGATACCACTTTGTAATGTCTTGGATCTGGGTGCCACTCAACAGGTTCCCCGAACCCAGTTGGTCACATTATCTCAAGAGAATTTCCCCAAATACCAGAGGATGCCGACTAGAAGTGAGGGCCTAGGTATGATATTGGGGAAACTATTACCTCCTTTGTTAAAGTGTAACGTAGCAGAACACAATACAATCATACCAAAAGCCGAAGCGGTAAAAAATAATAGCTGAAAAGTACAATAGTACTGAAGTAAAGAAATGACCAACAATCATATATGATGATGAAATATGTCCCTAAGTCTAATAAAGCAGCCAAAACAAGATACACTACAATCTAAACAATACAGTACAATGGAAAACTATAGAAATGCAAAATAAAACAGCGCAACAGGAAATCAGCAACATCACAAGCCTAAGCTCGGTTCTCATGCTCTCCTACTCTTCTGCAACATCAAGTACCTATATAGGGACCCTTTCCATTATATACACCTGTAGAAATATAATATATTTGGGCCCATGACATGACCCAAACAAGGTGTGATAAATAAATCTCAGTAGACAACCACCAAAGGCTCGTTTCCAACTATCAGTGAAAATATGCAACAGCAGTGTGCAGTAATGAAATGCAGTAAACTAAGAAGTACTCAAATGTAAACATTCCTACTAGTTATATTGCCATTTTAATTATTATTTAGCAATTCAATATAATTGAATTATAAGTTATGGATACTCATACTCAGCCGAAAATATCCTATACAATGCCGTAGAAAAAACCACAAGAGGTTATCTAACAAGTATAAGGTAAAACAATACCAAGCTTGTGCTTTAGCTTGGTAGGTATAACATAAGAAATAACCATAGTGAATATTAAAAGTAAAAAGAGTCCTCAGACATGCAAAACCTTACCCTCGGGTAATCATAATCGATACTCCCAGGTGATTTCCCATAGGTATAATGAATATTTCCCTTAGGAATACGAGATAATTCCCTCAGGCACGAACGAAACTGCCCACAAGCATAAGAAAAATTGCCCTCAGGCTAAATAAAACACTTGCCCACAGGCATGGGAAACACTCCCCTCAGGCTAAATAAGCAACTAGGCCGAGCCCAACACATAAGCAAGCAGCTTATATACATTTTATCTCAAGAAAACTCAAAGCATGCTAAAATAATGGTATACCCTCGGGTATCCTGGCCAAACGGCTATGTAAGGGAAACGCACCCACGGGGTGGCCCTGGATCCAAGAAATAATCCCAAAAGTAGTTATACATATTTATTAAATTACTTATGCAATTATAAGTGTTTGATAAATCAAGGCCTTAGCCATACGACACCCCAAACATGGGCGCGTAGCACAATGGTACATAAAAACCACATGACTGTTGGAATTAAACATCAGACCACCTACCTCGATCTCCACTGATCGATATACGCGAAAGATGCCTCCTGAAACAACTGAGAATGGCATAGATCTAGGATAAACTTTCACCCAATCAAACTCGAATAACTTTCCCACTGTAAAGAATTGGAAGGAAACACTAAAGGAGAGGTAAGGGATTACATGCGCGGTCCAATCCTGATCAACGGTGGAAGAAAGAGAATTTCATTGTGAGATCGGAAGATCTTCCAAGGTTCGGTCATCTCTCTCATGGATTCCCAGCATTCTATGCTTCCTCTGCTGAAAGGGGAGGCTACTACCCTTTTTATGTGAAAAAAAATACACGACGTGTACTTTGAATTTTTTTTAATTGTTCCTTCAGCGGCCACTTTGCACCGCCTTA
This sequence comes from Viscum album, assembly GCA_963277665.1. Classification (NCBI taxonomy): domain Eukaryota; kingdom Viridiplantae; phylum Streptophyta; class Magnoliopsida; order Santalales; family Viscaceae; genus Viscum; species Viscum album. Next base: position 91,351 of record CAUJRU010000312.1, on the reverse strand, counting down.
CTGTTCATTTGTGAACATGATTACATAGTTTGTATTTCTAAATACATGGCATGTACTGTCACTCTGCTGGCGGCTACTCCCACCGCCTTACTATTCACCTACCGACTGAGTACACTGCATGTAAATACCAGGTACATGGTGTGTAGTCAGTTTTTACACCCTTCATCGCCGACAGGCCTACACACCCTCTGTACTTATCCCACATGGTCAAAATACACGGCGTGTGGAAATATACATGGTGTGTACCCACAAAATTTGGGATTTTACCCCATTTTCCTTGTTTTCTCAAAAACACTAAAAGAAAAGGGAAAAGAAGAAACTCGTACCTCAAGAATAAGAACTTGTTTCTTACAATATAGATGGAATAACCTATAATTGTATAAATATCGTGATCTTCTAATGCTTGAAGAATGAAAATTTCTCCTTTATTTCTTGGAATAAGAGATGAAGTGTAAATTTACTAATGAACAATGAAAGTTTGATATATGTTAATTAAATGTATTTCATGGAAAATATAGAACTCTAGGGAAAGGATCCTAAAACCATAAATGTAATCCTAGTACCTTGTTTTATGATGAATCAAATGGTCCCTTAGATCATTGCAGATCTATGGACCTGTTATTATTAACATTCCCAGGGTCGTGTTCTTTATCACTCTTTGTCAGAAATTGATAATTACTTTTGTCTTCCATGTCTATGTTTCAAAATTTCGCTAAGGTTAACCTATGTGAAAACCTAGTTATGAGTTATTATGTGTAAAATTTTTTTTTTAAAACTTTCCATTTCAAAGGCTATTTTAGTATTCATTTTTATGTTGTCAATTTCTATGAAAGAAACATTCAAGTATTTTCCATTTTAAAGGCTCTTTTTGTATTCATTTTTATATTGTACTTTTTAAAACAATAAAATCATAAACTAGCCATTAAAATGGTGCATATGAAAGTATTAACTAAATTACAAAATTCTGGTTTACACATATATATATAAATGTTTTACCAATCGATTATAAATTAATGTAAAACCCTTTTTAAAATAAAAGGAAATGTTTTCCTGAAAAAAAAATTACATGTGCACAAGTGTGGTTTATATCAATAAAGAAACAAATAACTATTATTGGATTATGTTAATGATATATATATATATATATATATAATAATTATAAATTTTAACATTCGACATATTTTTTTTCAATACCATATATAAGAAAAAATCCAATTTTACGCGTAAAAGTTAAATATTTATAGAAGTATACTTTTACAAACATTTTATGGCACACTTTTTTTAAATATAGTTTTCGAAACTTTTGTAAATAATATTTGAAAAAATAGACTTCTTATTTTATATCGGGATATCAAAAATTACTTTGGAAATTTTTTTTATTTTTTTGTTAATTTTAATGTTTTGATAAATAATGAAAAATATTACATTTTAATTGAAAACAACTTTTTCATCTAAATAATTGATAATGTTAAATTATATATTAAATTTTTTTAAAATTATAAATAGATAATTTTTATCATTTAATATAATTTAGGTCATCGGAATCAATTTAATATTGATATTGGATATAAAAACCTTTTTAATCTTTTGAACGTCTTCAGTTAAAAACATGTTGTTTCATCCCATGTACAGGATTAATTTTTATCAAATTTCTAAAACTTATGTGAATTGAATTTGAAAAAATGGAATCCATATTTGGAATCATAAGCTACAAATTTATTAATTAGTTCCCTTTTACTTTTGGACAATTTTAATAGTAACATTAGAAATTTATTTTTCCATGGTTAAGGATAAAGTGGGTAATTGAGGGTACAAATAATATTTTAAATATTAAGAAAACACCCAATCACATGGCAAAATTTTATTATACTAATTTAGTTAGACCATAAAAACATAATTATTGAAATTTAATAATTTAATGTAAAATTTTCGATGAAATAGGAATGGATATTATTAAAATCAAATAGTGTGATAAAATGTCACACTCTTACTTTAAATAAGTATAATATTTAAAATATGGAGTTAAATCAAAGATATTCTAGACTATATATATTCTTAAAAAATAAAATGTTTATCTAAATCATGGAAATTTATTTTTAATTTTTATTGAAGACATAATTATCATAAATAATTACAAAATGTTATTGTAGTGAATATTTAAGTTATGAAAAACCCAATTAAGTTGTATTAAAAATATTAAATTAAAAATAATTTTAATTACTTAGGGTAATACATGAGTTTTTTAGGTCAATATAAAAAAATTATCGGTTTATTAAATATATTATTTCAAAGCTATCTTGTTGTATTGAGTTTCTTAAAGTCAATGTAATGAATAGTATCAAAATTGATAGAAATGATATTTTATGAAAATAATATTTTATTAAAATTTTTAATATCATAAAAACATAAGTATAGTCAAAGGGGATAAATTATGGTATAAAATGTCATTAAAGGATCATTTTCAGTTTAATTTACACATTTTAAGTAAAAATATCCACCTTTTAATATTGAAAATAGTGTCACTATTATTAAAATTGAAATAGGATAACAAATGGTTGATCAAAATGATAGTGCTTTGAACAATAGAAAAACTTGTCCAAAATATATTTTTTGATGGGATTACACCCTATCCTACAGTATCAAATAATGTATTTCAATTTGGAGGTATTTCAATTTATATTTAATTTATTATAATTTAATCTTTTGAGAAATTCCCAAAGTACCCCTAACCTTTGTTATAAAAGGAAATATACTCCCCCATACCATTTCACCACATTTATCCTTATATATCAACCAATATCTACTAAATTACCTTCTACAATTCTCTATCCACATTCTATAGGTTATTTCATTCCCAAAAGACCAACATTAGAGTATTTTAGAAGAGATATAAAGGAGTTGTTTCAAAGAAGAATTAATCACCCTTTTATCACTTTCTTTTTCAACTCTTCTATACCTCTTATGAATCTATAACATATATATTTAAATAATAAATTCATCATAATAAATATTATAAAATTTTATTATGATTATGAACACACCATTATACATCCCCTTTCCTATTGAACAAGAAGTGAATGTATTGTTCGTGTGTATGCACAACTTACCATCTCCACCACTACTACAACTTAGCATTTTATCGGTGCTAAAAACCGACATTAACACCTCTAGAAAAGTGTTGTTAATGCCGACGTAGATAAAGGGGGGTCTCCTTTATCAGCGCTCTAAAAAACACTCATAAAGGCCACCTTTATTAGCACTAAAAAAGCACTGATAAAGGGGATCCTTTATCATAACTTTTTTTTTCACTAATAAAGGAAGGAATTTATCAGTGCTATCTTGAGTGCTGATAATGGGGCCTTTTATTAGCGGTCTTTTAGTGCTCTTAAAGGAATCATTTATCTGCGCTCAAAAAATCGCTGACGAAGGCACATGTCCCTTCACTTGCACAACCAGCACCTGTACACCTACACACCTACACAAAATAACACCTGAACATGAACCAAGAACTGAAAGAAAACACAGAGCACACAATATTTTGACAAACAATTCTATATACATTTACTTAACATCATGAATACAAGAAAAACACTGCTATATACATTTCAAACAATTTTTTACATGGATACAATTACAATTATCCAACAACAGTTATAAACATTAATGTTTCATCCTTTGATATTTGTGATCCCCTCTCAAAAATTCTCATCCATGGTATTTTTTGCTGAAAAAAGCATCTAAACTCAAGGAAAAAAATTCACCTATATAAGAAAACAAATATTATGTTAGTAATAAAGTAATGAAATAAATTAAAACATTAATATGAAAGAGTACATAAATATGGAAATGTAAAACTAAAATATGGAAATGATAAACTTAAATGTTTTCATTCTGATAACAATGAAAGATAATAAAGTAAAATCAATATGTTTTTTGGATTCTTTATCTCATTTAATAAATACTTACTCTTTTCCTAATGAAAAGCTTTATCGGTCACACCGTGATTTGGATTGAGGTGCAGATGATTTTTACCTATCCCAAATGACTCATGGATTGTTTTCCTAAAGTATCAAAACATACCGAACGTGTTTGCTTGGTTTGTCATATGTCACTTGTGTTATTTTCAAAAGTTAATTTCAATTTGAAACTGATATCAAATACCTTTAGCCATACCAGTCACATCGTGCATCAAATTGAGGTGTGGTTGATTCGTACACTTCACAAATGACTCGTGGATCGTTGTACTAAAGTATAAAAACAGTCTGAACGTGTTTTCTCGGTTTGTCATATGTCACTTGTGTTGTTTTCTAATGTTAATGTCAATTTGAAACTGATATGAGAAACTTTTAGCCATACTGGTCACATCGTGCATCGAATTGAGGTGCAGTTGATTCAAACACGTTAAAAATGTCTCATGGATTGTTTTCCTAAAGTATTAAAACAATCCAAACTCATTTGCTCAGTTTTCCCTATGTCAGTTGTGTTTTTTTCTAAAGGTAATGCCAATTTGAAACTGATATCAGACACTTTTTACCATACCGGTCATTCCATGCATCACATTGAGGTGTGGTTGATTCATAAACATCAAAAATGACTCATGGATCATTTTCCTAAAGTATAAAAACAATTAAAATCTGTTTTCTCAGTTTGTCATATGGAACTTGTGTTGTTTTCTAAAGTTAATGTCAATTTGAAACTCATATCAGACACTTTTAGCCATATTGGTCACACCATGCATCAGATTGAGGTGAGATTGATTTGTACACATCACAAATGACTCATGGATTGTTTTCCTAAAGTATCAAAACAATCCAAACATGTTTTCTCGGTTTGTAGTATGTCACTTGTGTTGTTTTCTAAAGTTAATGTCAATTTGAAACTGATATCAGACACTTTTATAAATAACGGTCACACCGTGAATCGGATTGAGGTTCGGTTGATTCGTACACATCAAAAATGACTCATGGATTGTTTTCCTAAAGTATAAAAACAATATGAACACGTTTTCTCAGTTTTTCTTATGTCACTTGTCTTGTTTTCTAAAGTTAATGTCAATTTCAAATTGATATCAGACACTTTTAGCCATACCAGTCACACCATGCGTTATATTGAGGTGTGGTTGATTCGTACACATCAAAAATGACTCATAGATCGTTGTCCTAAAGTATCAAAACAATCCGAATTTGTCTTCTTGGTATTCTGTATGTCACTTGTGTTGTCTTCTAAAGTTAATGTCAATTTCAAACTGATATCAGACACTTTTATCCATACCAGTCACACTGTGCATCAGATTGAGGTACGGTTGATTTTTAAATGTCACAAATGACTCATGGATCATTTTCCTAAAGTATAAAAACAATATGAATGTGTTTTCTCAGTATTTCGTATGTCACTTGTGTTGTTTTCTAAAGTTAATGTCAATTTCAAACTGATATCAGACACTTTTTTCCATACCAGTCACATTGTGCGTCGGATTTAGGTGTGGTTGATTCATACACATCAAAAATGACTCATGGATAGATTTCCTAAAGTATCAAAACAATCCGAACGTGTTGGTTCGGTTTTCTATATGTCACTTGTGTTGTTTTCTAAAGTTAATGTCAATTTCAAACTAATATCAGACACTTTTATCCATACTGGTCACACCGTGCATCGGATTGAGGTACGGTTGATTTTATACATCACAAATGACTCATGGATCATTTTCCTAAAGTATCAAAGAAATCTGAACATGTTTTCTTGGTTTTTTTTATGTAATTTTTGTTGTTTTCTAAATTTAATGTCAATTTGAAACTGATATCAGACACTTTTAGCCATTCCAGTCACACCGTACATCGGATTGAGCTGCGATTCATTCTTGCACGTGAAAAATGAATCATGGATCACTTTCCTAAAGTATAAAAACAATCCGAACATGTTTTCTCAGTTTTCTGTATGTCACTTTTGTTGTTTTCTATTGTTAATGTCAATTTAAAATTGATATCAGACACTTTTATCCATACTGGTCACACCATGCATCAGATTGAGGTGTGGTGGATTATTACACGTCAAAAATGACTCGTGGATCATTTTACTGATGTATCAAAACAATCCGAATGCTTTTTATCAATATTCCGTATGTCACTTGTGTTGTTTTCTAAAGATAATTTCAATTTGAAACTGATATCATACACTTTTAGCCATACCGGTCACACCATGTGTCGGATTGAGGTGTGGTTGATTCATACGTGTTTTCTTAAGAGCTTATTATCTTCTGGGAGCATGTCATTCCAAAGAGAAAGTAGTTTCATAAAACTTGCATCTCTCCACCCATTGTCTGCTTTCAAATTATACAGCTTCAGTACCACTAAAAATGTTGTATATTTGGTGCAACCAGCATACAATGGCATCTTTGCACAATATTTTAACTTCTCAAACAATTTTGGGCAATCATGAAGTTCATCTTCTATTGTACTTTTCATTTACTCAATATGATCTTCATCATCATTCACATCTATAATCACATCCTCTATACAGTCATCTTCATTGTTCATGCTCGTAATCATATCAGATGATCCATAAAACGCAGTGTTATCCCAGCCACTACATAAATTCGTTATTTCCCCTTGTTTATTCCAACATGTATAACTCTGATCTATTCTGTGATAGATCAAGTGTTCTTCCAACTCCTATGGACTAATTTGTTTTTAATAACAACAGTTTAAACATGGACAAAGGATTTGAGAAGGGTCATATGCATGATCTTTTGCAAACTTGATAAACTCTTTCATGCCTTCTTCATAATCTATTGTCAACCGATTGTAATTCATCCATTATTTATTTATATTCATTATATTTGAAATCAAAAGGATGGTTATATAGGTTAGAGTAGAATAAATATGAGTATAATTTAGATAAAAAAACTAGATACATCAAAAAATAGTGGGGTCATGCTCATTAATAGCAAATCTTGGGTGGTTCTTGGGATTCATCCATTCTCTTCATCTCTTCAATCACCCCTGATGAGGGGTGGTTCATGGGAGTTTTCTATAGTGCGTTAGTGAGTTCTTCTCTCATACTTCCTCTATTATTATTATCCTTTATTTCTCTTTGATTTGGGATTATTTTAACTTGGATTTGTGTGATAATTCCACTATATCATCTTCATATCAATTCTAATGATGTAGATTTTGTTTGTATTGGCAAGAGGTTATCCTCGTTTGATGAATGCACCATGTTTTGTGTGGTTTAGGTGGTGTTGTGTTTCCTGGTGAGTTTTTAAAAGATTATTCCTAATTATATTAAGGTGAATAATTAATTATAAGTTTCTATAATTAATTATTTGGGAATTGTGCCTTGAAATTTGGTCTCAATCATTGGTAAATGATTTGATAAGGCTTGTATTGTCTTGGTTGAGGATAAGTTGATCTTAGTGAGGGGTTACTCCATTTTATGAGGTAGGTGGACCCTATAATAAAAAACCATGTTCTAATTGATGCATTATTGTGCATTCATGCATGAGTATATGTGTTCCAGTGAAAGGTATAGAAATCAAGAGCAACCTAGGTAAATAAATAGGGTGTTTTTGATCCACCAAGAGATAGAGTGAGGGTTCTATTGAATGTTTGTGATTTTGTGATAATATAAATATTATGTCTTCATGGATGTAAGGTTTCTAGTTGTTTTTATGAGAGGATCGGGTTTGGTATGATATTTTTATAGCCTAGTTAGGTTTTCTAAGGCTATTGTAGTAGGTATTAGAGTCTTAGGCCTAAAGAAAATGGATAATATAGTTTTATATCTCACATATGATGGGGAACACCCTCTTAAAGATATATAAGAGTCATGTTGTGTGTGATGAGTAGGATATTCTATATAGGGATTGGCGATGTGTGACATAGAGTATTTCCTCTTTATAATTGGATTAAGAGATCTCCAAGGGGAGATATGATATGGTACCTAAGTGAGGGTCATCGTGATAGTATAAAAGACTTAGCATAGGGTATCCAAGGCTCTTAGTGTGAGTTTCTTAGGATGGTCATTATTTAGTTTTAATCAGTTTTAATGTTTTAATGACAAGATGATATAGACTAGACTATCGAGGCCTAGATCAAGTATAGCATATGGGTTGTGACATTACCATGTAGAGATGAGTGTGTGTTGGTATCAATGAGTAGAGATGGGTTAGGTCTGTAGAACCCAGTAGATTCCCTTATAGGTGGAATTAGAATATTTATAGGTTGGGAATAATTTTCATGTATAAACAAGATGATTTTAAGGAGATTATTATGAAAGGATAAATGGAGGGTGACTTTTATCATTTATGGTCACACCAACTAAGAGATTGAGACTTCATATGTCTTTCACCTAGTTGAATTATGATCATCCACGGGGCTCACCTATTGATGATGTGGTTTAGCTAGTATGAGAGATTAGATATCTAGATACCCTCCTTAGATTACTATTTATATGTTTTGTGGCATGATACAAGATGGATGGCCTTTATTTAAGTGATAAGGTGTTGGTAGGAACCTACATTGAGTGAGAAGGCATTGGTCAAAGGGGATTTGTGTGTGACTTCCATGGGATCCACCTATTGATGGTTCATTTTGACTTGTGATAGAGGTTGGATATTGTGATTCTCTCCTTAGATCATTTTTTTGTATGATAATATGATGTGAGATATAGAAATGGGGATCACTAAGTATTGGTTTGGAGTGGTTTTGTGAGAGTTTTTATATAGAGATTCCCTCCTCAAATTGTTTTTTATGTGATGTGATGGTGAGACCCATTATAAGTGAGAGGGGAGAAGCTACTATGTTGTAGAATTGGAGGATATATAAATTACACCCAATGTGAGAGTTTGGTTGCACTGTTATGTTACAAGAAAGGATGTGATATTTAAATTGGTATATGACCCAACCTAGAAAGAGTGGGTAGTGGGTAGGAATTGGTAGAAACCCTATTAAGGTTCTTTTTTTTGAACCCAAGGAGAATAGTGTACAATAAAGTGTAAAATATAGAACATACTAAACATATGTCTCATCTTGTTGGCATTCCTCACCTGATGACATTAATTCACCAACACTGATGGTTCAAACCCTACCTGGCCTAACTATGGGGTAATATCCAAAATCAGAAAAAGATCTATACTAAGGGCCAATAGATTGAGTGAAATCCTAATCTAGTGTAAAAACCTTTCACGAAAAATACTCTCTCTATTAGAGTTTCTATCACAAGGCTATAGTGGGGAGATCTAATCAAGATGAAACAAGTAACCAACCACATATACATGTATCACACACACAAGCATCACACACAAGAATCATGCCAAATCATAATTAATCTCAATACTGAAAATAAATGCAAACATAATTAATTCATGAAAATTTAATTTTACTCACCTTAAGAAGGAGGACCCAGTGGAAGAGGAGGAGGAGGAGGAGGTGTCGACAACGGAGGAATCGGAGGCAGCGGAGGCAGTCAAGGAAGCGGAGGCAGTAGTGTAGGAGGAGGAGGAGGAGGAGGGGAAGGTAGGCTTATAGGAGGAGGAGGAGGAGGGGCTGCGGTGGAGGGGGAGGAGGAGGAGGAGTCGCGACAGAGGAGGAGGAGGAGGAGGAGCTTCTGCAAGAGTAGGAGGAGGAGAGGTAGGCACTGGAGGAGGATAATGAGGTGGCGGCCGTGGCAGATGAGGAGGAGAAGGAGGCAGCAGCGGAGAGGATGCAGTGGCGGAGGTGCATGGAAGGGCTTCCACGAGAGCTTGACAGGGTGCGGGGAGGAGGATCCATGGAAAGAGGAGGAGGAGGAGAAGTAGGCGCTAGAGGAGGAGAATGAGGTGGTGGCTGCGGTAGAGGAGGAGGAGAAGGAGGCAGCAGTGGAGAGGAGGCAGTGACGGAGACGTAGGGTAGGGCTTTTGTGAGAGCTTGACAGGGTGCGGGGAGGAGGAGGACCCGGTGGCATTTATAAATCCCACAGGGACATTTATCAGCACTAGTAAAAAAGCGCTGATAAAGGGGGTATTTATCTGCGCTAAAATGAAAAGCACTGATAAATGTATAAATTTAATAATTTATTTATATTATTATATATTTATTTAAAATTATATTTATGATAAATATATATATTTATTAATAATTATAACTCTAAATAAATATATCATTATTTATAACTATAAAATTATATGAAATATAGTTATTATATTTATGATCATATAAATATATAAAATAAATATATTAATTATATATATTTAAAAGATTATAAATATATTAATTATATATAGTTAATTATAATTATAATTACAAATGTATTTGAAAGGTATATTTATATATATATCATTGAAAGTATAATAAAAATATATATATTTTTTAAATATAATGTAATTTTAATTATAAGTGTACTTTTTTTAGAACATATATATTATATGGGTAACATAATGAATTATAAATCAATAACATATCAACATGATATGTAATTATAATCTATAAATGAACATTATTCCTGCACATATATGATCACATAACATATAGGCATGATATATATATTGACCCCAATTCATTGGAAAACACATATATATTCAATAATTTTAATTATACATATATATTAAAAAGTACTATATATTTATAAATAAAACAAATACATTAAATATAATAAATATAATAAATATATATATATTAAATATAATGAAGTAATAAATCTAATAAATATAATTAATTAATAAATATAATAAATCTTATAAATCTAATAAATATATTTATTATTAATCTTATAATTATTTAATTATATATATATATATATATATTTAGTTATAACATGTGTTTTTTATTAAATGTATACAATAAAAATTATTTTTTAATATAAATATAATAATTTCATATGATGTAAAGTTATGATAAATGTAACCTTTATCAGTGCTAAAAAAAGTGCTGATAAAGGAATAATTAAAGCCCTGATAAATGTATCATTTATCAGGGCTAAAAAAAGTGGTGATAAAGGGTACATTTATCCGTGCTTTTATCTAGCACTGATAAATTCCTACCCCTTTATGAGTGCTTTTCCGTTAGCACTGATAAAGGCAGGCGCCTGGCTTGCCCGGTTTTGTGGTAGTGCACATAGTGATACAATTCATTTTTCTTTACCAAATTTTATAAGTGATAATTATGATGGTTTTAATGATTATATATTATATAGATGAAATTATTATACTTATTTAATTTAAATATCATATCTAACTTTTTTTACCACCTAAACTACTGGGAAATGATAACATTTCTTGTGCGTATGTATAGCATACCATCTCCATGATGCGATGTGATTTTTTTATCTATTTTCATATGGGTAGTAATAAGGTTTAATTTTATGAATATATATGATAGACATAACATAAATATTATTCTTTATTTATAATATATCATATAATTTTCTTTCCTTAAATATGAAAATAAAATTGAAACAGTTTTCATATATATGTATGGCATACCACCTCCATGAACAATGTTTTTTATTTTCTATCTCTATCATTTATGAATCACCATGAAAAAATATAAATTATATATATATATATATATGATATTTATATCATTTTTATCATTCTATATATGAGAAAATCATGATCTATGTAATAGTACCAAGATAACAAGTCAAAAGATGGAAGAAAAATAAAGTGGTTATTACTTGAAAAATAACATTAACATGGAATTGTTAATAAGTGAGTAATGTAAAGTTATAAGTAAATAATATATGATATTATATATATGAATATGGTTCTTCATTATATGTGTAATAAAATTATATTTATTAAATAGTAGGTTTGAACATATACGAGGGATGTCAAGACTTAAGGTAAGGGAATTTTTTCTCACTTTTTATTTCTGTGGGACACATGCATTATACCCTATGTGTATATTTTGTGTTATGTATATACTTCCCATGAATATATTTTATGACTATTAATATAAATATTATTTTATTTTAATTTCCATATAATTTTATTTCTTTAATTAGTCATACAATTCTACTTATTATAATGTTTTAAGGGTTAAATTCACAATCTCAGTTTATTTAGGATTGTTTATATGTAACTATGTGTGGGAGGATATTTAACTTCCTTGACATCGTTCCATAAAAATGTATTCAAAAATATTTTTATCATTCTTATAAAATTTTTATTTCCATTTTTACTTGTATGTTAATATTTACAAAAAAAAATTGAAAGGAATGTTTTGTCATTTTTTTAATGAGGTATTTTTTCTTTTCCATAAAAATACTAGGGGAATGTTTTATTAACATATATTAAAAAAATGGAATTATAAGCCATCTTAAAAACATAATACAACGAATATTACTTTAAAATCATACATGGTTATTCATATATAAAATATTTTCTTTTAAAATTGAATGTTATTTTAAGAAAAGAAACTATTTTGAATGAACAAAGTATATTTTTATAAAGAATTGTGTTCAAGTGATCTCTCAAAATTATTTTCCATACAAGGAAAAAATATTTGATGTTATTTTTGTTTTACAATATAATAGACTCCATGATACCATTATTACCCTCTCTAATTGCGGGTTATTATTATGATGATATTTTATTTTAGAAATCCATTTATTTTACATGGATTATGTTATTATTGAATGATGTTTATGAAACCCATTTCATTTCATGGGTTCTGAAATGATGAATGATTTATGTTCTTTTGGAACACAATTGTATTTTTTTTATGTTATAGGTGGGGCTTATATCACCCTCCAATTAATTTGTTAATGATAAATATTCTATGAGCTCAAAAGGGTACATGGGAGGTCTTTCGAATCCTATAACAAGAGGGAACATGGGAGGTCATACTATGCCCAAAAAAAGGGTACATGCTAGGTCATCCTAATCCCACTACAAGAGGATACACAAGAGGTTATCTTAAGGAAAAAACTAAAAGGTGCACAAGAGTCCATATCAAGGCTGAAGTAGGTACATGGTTGATTAAACCAATACTTACATACTATGAATTAATTGGTAGGAATCATTGATATAAGATATCATATGTTTATGTCTATTCAAAAATTTCAATGTCTTATGCCATTGTTATACCGTTATGGATCATGTTATTTGATTTTATTATGATTCATGCCCTATGATATTCCAATAATTATTCCATGACACATATATATGTTTTTATCTCTTTTAGGGTATGACTTTTAAATGTTATTATCATGTTTTCATACTATTATTTTGATATTATTCTTACGTATCTTCCCTACTTACACTTACTGAGCATTTGAGCACACCCTTTCTTATTTTTCCTTTCCTCATGTTATAAAGAAATTTATTAAGTAGGTGTACTAAAGGGGAAGTTATTTATGGGTTATTTTGAATATATTTCACCAAATTAGAAGAATGTGTTCTTAGATTCCAAGGTCACTAAAATATTACACTCATAGGGTATGTTTTTTGTAATATAATTAATATTCATCTAAATATATGTTATATTCATGTTAAAAAAGACTAGTTCATTATAGGTGTGATTTAATTTTTCTCCATTTTTTTTATACACTTTTTCGTACTCTGGTGTTGGATTAGTTTTTATACTCTATTAGATGTCGGCTTCGGGCGATACTCTCAGCTTACTTCTAGACAGGAAGTCCCGAGTGGGTCAAGTTATAAAAATTCAAGAGAATAATAAAAATCACCATTTATTGATATAATTAAGCCCTTATAAAAACCTATATGGGAACCCCCACATTGAACAAGCATAGGAGTCAGTCAATGGATCACTAACCCCTAATACTGTAACCACCAAAGTAAAAAAAACCTATATCACCTAATCAAAACTGAATTGGGGGACCCATATCTCCCCATGATATAACTTTAAATCATGTTTATAACTTATTTGAGTGGAAAACATGGGCTCTGAGTAGTATACAAAAATAGGGTAAGGATATAGCTTCATTGATAAAGGACATTAAAGTTGATTAGTTCATAATAGGTTCATAGTATATAGGGTTGCACACAAAAGGTATGGGCAAGAGAATATAAATTCATTAGAAATACTAGGGACCCCATCTCACTAAATAACATACCGTTTATGAGGTTAAGGTACGTAACCCTATGAATTACATAGTAATCATGCCTAATCCCAATTTTCAGACTTATATAGATAAATAACTACAATGACTATACTACCTAAAAAATCACCCAAATGATAAAACATACCACACCATTGTCATATACAAGGAAAAATAAATATAATATTCTATTTATTTTCAAAAAATATACAACCAATTAAGAAGTCATAAAAAATCACATAGGTGAGGCATGGACCATATGGCATCCCATGGGTGGGTTATGTCGTACATTGGGGTGGGAGGATTTGGTGCATGTTACCCATGTGAATAGTTATTCTTCTCAACCTAGGGAACATTCATGACCCGCTTCATGTATGATATAACACATTTTGGCCTAATACTGGGTGAAAAAGGCTATCTAACAAGCACCACTCGACCCAATAAGACTATGTCAATTGCTGTCTCCTGCCTCCCACACAGAAGTCAGGTGGTGATTCAGTCCATGGGGATTTAAAATATTAGTTTAATGGTCTTTCCACCGAATACCCCCTTTTTTTGCGGTGAGGTGTATTTTGGTTCCATCACCTCAATATCATGCTAGACACTTCAGTGGTTAACCACATCATTACAACAGTCATCCCAATTTCTACTAAGTTGTCTTTACCAAGTAACTACATGGTCTCTGTTATCCACTACACACACTCTATGGAGATACCTCACAATCTTATTCAGTCACCTCACGTGATCCTTTATGCCACTGTTTACCTATAATTATAATCCACTTCCACATCACTAAACAAATCTATAAACTTTCCTGACACCATCCATAACTACCACCAACCATGTTTGGGGTAATAAAATCATCATCTTCATACAAAGCGAGAGAGAGTAGTCATGAGAGAGGATGGTGGGAGGGAGGTAGAGAAATATATAGGAAAATTTGGAGTCTCTTCCTTCATTAATCCACAAACAAAATTTTAAAATCACAAAGAATGAAGTTGGAACTAAAAATCCAATGTAAAATTTCATGGAATGGGAATAAAAACTAAGGATCAGAGGAAAAATGATTAATATGAAATGAAATTAATACATTAATGGAGAAACAGAGAAATAAGAAACCCAATCTAGGGTTTATATTGATAATTGGTGAAGAACACATCCACTTATAGATCTAATGATGATCTAATAAAGAAATAACTGTGTAGTTCCCACTTCCTCTATGACCTCTTCCTCTCCCTTCCTTTCCCAATTTAGGTTTTTTGTAGCTAATACATGCATAATTGTTCAATATTTCATATAAAGGGGATGTTATCAATTTTCTATCATTATAAAATAAATAATTTAATTAATTTTCTTCACTTGTGATGTCCCAAACCCAAGGAAAACAACATGAACTAAAATGACACCACTCTAAGGGTAAAACCCTCATTCTAGATATAATTATAATTTCAATTTTGTCTTCCCAATTATCCACATAGAAGTATAATAATTATTACATTGAATTTGAGCATGCATGTTTAAAATAGAATATTATAATAAACCTATTATTTTTTATTCTATATAATGTCTACAATTCCACAATAACTCAAATCATAGTCAAACATTGATATTAAAGATCAATTAGACCATCAAAATAAATTGATCTCATTGTCTAGGGTATTTTTATTGTTTTACACCTAGGGAAGTCCCCAGATTTAGAAACTCAAAAAACTAACTCTCAACTACTAAAAACTATAGTGTCTATATCTTCTCCACCTTTAATCATTTTCACCATTAAAAAGGGAAAAAATATACATAATAATCAAGGAATATAATGAAACAAAAATGTTTCAAAAAAAATCCACCTTCACAGGAATATCGATTATCTTCGGGGGTCCATACTATAAATAACTCAATAAAAAACCTTCCATAAAGGTAATATACTATTTTAACTAAATATTCATCAAATCTATCCTATCTTGAAGAATAACCTATGTGGAATTATTCCTCATTTCTGGGAGAGTATTTTCAACCCTTCACACAAAATAAATCTCCCCATCTGGAGGAAAACCCACCGCATGGGATGAAATTAATCCACTAACCACTAACATCCTTATAAAAAAGGTTGATTTCCAAATTTACCTATAATGGGAGTTCTCTACTCCCCACAATTGAAGAAAACTCTAGATGGTTTTTAAAATAATAAAAAATCATCTATGTGACACTGTAATATTGATAACTTCACAAAATATTCTCACTAAAACCAAAAGATTTATGAAGTATCATGTTCCTTTGGACCAATATCATTTTACACATCATCTTCTTCCCTCATATAATAGGAAATGATTTCACTAGATCTTGTAACAAAGGTGATATAATCCTTTTTTTGCAATCTAATGATAAATGGGAAATATCCATTCATATCCTGATATCTAATAGGTTTTTATTCAAAATAATAGATATCCTAATTATGATTTCATCTCCCATTAATAAAATCAACCAATTCATCCAATAAAAACATCACCATCCTATTCATACTTTGCAACACCACATAAATTTCCATCGAGTGTCCAAATCCACCCCAATCTGAAGATAATGGTATTAATCATTTTGATAACCATTCATTGTCTCTCTAGACCCTAGTATTACACCTATCAACCTATAGAAATCAAAAACCAAATAAAATATATCAATATAATAACCCCTCTACCACCTAGAAATAATTTCCATGTGATAGCTAAAACCAAAAATATCCAGCTAACATGACATACTGAAGTTCATGATTTTCTAGGGAATTTCCTACCTAGTATTTTCATCGTGATACACACAATGAATAAAATTATCTACTTCAAAAATTGGTGGGTGTGATTCCAAACTTCTGAAAATTTCTTTTTTTATATCCCCTAAAAATGTTCAGTGAATTAGGGATACTTTTCTGAAATCACAACATAATATTCTCTCACACAAATGTTGAGTGTGGGGTCATTATCCTCAATAAATGGTTACAAATTACTTTCTTTACATGTAAGAATCACTAACCTAAATCTACCTTTTTATGGGCCTACGCCATCAAATAAACATAATGACCTCTTTTATAATTTTCTACTATCAATTTATTGTTGTTGCATAAGATCAAAAAAACTTTAAAATATCAATTTCAATAAGACCAATACTATTCCATGAATCTAAAACACCTACCCATAATAGGTCACTATAAAACTGATACTCTCATAGTAATACTATGGAAGTTAAATAAATTCCATTTAATATCATCATTGTACCGAAATGTGGAGAGAATTGGTCAATTTCACCCATCAATTCTATAATGGTTTTCAATATTCCCTGAATCAAATCTTTAAGGGAATATTTAGAATACAATCCCATGCATGCATTGGTCTCCCATTAAGGGTCACCATGGGTTGACCTTCGGAATCATTCACGCATTCCACCACACTCACAATAATTAAACCTTCATCCAAGAACATAGAACATGAATCCATTTTAACTATCCAATGGGTATTTGACCAAAACTATAAAAGTATAGGATATTAA
Source organism: Viscum album (assembly GCA_963277665.1). Lineage (NCBI taxonomy): Eukaryota > Viridiplantae > Streptophyta > Magnoliopsida > Santalales > Viscaceae > Viscum > Viscum album. The sequence goes on along the minus strand of CAUJRU010000312.1, from coordinate 73,783 downwards.
TACCATAATTAAAGGGATCTCACATTATATTTGGGGTCGAACTAACCTCACTAATTCAACTATGTATCATCACATAATACTAGCACTGGTACGAAATTTAGGGTGATATAGGTAACAGTGGATATAAAAATTTTCATAAATGAGTCTTGGGAAATACTTATTTATCTAATAAAGAATAAACTCAAATTTTTATAATAGGTGAGTAAAGGATGATATTCATCTGTGGAAACCCTCTAGAGGTAAAGGATGTGGCTTGGGGTCTAACTAGAAATTTCAACTCCCTAAAATATAATTCCTAAATAATAACTCATGTCAATGTTATCTAGTGTGAGGTCCCATTATGAAAGGAAAAATATTGTACTATGAAATGTTCACTGTGATACTTGACTTTATTTGTCAATCACAAACATATCCACGTAGATCTGACTATCATCACTCCATTCCTAACAAGAACTAGCCATCCTTGGTGTTCTTGGGAGTTTATTAATGAATCGCTCATCTCCAAATAATCTCACATCATTGTCTCTTCTACCACATATATTCCAAGTAGGAAACTAGGACTATCATAATGAGGTCTCTAAATTCAAAATTATTTCCCATGTAGAGTTCTCTTAACAACACAACTCTAGATATGTTTTAAATAAATGAAATCCTACTCCCCATTCCATGGTGTATCCCGACCAGTAATAGTAAATCTATAAATTTGACCCTTTGGGACTCCATAATAGGTGTGATTTCATAAAAACACAACCACAAACTAATTATTCATTTACCATAGTCTCCATTAGAACCAGTGATCTCAAAAAATTACAATGTAAAACATGTCCATGGAACACCTCATGATGTTCGTGGGCCTCAATGCCTACTTGAATATGGTCACATTATCCTATGAAGGTTCTATCATCTTTGAATAATACTCCATCTAATATAAGGTCTCAAAATACATCCATGATAGAGAATATCCATTTTGAGATTGAGAAAAATATCAAATTTTATCAGAACAATATTTCTTGTATGATATTTAGTGTAAGAATAATCATATGATCTTTGATAGAATGAACCAAATGAAATTGTGAGCCATAGCCGCCAGTTGGACCTATCACTCACGGTTCTATATTGACTCAACCGTAAAAATTAATATATAATATCTAACTATTGGTAGTTTTTTCCACTCAGTGAGAACTACCATTAATATCATCAATATTCTTCTATCAATACCAAATTGGGATAGAGTTTCCTCAAATCAAATGGAATGGATATCTCTCAATTGAGTCTTAGAAACAACACGTCGGTGCTCCCCACATGGTGGAGAGAGACTTAACTACCAACATATAGTATCCATAGACAAATGGGGTATGATATCAAGATATTCTTTTCCTTATATTACAATTTTAGAAAAATATTATTTGATGATATAAATCATATATGAGGTTATTTTAATTGGATATGGTGGAATTATAATGAATAGTCCAGGATGGATATTAACCTTATTCAAATGATGGTTCCATCACCATGTAATTTTATAAATATAAAATGGATGATCACTTAACATGTTTGATGGGTTATAATATAATATTTTAAATGTCTTATTGGGTAAGAGAATATATTCTTCAAAATAGAAAAATTCCCTTTTATATGTATAGATTGGTAGTTTGTACAAAAACAATATATCATCACTATACAAAAGGGGGTTTATTTAGATAACATGTACTCATTACTAATAGCCATGATAAATATATTTTAATTCAAATAATCAATATATGAATTATGGTATATGGGAGGGAATTATTTTTAGATTTTTATAATGTTCTAACTCAAGGCTATACATATTGAGATGATATAAGGTGCTCAGAATGGGATTATAGTGGATGGGGGTTCAATTGGGAAATGAATATGATATTTTAGTGTCATTATTTATCCTGGGATAATAAAAAAAGATAAAATTAGTTTTTAATACATTTATTTTTAAACATATATAATATAACATAGAAAGGATTGAATTTGTAGACAGGACATGCTAGAATAATATCACTATGAATTAATAGTTGTTGAATTCTAAATGTGTGTTTTGGGAGGAGAAAATGGAATACGTGGTATGGATGATTGAAAAATTAGATATTTGGATATCCCTATATTATGTCCCAAAGTAGGGATAATTTAAAAATCATTACATGAATTAACAAGCCCATACACTATGATGTTTTGAATGAAATATTTGTTAAAAATGAAATTTTTAATTGGTTCTAGGGTAGAATATCCGAACATTACTAAGTATTACATGGTAACATTAATCAATTGACATGTAGTAATATAATTTACACTTATATGAGTGGCTATATGTGATTTCATTGGATATAGATATTTTAGAGTGAGATGTGGGAGTATCATATTATAACGAAAAGGGTTCAAACAAAGTCTAAATTTGTAGGATGCTATTGATAATGTGAAATGGAGGATTAAATGGGAAATTTGAATTTTTTTGGACCTAATATAGAGTTCTATGAATCAATAAATATTATATTATAATATATATCAATCCCAAAATACTTATGAAAAAGTTTAATTTTTCATAGGTTAAATGAACCTTGACACAATAGAAGCCAAATTCATTATAACCCACTCTTAAGAAATGGGGATCTTATGTTGATTGTGAATTTATATTAATAATGTTATGAAATTTAATTTGATATGAGATAATACAATACACACAATTTAGGGTCATACAATATTTACTACTCCAACTAGTTTATTTTAACACGGTATGGACCATATTACATAATGTTTATAGGTTTTTAAATGAAGACCATACACTATATAGTTAAAGGCTCTATAGTAAAATCCATGCACCATAAAACTTAAAGTCATATGATAGGAACATTTTTACGTTTCTATAACAATTAGGAACTTCAAATTTGATATGAATTTCCCAATAAAAGTACTTTTTGTGAATCAATTCATTGGTAGGATGTGTAATACACTCCTCATTTAAGGATATTATTGTGTAATGTCTTGAGAATATATATTTTATGATATAATTTCCTTCTAATTTTGGATAAAATTTTGGAGGTTTATTTCTTAGTATCATTAGTTTCCTTAATAAAAAAAATATCCTTTAATGAACTATTAGAGGTGAACATATTTATTAAATTCTAAATATACACTATTTCAGTGGACCCTGATGTCAAAAAACTCATAAAATATTCTCATCAATCTCCTCTAGATCATTATAACAAATATATGATTTTCTATCCCCATTTATTTGGTAAAAAATGGATATTTTATGTGAGGTATATGGAACATTAACATGTAAAACTGAATCATTAATATACACTCTTGAATATTGGGTATCTTATGTGTGATAATTTTTGGTGGTGTAGTAATCCCATAAAAATATATATTTGTTTAGTGATGAGAACTATCATCACTACATACAATATTTTGTATGATATTTGATAAAATCATATTATAATCCTGTATCTATTAATATTAGACTATGTGATAGTGTGATAAACTATAATAATATATATTTTATTTCAAATAAAACATCTATAGTTCAGTTTCATATAATCATGTATCATTATTTGTGAGGATTGGGTGAGGAACTCAAAATCTAGTGATGATATTGTATTTCAAAAAATTAATGAATATTTTTTTCTAGATCACCTTTAATGGTATAATTTTAATCTATTTGGAAAATAAATCAATTGAATTTATCTTGAACTAAAAAAATAACTATCATTAGTATGTATAAGCCCATGGAATCTATCTCCCATACAAAAAAAATGCATGATAATGTTATATCATGCACTAACTCCTATGGTTGATGCATAAACATACTATTAACCTAAAATGAATGAAATATCATTGTTAATTCCATGAAATAATATATCATAGAGGGTAAATAGTTCCCAATTCTCTAGAGTTAGTGTAAGAGTCCAGTTCTTATTTTATGTTCATCACATTAGCTAGTTCACACTTGCATAATTGGTATGGTCACTTCTCCTCCATCAAACCTAAGAACGTCACCATAAAATCCACTTTGGAATAGGATTCTTTATGAGATTGGGATATCATAGAAGACAAAATATATCTCTCATATGTGAATTTAATATTTCCATGATTTTTTCAAAAGAAGGACTAGATTATATATATAATAAACTATTATAGAAACCTAGGTTAACACCTAATGATTTTTTGGAGATAATCAATTCGTCCAAATTCAGTTTACATCGATCTATTTTATTTCCTCTATTTATTTACTTTGTAAAGGGAACACCACCATCAAATATGGGATATGGATTTTCATATCATCTTTATATAGATTAGTGAAATCCATGGCTAGGTTATCCAACACATCTGTTCGAGCATAGTATAGTTGTAGAATATGAGATAATACTAATTATGAGTGAAAATTAGTCACAAATTCATATATATATTCCAGAAAATGAATCCATTAATCTTTCTTAATATTATATTCTCTAATGATTAGTTTCATTAGGAATTATGATCCCCCTTTGATATTTAGTTGAAAAATTGTAATTTGAAAAGATAATTTCTTACTTATGAGGAGGTCTTAGTATTCATCCATGTTATTCGAAAAACCTACTAAAAGGAGGGAAAAATATAAAGAGTTTATTCAATAAAAAAATATATATGCCTCAAAATCTAACTTAGTTCATTTTTAGGTCATCCATACCCTTTTTAGTTTCATATCAAGAAGTAACATAAAAAGGTACATTTCATATATTTAAGACTCCATATTAATAAATAAATCCTCCTCATCATGGTTCTATATATACAAAGGTTATTCCTCTGTAGAAGTATGAACCACCAAAAAATATAAAAATTCATATCCTTTGGTAAACTTATTAGAGATTAACTATATATAAATCTCAAGAGAGTGACAATACACATTTCGCATCATTAAATTAATATGGGATGACTAAGAATCTTTTTAAAAAGATAAATGTGGGAGATCAAGTAAACCTCTTTAATATAAAAATAATGACTTATATTTTATAACATAAGGGAATTTTTTATATATCATGTATATTTTCTTAGCAAATAACATTATTCTCCCAAGGTAATATGATTTATTTTCAATTATCTCATCATCTTTGATCAATAAAATCACCAAGGAAACATTCAAAATTATCCAAATAAATAATGAGTGGATTTCCATATATAAGAGGCATTAAAATAATTGTATGTAATATATAATTATTGCATCGATAAAATTTACTTAAAATATATATATCCCTGTGGTAAGTTACACTTTTCTTCATTAGTTTCATAAAGAGAAAACAATTTATAGAAACGTTTATAGTGAAACTCTTGGTGTAGATGGTAGTTCCTTGAATTCTACTAAGTTTTCTAATATTTTGAAGAGATTTTATTTTGAGTATCACATTAATTTTCTCCTATTCAACTTCAATACCTTTATAATGTATGATAAATCCAATAAATTTATTTAATGTCACTCTAAATTCTCATTTATGTGGATCCATATTTTTGTTTTGAGACCATATATTGGAAAACACAGCCACTTGATCAATGATGTAATATGTATATTGAACCTAATTAACAACTAAATAATTTACATAACATTGAAAAATATTTGTAATAATATTTTTGAATATTTTGGATAACACTTTGATAAGTGGATTTGATCATCTGTAGATGAAAAGGAACCACTCTATAGAATAATATTCCTTGGGGTTCTCTTAAGGCACTTGACTCTTCATATTTAAAGTAATTTTAAATCTGGTTATAGCTACAATACTCATCGATATACAATAAGACCTTAAATATATCCATAAAAACAATGAGTTGTTCTTTTTTAGAACAGGTATGGTATCCTTTTGAAAATTATATTTCAATTCCATGAAGTTGATATGTACTCTAAATTAAAGGTTTTTTCTTTACTAGGATAATTTTTCATGAAATTTGGGGGTATTGAGCTTCTCATTTATTATTTTTAATATTATAAACCTTATATTTAACTTGGGTGCTATGAGATGGTTGAATCCACCCTAAATCCTATTTTAAACTACAATGGTTAGCTAAAATACTATGGCGGTGAATTAGTTCTTCAAGATTTAATCTCATTATTTCTATGTAACTCTATCCAATTACATCCATTTGATGTTTATAGAATTAAATGTATTTATATTTCACCATGACAGTCATGTTTGTTCTAATTAATATGGATCTATAGTTTTATTTCATAATTAAATTTATTTTCTTGAAATCATGAATGGTGGTGGATACACATTCTTCAATGGTAGAAGGGGAATATTTGATCACTTATCCACCAACATCAAGAAATATCATCCTCTTAATTTTAAGTAAATTTTTATTAATTCCCTCATAATATTAGTGAATTCACATATTAAAAATGAAAAAAAAACATTGGGCATGTTGATGCCATGGGAATAGGGACTTAAGAACCCAATCCTTGTGTTTTCTATCAATGGTATATATTTATATCATAAAATTTTCATGTTCATGTTTGATGAATATCAATAAATCCATAATTGAGATAGATATACTTAATTCCGGGATAAATTCTCATAGGAAATACATGAAAATATTTATATAAAAACAAATACATTTCAATAGATATATCTGTATATGATTTACTTATTCAATCTTCATTGCTACAATATAATGTATTGGGAGAAATAAACTTTTCATCACGTCATTATAAGGGTTAACAAAGGGGACTGAAACCCTTTAGTATATAATACATGTGTTTCATCTTCAAGTTTTGGCTTCTTATGTTGTCTATTTCTGTACCTCACATCAATGTATAGAGCTTCTTCATAATTAAAATTGTATAAGTCCTTATAAATTATTAAAATTATTTTAATAATATAATGCATTATTGGTATGAAATAGGAACTATTATATATATATGAAGCCATAACCTTCCTAGAATGGTATTGAAATTAATGTATTGGTGAACAAATATTAACTCAAAATAAAATATAATATCCATAAACTTGGATTGCAATTTTATTTTTCCTAATAATTTTCATACACTCATATAATAACCCTAAATTTAAAAATCAGATATAGCTAAATATATTTCTTTTTAATAGATAACAATGATTATATTCTTGGAAAATATGAATCAATATTTTATTTTTGACAAATAATCAATGAATTTTGATGTAATTTAGGTTAACAAAGATATATAATGGTTTTGAATGAAATTTTATTTGTTCAAAAATAAAATTTAAAATTATAGAAATTCATGGAATTCAATTTATCTAGTCTTAAATGAAATGATTGATCTTTAAAAAATTCAATTCTAAATTTATAATGTTGTGAATAGTCCTTAATGAAGTTATCTCTATATTATTTATAGAGAAAAAATTATATAATTAAAATAAAATCGTGAATAATGGATCGGTGTTTTAAAATTTCATACTTTAAATAAAGGACTTTCTTCTATATCATGTTCTTTCTCTTGATCATAAATCCTGGGAGGATATTTTTACTATGAATATATATCTCAAAATCCTAAATTTATGGTACTTTTTATTGATTATGGGTAAAAATTACTATATCCCACTATATAGTGAGTCTAATTTGGAGATTTTATTTCGTATGATCAATATACTAGCTAGATAAGACTGTGATACCAAATTGATAGTTTGGGATTAGATTGTATCACAAGTTGATATCATTTAATTCCCCTCTTAATGGATTTGGCTCCTAATTTCACCTTGGTCATTCATTCCTTTAGGTTTAATACTCTATAATAAATTTATAGAAGATACTATTTCAAAAATATAATCTTTCTCAGAATACATTTCTATCAGTCAGATGAAATTTGTAGGGTTGAGCCAATTCTCCTCATCAAAGTTGGATTAAATTTAATTTGGTGATGTTTTTACTCCAAAAAATATGTAAATAAAGTACATGAGAGTTGATATTGGTATAAGGATAAATTCAGGTTCAACTTCTTATTCATTGTTTTTTTATATTTATTGAACTAATTTTGAGGATGTTGTATGGAAAATGGTGATATGGTTGAAATCATAGAGTGATATAGTGTCTTGAATGGTTGATTTTTTCAATAACTGATGATGTAATGTGAATGATTAATTTATTTATTTGTTATTAAAATTTCAAAATTCCACAAATTCTTATTTGGAACCACTTCATATTCTCCACTTTCCATAGATAAATTAGTTTCCACTCACATCACATTTACTTAGGGTTATCCAAAATAGCTTGGAATTTACCATTAACATTTTAATGTTGTTCTTTGAAAACAGTGGAATCTTTTATTGTGAATCCCAAGATAAGGTTAATAATTAGGGAAATTTGTCATTCTGGTTTCATTAGTTTTTTCCTTCTATTGATGCAATCATGTTATATTCTATGGTATTTGTGAACTAAACTGTGACATCATCATTCTAGATGGAATAAATAATGTTTTTTCTATTCCAAATTTCATTATACATATGATCCTTATTCATTTCATGTGTGCTTTTATTGGATTTTGTGCATTGTTATTATTGGATTAAGGGAGGTATTATAGTAAACATAATTGGATTCAAGGATATAGCTTCTACCAATGGTGACTTGAGAGTGAAAATGAAAATTTATACTTTTCTAAAATTCCTTGTTTTCCTCTGTGATTGTTTTGGAGTTTAAATCTAGCTTCATAAAATGGAATCCTATAAATAATATTCCATTAAAACAAATTATAGGAATCCACCAAGATACATACATGGGATGATCATGGTTTCCAAATTTCATATATATTCTACATAAAAAATTTACAAAAATTTCTCTTGGGAAAGTTATATTTCCCAAGGATACGTTAGGACCTTTTATCTTTTAATGAAATATATAACTCTATTAATATCCCACTATTTTCAGTTAGAATGATTCTAAATGCTTGTTTTCTATGTTATGGGACTAAATTGATATGGGAGTTACAAATATAAATCATCCAAACTACTAATAGACCCATGATCTAGATTCTTTATCAATCAATGGATAGACCATCTAAAGTTTTAGTGAATCATTTGAACTTGTAAATTTCTTGATATTAAAGATTTCCCAATACTGGGTTAGATTGAGAAAAAATGAGTAAGATATTGTTCTGGGTATCCCTTTTTATTGAATGTGGATGAGTTTCTTTTTCCAAATTTGGGTGGGTGATAAGTTAAGCCTGCCTATAAGGGCCATAGTTTAATTTCTGATTATACAAGTACTCACTAGGTTTGAATGGTTTTCTACCATGTAATGATAGTGTTTTATATCATTGTTTGAAATTCTATTACCTATATTGATATTTTCCCTATATGAATATGAAAATATAGATATTTATGATGGACTGAGAGATAATATTTATGGTTTTAAACTATATTTTTTACCCCAGAAGTGACATTAACAAACTCAATTTTGAAATATAGACACATTCAGACTTTACCATGAGTATTGGTCATATATATCCATAGTCAACCCTTGACTGATGAAATGAGGGGTGATAAATAACCTATGTCCAAAGTAAAAAATGACTTTGTATATAGTATTTATTATTCTAGCATCATAAAAAAATTCCCCAGAGAAAGGGTATAGAAAATCCCCTATGGGAACAGTCGAATCCATCCATAGCTATAGGATAGCCTATCGTCGGGGTCGGGTTCAAAATAATATTCAAATATATTCATAAATTCTTTCACACAGAAACATGTATATATATTTTACGTATATTATTAATCTTATTTTATTATTGGAGTATCCAAGGCCTTTGAGTTCTACAATATAGATAGGGTTATAAATCTAGCTAGTAGAATTTTTTTACCCTATATCCACAGCCATAGAGACCAGGGTTTTAGGGTCCCCTATTAAGAGGGGATATATATATCATAATTTATAATATATATATATCTCTTTCACTCATGGATATAGGATTTAGGGATATAGAAATGATGATAGCCTCTATGGGTAGCTTGAGCAAGGCTATAACCTATATCTATTATTAGAATAGTTGTGGTCATGGACATGGACCATGGAAACAACTACTTTTAATAGTTGTCTTTAGTGAGAGATACCCTAAGGTGGGTAGACTATGGTGTGTAACTTTTAAAATATACTCACTTTTTCTTTTAAATATCCACTTCCCAAGACTCTCCTGACCTCACAGTTTATATGGTCATTCTTATATTCTCCATTAATTATAATGTTCCAATTGAAATCATTTTTACCTATCCTATAATATATATTATTAATGATTTCCTTACCCCACATACATAAATCAATATAAATAATAATACAAATAAGAAAGTACACTGGACATATATATGTTTGCATGGTTCCGATTCACAAGGATAATCCAAGGATCTTGTAATCTAAAATGTGTTTATGAACTAGAATCTACTGACCACACTGATTAGTTATGGGTTTAGACTAGATCGCTAAAAACAATTAGGGAAAACCCCCTTAAAATATTTATGTAATTCTCTCTTATTCCAAAATATCACTCCTATCACTTTTTTTAATTCTCTAAACTCTATTGCATTTCATGAAAATACAAACAATATCACCGTTATTTTTGTTCCATCGGTTGTAGGTTAGTTCACATTAAACACTATGTTTCCAATTTACATTATTATAGTGATTATGACCATGAATATATTCATCATATTTTCATTATATTTCATGATAAATCCTTATTCTTTGGATGTTTCATCAAGTAATTCTAAAATAAATCTTCAAACTTCTATCAAGAGAAGATTTGGAATTATCTTCTACTATAATATATAGTACAAACTCACTTTCCATTCCTCTATATTTCTTCTATGATATAAGATATAGTAATATTATAAAATTTCCTCACTTATTATCAATAATATTATAATATTTGATTTATAGATAAGGACATCCCAAAAATATCCCACATTCTAGAAATCTTTCTCTCTAATTTAAGTGAAATACTTTTTTTACCCAAAATAAAGATCTTCAAGTCTTCATGAGTAATATGGGAAATTATATTGTGTAAAATTTACCAATTATTTTTAAAACTCAAATTTTTAATATATATATTTCCTTCTTAAATTATAAGAAATGAAAAAAAAATATAGAAATATACTAACCCTTTACCTATATGATTTTTTTTATTTAAATCATTGATTATTTATTTGGGATAACACTCCAATTTCCATGTTTTCATGCCATAATAAAACCATGGTGTGGAAATTCATCTCAAGGTCGATTCTTCCGTCAAATATATTATACTCCACACCAGCTCAAAAAATGTATTTAAACATAGAAATATAATTTTTTTTATCTACACATTAAACTCAACATGATTTTATCATTCGACATAAGACCAAGCTATTGATAATATTTTTTTAATAATAAAACATATCATAAAAATCTATAATTGGATGATTCTTCACTGAAAAATAAAAAAAATAATTAGCCTTATTTTCTTTCTAGTTCTCCTATGGAATGAAACTTATTTTCATATCTTTAGTCATGAAATTACTTTTATGAACTTCTATTATGAGCACTATATTTTCACCATTTTTTCCAAAATAATTCTGACACTCCATAGTGTACATGGATACATTTCTAGATATAAAAACCGAAATAAAACTTATATGTTTTATGAATATTAAAATAATGAATCAATCTACCATATGAATTCCTTCGTTTTCCATTTTCCATTCTCAATTCTAGATTAACCTTACAAAATTAAATAAATAATCTTACAATATTGGTAATGAACCATTCAAAATTATTTTTAACCTTATTAAATACCAAAAAACACTTATGAAATTATTACAAATACTCTTACTATGCATTTATTTCTCCACTTCATTGAACCATGTCAAAGATTTTCTCTTAAAAAGGTTATATATAACACTTATAAAATCTCCATTTTCCATTTTCTAATATGTTCAACCCAAAATTATTATTAAAAATATTGGGAGGATTCAGGTGTTATCCAATTTACTTTTTATTCAACTAGAATTACTATTACATGAATAAAAGTAACCCTTAAAAATAGACATAAAAAATTCAAAACATTCTAAAAATGACTTATTCTTCCAAAATTACCCTAAAACACCTCCAACCATCTTCAAATCCTTCAAATATTTTTTAGGGCTATATTACCAATTAAAAATAATATATCCTATCACATCCACTAAATCATATATAACTATAATCAATCCTTTACACTATAATGAATTAAATCTCTATTAATATCTCAATATTTTCCCATAAAATATTTTAATTAAATATATAGGTATAAAACATTCTTTTATTTGGAAAAAAAATCAACACAACATTATCACATCAGTTTCTAAAAATTCAAACATCTCAACTTACCCATTGGGATAACAATAATATCCTCATTTTTATTTATAATAAATTCTCTCATGAATCCAATACTAACTAAACAAAATTATCTTAGCCTTTCATTTCAAAAAGATCTAATATGTTACCTTATGCTCCTTTATGACAAATTTTTTGATTCGTGATGTTTATACGTAAAAATTCATGAGATTAATGATAAAATGTTCCCCCATTGACATAATATCTAATTAATACCACTAGATATGAGGGACTATAACATATTATAATTATCCTTGTGTCCTTTTATTATCAAATATCATAAATTAAAAATATTATTTCACAAAAAATATTCTTTGGGACCCACTTGATATTACTAGTAGAACACTTATCAAGATGATACAATGGATTTATTATAAATATATATTCTACCCCTATTTAAATTTAGTCTATATATTATATTAATAGACTAAGATCCCCAACTTTCAAAACATATCTAGTATCCTACAATTTTTAGCTCACACTCCACCTTTTAACAATAATTTCATATTCAACATTCATGGTCTAGAAATATCCTAATATTGGATTCACTATAAATCAATTTCAATGAGGGTTATCACCACTAATAAATATAGCATTAAGAAAAAATATAATCCTAATGAGTTGGAAATCAATTTCATAAATAAATTGATTATTCAAATAACTTTAATTTCATACATTGTACTTAAACTAATTTTACATGTTTTAATTAGTTAATTTTTTTAGATTTTTATGTTGTACTCCTTATATGTACTCAATATCACTTTAAACACCCATTACTGAATAAAAGAAAATTACCAAGTGTGATTAAGTATATATTACATCTTTAAAGATCAAATCATGACACCAAAAATGATACCAGTTATTAAAAATTCATTGATATCTCTATGATTAGAACATATTTCTATACTTTTATTATTGGGTGTCTTTCCTTGGTTGATAAGGATAACATATTTGGATATTCCTATTCAAAATTATATTGACTCCCACAACTTCATCACTGAATATTTAATTAAAATTTATCATTAAAGTCATCTACCTAATAGCTTTGAATATATTGAGATAGTCAGATGATATCAAATGTTTAACAACTTATTATGTTCAAAAAAATCATAAAAACAAATTATTCATACACCTCATTTGGGATATCCCCTTAAATATTTATAAATTTATAATATTTTGTAACACGTGTTCATGACACCAACACCTTAATTGGACCGTGATACACACTGTCATACCAATTCATACTTTTCTAATAACTCTTGGTGTTCCCATGTTCATATAGTTCCAAATTCATTGGGATTAAACTTGTACTACTCTAATCATCAATATAAACTATTGAGTATACCTCAACACCACTATGATCCTTTGATGAATATTCCCCATGGATCATATATCCCAAAAAAACTAAAAAACTTCAAAAAAATTTGATAATATTAAATACATGTGGACATGGAACATTTCTAATTTCCACAAGTTATGAAAGATATTGAGTAACTATAAACCAAAAAAATTTATTTATGTTTAAATTTGTGCATATTTTAATACATTGATCAGATTCGAAAAAATCAATATTATTTTCATCTTATTTGTGATTGATCTTTTCTTCATGCACCAAAACAAAAGATCATCTTCCTTTTCTTCTCTTACCCATAAGGATCTCTTGACACTTTATTATTTTTAATTTTATTTTATAAAACTTATCCCTACTTTTATTATCCTATAAATATTTATTATATTTATCATAATATACCTTTCATTGTGAAACTCCATTCACAACATATTTAAAATGTTTAATAGCATGATAACCTCTTTATATTTTCCAAATTCTTTTCTTAACTTTACCTAAAATAATTTTCTAAATAGAACATTTGGAACTCTTATTCACATGTATATCAGTATGGTGAAGTTATTCAACAAACCCCTGAAGTCTATTTTTCAAAGAAATATTTAAAATTAATTATAATTTAGTTCACTATTTTCATTCCAGTTGAACTCCTCCTGATATTTCCTGTAGATACATAACTATCATGTCAAGATTTATTTTAATAACAACTGAAAAAAGATTTATTTATTTTATAACTCTATTTTTTATAATTTCCTTCAGTTTAATGAGAATATATATATTCCATTTATTCATGGCCAGTGATTTAAATATGAATATATATACTACAATAAAATCATGTTTCTTTATACCGTAATCTGGGACTCAATTTTTTGTCCTTGCCTTTTTTAGGGATCCTCTTGAATATTTTTACAACACTTCCATTATTCATATTTTTCTTAATAACTCCCAAATTTTTATTTATCACATCCATATAAGGGGTACATATATGGCCTTGTCTAGGTATTTTATTAAAAATTTATTTTTATGACATGAAAGATCATTCATTCTTATCTTCGCATATAAAATAAGTTTATTGATCTCACAATCACCGGTCAAGGAATAATCAAATTATATGTTTAATTAATCATTTATAATTTGATTACCCTTGGAATTTTAAAATTCTACTCTATTCTTAAATAAGATTAACTCCTCTTCTAATTAATGGATTTTTTTCCTCATTTTTCAATATGATCATTCCTGTAATTCTTTATTGTCTTACCATTAGTTACCAAATCCTCTAATTCAAGCGAATTATTATCCAAAATTTCATTCCATTCTTTAATATGGATGATCATATGAAATAATAAACACTCTAGTATTAACTTACCTTATTGTATCATTTGATTCTCCTCAATTATTTCTTTGAGGTGTATAACATGTTAATCTTTTTTCGATTCATGTTTTGACTTTATTTTTTTTAGCCTTTCCCTTTAAATTCATATTTTATATTATACACTTTTTCTTACATATCCTAATACTATTCAACATTAGAATCATTCTTTTAAATTTTACTAGTAACAACATTAACTAGTCTCTAGTTTTAAATTTTAAATTTTTCAAATTCAATTTATAGTCATTTTAAATGAAGTTATTGAGACTTATTCTCCTCTCTTAGATTCATGTTCTCTTCTTGCAGCTTTGAATATACCTATTCTTATAAAGGTATAACTTCCAACATTGGAATCCATGAGATTTATTAATCATAATTAGATCTAGTATCACATTAAATATCAATATACTTATATAATTATATAGAATTGTTGACTGAATTGATAAATTCACAATTAGATTCATTCATAGCCTCTTTTTTTAAATTTATCAAAGTCTTTCATCCGGAACACACTTTTTAAAAAATATATATATAATATGGAAATACTTTAGAGTTATATATCATTATCTTTGTCATATCACTTCAAGAATATAAGGGTTGAATTTAATTTTTCATCAAAAAACCCAACAGATCACTTTGGAGTAAAAAAATCCAATAAAATAACATATGCACTAGTACCACTTGTTAGTCGCCATAATGGGATTTAGTGAGAGATAACCTAAGAGTGGGTGAATTGTGGAATGAAAATTTTCAAATTTAATAAATTTTCCCTTTAATATATAACTACCTTAGACTAACTTGAACACATAGTTAGTAGGGACATACTTAAGTAATACCTATATGATAATCATATGACCATTAACCTTTTTTCCATTCCTTTATTAGATATTATTAAGGATTTATATATCCCACTTACATCAATTTATATCATATCGAATATAAACTAGGATGAACACAGGGAATGCATATTTTTAATTGATTCACCCACACTGGTATACTTTACAATTCATGTAATAAAAATTAAAAGACGCACCAAAATTCACTAACAAAATATATTAGTGTTGGGTTTAAGCTAGGTCACCCCTAGACTTGGGGTTACTCCCCTTACATGATTTGAGGGAAACTCATGGCTTTATTGGGATCACTTCCCTCATTCCTGTCTCTTTTATCATGACTCTATGAAAGAAAACTTCAATTGGAATATAAGATAATATGAAAAATATCACCATTTCCTTTATTTCACCAGATATAGGTTAGTGAACTTTTATCACAGTTCCAATTCTAATATTGTTACTATGAACATCCCGTTAAATAATTTCATCTTAATTAAAAGTTTTTGAATGGAAACTCCGTAATAAATTTCCAATTTCTTCACGTAGTGTAAAAAAAATATCAAAACTTACTTTAGTACAGAACCATAATGCTCATATCCTTTAATATATAGTAGAAAATCTTTGACCCTTCTTTTGGAATTTATTTATGATATCAAATATATATATATTTCATTATTACATGAATTCTTCTATATCATAGTAGACTACTTGATTAATACAGAAGGATATCTCTATAATATCTTAACATATAAAGATCATTCTATATGATTAAAGAGATCTTCTCTACAATTACCTTCATGAAGATAATCAAGTGTTCATGAGTACTAGGGGAAAAAATTCCAAGAATCATTATCAAATTTCAATCAAAATCAAATTATGAATATTTATATTTCATTCCTAACATATAATACATTCAAAAATAAAGAAATTTTCGAACCCTATGCCTCTATGGTTTTCTCCATTTAAACATCATGATGATGGGATTAAAATAATAATATTGTTATTATTCTTGCATGATATAATAGTAATATGATGTATCACTTCATTTCACTTCATGATGATTTGGTAAAATATTTTATCATATAAACATCCAAAATATTTTACTTAAACAAATAAATATGAAGTATTGATCCTCCCTATAATCTCAAAAAACAATTATCCATCCACTATGATCCAAGCTATTAATATTAATTTATTATTAAAAAAATATATAATTAACTACTAATTATAAAACCATAAGATTTTAGAATATATTTCTCTTAAAATAAATTTTATTTCATTGATATCTTATTTTACACACAACACTGAGTTTCAATAAACCACAATAAAATTTGAAAATGTTTCCATTTTATATGATAGTTATCGCCTAGATGTTGGATTTCTAGTTATGAATAGGAATATAAAATTGTGAAAAAAATATGGTTCAAATATTTATAAACTGAGCACTTTTGTTATAAATTAATTTTAAATAAAAAAAATATTTGAAAATAAAGGAAATTCTTTTCCAAAAAAAATATTTTTATGCGCGCAATGTGAGTTTATATTAATAGATTAAATTAATAATTACTTGATAATTATTATAATTAAATGAAACTATAATATATTTGATAAATTATTTACATTTATGTAATTTTTTTATCCATTGGATAGAAATAAATCTAGTTTTTATGCTTAGAAATGTATTTTATCTAAAAATGATTTTTGTCACTTTTTGAAAACATATTTTAAAATGAATTTCCACTACTTATACAAACTGAGTTTTCACAAAGATTAAATATTTTGAATCATTAAGTCCAACATTTGTAAATATGACCCTTTTACTTTTAGGCTATATGAATAGTGATAGTCGCAAAATTTATCACCTCGATAAGGGGTAAGTTAGATTAAGCTATGTTAAAACTAACTATTAACGTTTCCATTTCTTTACTTTAATGCTGATTGGATGAATTCAGTTAAACGATTATCATATTAGGCCCAAAATATAAATATTCAAGGGACACTTTTCCATGAAAATGACATGTATAATATTTAAAGTAATGAAAAATACAAAATTTCACTCTCTTACATTTAATTATCTTTATGTGTTCAAATATGTACAAAAGAATGTTTTGAATGAATATTAATGGTTATTTTGATCATAATGAAATTATTTTCATTTTGGTAAATTATTCATAAATTTTTAAATTTGTATAATTACGTTAAATGCTTACGCAACACTGACATGGTATTTATTCAATTAATAAAAAAATAATTTAAAAATATTAAATGTAATATAATTTGATTCGTGTATTATTTTATAAAGATTTTATAGATTAATATAACATATTAGTGTTTTTTGAAAGTATTATATTTTAATTACATTTTTTCTTAGAGTCCTCAAAGTAAAATTAAATGAATAGTTTCAAAAATGACGTTAATGATTTTATATCAAAAAAAATATTTTGTTAAATTATTTAAAAATTATAAAATTTGGAAATAGAATATTTTATACAATATATGGTCTAAAATATAATCCCTTGTCCATTTTTATACCATGTTCACCTTATAATTAAAATTATTACCCTTTAACAGTGAAAATGAAGTTACCATGGTTATGGTTAAAATAGCTGAACAAAGGGAATAAACAAAAAGATAGGGTTTAAAACACCACTTAGACCTATAAAAAACTTATTTTTTATGGTATTTCATCAAAATACTACAATATATATTAATACCTATCCATTTTTAATCATTTTAATGTATAATGGATTTTTATATTTTGAATATTTTAAGAAATTCCAAGAGGGCCCATCCCATCACTTATAAACGGGAACCTCACCTTTCTCTTAATTACGCAACATTGAGCCTTATAGATTAACAGTACACTAAAATATAATCTTATAAAAATACTTATACACATTATAGAGGTTATTGTGTTCCAAAAATAACAACCCAATGATCCTTAAGAGGATATCTAAATGAGTTCTTCCAGAGAATTGGTAATCACCTTAACTGGTCAATTTCAATTAGCTTCTTCTTTTACCTTCTTCAAATCTAAGGAATTTTTCATAAAATAAAAAATTCATTATCTAGAATTTACTTAAATTTTATTATTATAATTATTATTATTATTATTAAACCACCATTATCATCCTTATTTCAGATAAAATGATAAGTGAAATTATTGCTAGTGTATATGTATGACTTATAATCCCCACATAGCGATACAATTATTTTTACATCGCCATCACTTAAAGATATGTATTATGATGGTTTAAATGTTTAAATATTATATTTATGACATTATGATACTTCTAGAATTATAATATCATATCTAACTTTATAAAATTCAATTCTTTGTAAATCAATACCCTCTCTCGTCTGTATGTGTGCACAACCACCTCCAAGAAGCGATGTGATAAGTTCTTTATTTACACTTTACACCGATGTTAATAAATATGGACTTGATTATTATATATTATTTATATGATATAATAATTATTTTTAAAATTTGATATATTATTTTCTTTTATTTTTTCTATTTATTAAAAAATAAAAAAATGGTCATGCATACGTACGACCTACCATCTCTATGAATTGTGTAATTCATTTTTCTATCTTAAAAATTTATTTATTAAACTATATATATATTGAATATATATTATATGTATATTATAACTAAAATTATAGAGGTCATTTAACCATGATAAATGTATAATTACCAGAATTATTGAACCACAATTCTTATGAAAAAACAGTTAGCAGCCAAGAAAAAAGATTTTAAAAAGGATGTATTGATAAATTATTATTAGAATGTTATAAAGGGATCATATATCATAATATAATTATATATTAAAATATTTTATATAAGTTTAATAAAATTATATTTATTATACCGGAGGACAGATAACTTTTAAAACATGTGGAGCATAAGGTAAGGGATTTTCATCTCACTTTTAAATTAGTGAAACAAATTTCATATTCACCACTAGTTTATTATATGTTATGTATATAGTACCCATTTAAGTATTTAATTATTCATATCATGAAAATTATTAAATATAAAAATCTATATAAGTGTATTTCATTCATGAGTCTTATGATTCAATAATTACCAAAGTGGTAAGGGTTTTACGTTACAATCTCATTATTTATCAGGATTGTTTATTATTAAGTTTCAAATGATGAAATATTTTGAAAAAACCCTTCAAGAAAACCAATAAATTTCCAAAAAACTATTTATATCTATATATATCATGTTTTAATTTCTTTTTCCTCTCTTTAAAAACTCAATAAAACAAAATATTATATTTAAAGAACACTGACATTATATATCTCTTCTGTCGAAAATCATGTTTCTTCCATATCCATGTTTCATAAAAAATCATAACTAATTTTAATATAGTATTATTATTTATTAAATTAATTTTTTACCATTATTTAATATTTAAAAAATGGTTTAAAATTAATGTGATTATCATTTTCCAAATGAGGTACATTTTCACTTTAAGAAAAGCGTGGAAGGCATGTTATCTTTTAACATATATGATATGAATAGAATTTTACATGGTCATGAATACTAAATGATTCAAAGCATCTGTTATAATTTTAAAATTTTATTTCAAATAAAAAAATTTATTTAGTATATGTAATTTTTTATATTTTAAATAATTGATTTCAATGTTAAAAGGTTATTTTACTCAACAAATATTCTAGGTAATATTTTCTAAGAATTTTTATCCAAGATGAAATCCTTTATTGTTAGATATGTTTTAATAAGGATATGATCCAATGTTGCCATAGTTATTCTTTATCTCGAGGGTTTCTGATTATAATAACATGATGTTTATGAGAACCATTTCTTTTCCATTGGTTTTTATGTGATGAATTAATGAAATTTTTCTAAAACTCATTTATTTTCCATAGGTGTTTCCATGATAAAATGTTTCTGAAATGGGTTTATTTTTTATGGGTTATTATATGACTCATGTTTTATGATCTCATTGGATAAATTTATATGATTTTTATTGTGTTGTATATTGGAATAAAATTATATAGAAATCATATTCATTGGTTAAGAATGGATATCCCATGAGATAAATATAACTGGAATGGAGAGTGAACCCAATTAAGTAAATGACTTTTTCCACTATGATAGTATTTGGAGTGAACTCTGACTACAACAATAGAATGGGGAGTAAACCCAATCCACTGTGATAGTCTTATCAGTAAACTCTGTATACTAAAGAAATTATTTTCTTTTCTTTTTTGTATTTAAAAAAACTATGCCTTATGCTAATGTTATACTCCCATGGATCATGTTCTTTGATTCCTGTATTTTTCATGTCTTATAAACATTAAATATTTATAAAATTAATCAATATTATGATCTATGAAACGCATGGTATATTTTTCAAATGTTATTCTCATGTTTACAAACCCTTATGATCATGTGATGTTTAAATTGTTGTTTATATATTATTTTTTTACTATTACTAGGAATTAGATCTCACTCTTTACTAATTTTCCTTTCCGCAAGTAATTTAGAAAAGTGTTATGTATTATATGACTAATAGGGGTGCTAGTTATTAAAAATATATTGGTATATAATTTAGTTAACTTATGAACTAATTTGTTTTGGATCCATGTTTCCAAAGCGAATAGAACATGATCATGGATTGGATCATTATTTTTTTAATGAATGTTAGTCTATTAAGAGGATATATCTATGTATGAATATTATGGGCCATTATAGTTTGTATCAAATAAAATCGTTGTTCTGTTTGGAAACTAGGATGAGAAACCTTTTGTGAGAACCCTTATGATAATCTTATACCTTGGGGAACATACTGAGTTTTGGTAAAGAAAATAGTGTGGTTTTCTTAGGAAAACATACCTATCTGGATACTATAATTGAGTTTGGTTTTGTTAAATATGCATATAGGGGTAATAAACCCAAAAGGTATAGGTTTAGTATATCTTGGCCATAATTATAATGCATTATGAGTGTCCCATTACTGTGCATCTATTTTTCCAATCATGGGGATATACTTGGGTTGATTGGTATTTTCTTTATGAACCATTATAATGTAATTGAATAGATGATGACCATGAATGACCTAGGTTAAACATAAGGATTCATAGATTGGAAACATGGTGTCTTTATTTATACATCAAATAAATTGTTTTTTATGATTATTTGACTTCCCACTATGTTTATTCTTGTTGACTCTATGATTTTTGGTTTTCATCAACGGTACAAACATGGAGTAATCATGTTAATGCTAAATGATATGGAAAATTAAATGAGTTTACTCCTGATAACCCATGTATTGTAATACATGGAATGAAAATTTTCATTGATATTTTTTGAAAGTTTATCAATCTATGAATTATGATGAGCACCCAAATGATAAAATGGGTGAAAAATATTTTTTTGAGTCCCTCATGAGGAAACTTACATCTTATTTTAATGGTTCTGATAAACCAAAAGTTACGAAGAAGTGTATCAGTACCACTAAAAATGTACTTAATATTTTATATTATTCAAATCATGAAAATGTTATTTTATATTTTTATCTTCTCAAAGGAGAAGGAGATCAATTGTGGAAACTTATCAAGACCATGAGTCAATGGGATGACACCAACACCATATAATTGGATGTGTTTGTGATCTTATTTATTAATAAGTGCTTTCCTAGGATTCTTAAAAAAATGAAATGTAATTACTTGAGATAAAATAAAATTATGATTAATCTATTAGAACATGTGAGGAAATTTTTACAAGATATATGATGTATTCTTCTAGTATTATCATAAAACCTGAAAGTAAGTTTAATAGATTCTTTATTGATATCGTAACATCCTATCATGTGTAACTCCCCCACCCCAGTTACCCAGAGTCAGTGCATTATTACATAACATTGGCATGATCACAAAATATCAAGTCTCTAAAGACCGATTAGTTTAGTAGCCTTGGAAACACTAGAGACATTCATAAGACTAAAATTACATGATAAAGTGTAAAACTACAACAACACAGTCTCCATAGTCCACACTCATATCCCCTCAGACTATCCATACAGGCTAGTCATAAAATACTTCTTCACATCCTGGGAAAAATAAAATATAGAAATGGGTGAGATTAGATGCTCAGTAAGGATAACAATATAGTGAAAACATTAATAAATAAGCATAAACATTTAAGGAAATGTATATCTAAAACAAAATCCTTTTAAACTTGAACTTCAGCATAATATGGAAAAAACAAAATGAAATAATTCCATTTACTTATTCACATCGATATTATACTAGTCGAATAATCACATGCAATACCAATAACCACTTTCATAATGATGGAATGCATAATGCCAGACTATCTAACCACATAGTAAAGGCCTTATGCCAATACTATAAATATATTTTTTCAAGGACTTGTTCCAATACACTATTTTGTCTCATGAGACCTACCGATGGATCAAGGAGCTATAGCGGGCTCCACCCGTCACTTACTATGTCCAATGCATTCCTCATATGAACAGGTCTAAACATAACATAAACATTCCTATTAAAACTAGCATACAAAATGTCAATACATTATCCATAAACCATGAATGGTATAAAATAACACATCCACATTCAAACATATCACAAAATATTCAATACAATATGGAAGTTTTGTATCATAATAAATCAACTTCAAAAAAACATAAAATCCATCAAAGGATGTTGATATAGATAAAATCAAAACTATCTAAGAGAAATATCTCTTTTTTGAAACAATTTACAAGTCACATAATTATAAAATAATACATTTACTTTTAAAATATTCTTATAAGCTTGTAAGGGAAGCTTAAACGATTTTATAATGGCGGAAAATAGCCTCACCAGCCGTATAAGTTAAAAAAGACATTCTTACCTTAATTTTGTCGAAAAGGTTAAAAAAGACCGTGTTTCGAAAATGAAGGAAAGATTCCTTTATAAACATCTTATAAAAATTAAAACAATGGTATAAATTAATTTAAACCATAGTCTATAAAATAATAATAATGTTTTGAAATAGATTTTTAAGATGCATGGATATGGATGATAAAGAGGTCCCAGGAGATAATTATGTATAAACAACCACGGATAATGAAGAGATTGTGAAATTAACCCTTAACTTGTAATTTTCCTTGGTAAAGGGTAGATTTACGTCCATTATAATGGTGGAATAATTGTTATTAAATTATAAAAGAATCATATACATTAATATCATATTATATATGATCTTTTAATATTTCTTTGTTAACAATATTTTAGTTTTATCTTCGTTTCGGGTGTTAACTGATTCGTTTTCCTTTATATTATTTGTTATGTAAGTATTGTTTTTTATATATAGGATGTATATTATTAATATTAAGAATTATATTATTTCTTTAAACATTGTTTTTAATCATCTAATGAAAATTATTCTTGAATGGATATGATGGGGAATGAATCTCATCGTGTTCGTGGAGACGGTAATCTGTACGTACGCACGGGCAAAAATATCATTATTTTGATATTAAAATAATATAAAATTGTATGGTATATCATATATACAGAATAATTATAATGTTATATTTATTATTTACATCAGTTACACATAATTATTATACCCATCCAAATAATAATGTATTGAATAACAATTACACCATGACGTGGAGATGGTAGGCCGTACGTACGCACATATGGTGACATGCCATTCAATGGATGGATAGAATAATGAATTTGGTTGTACCATATTTATAATAACATCATAGTATATATAAGATAATAGAGTTATTATTTTATAATGGAAACAATAAAGAAAGAGGAAGTGGAATAATAAAGAAACTTGAGAGAGGTGATAAAATATTTACCTCTTCTTCAGGTTCTTCCTTTGGATTTGATCAAAAGGGATCCCTAAGTTGGATTTCTGACTAAAAGAAGGACTCTATAATACATTGAGGGATGTTGGAAGGATATTTTGGTAGGGTTTGGCTGAGCCAAAAGGCTTTGAAGGTGTGAATTTGAGATAAGGGGAAGTGCCCTTTTATAAGAGGGGTGAGGGGCACCTTAGGAAAAGGTAGAAATATTATTTTATAATATAATCATCTTCGGTTTCTAATGGATCCAAAATATATTATTTAAAGTATAAGGTTTGTATGGGTCGAAACCCACTCAACCAATAGGTTTTAGACAGGTTTGGGTCAATATATTAACTTTATCTTTTAGATTTAACTCCTAGTTAAATAATTTGACATTTACCATGTGTCTTTATATTTTCATATTATATGGTTAATAAACTTACTATATACTTCCAATTGAACCCCAAGTGGTTCATTAATGATTCAACTATCATTATATAAGTCCTTTTTCTGAACCGTAGATTTTTAGGAATAGAATATCAATTAATAATATAATATTTGTTTTTAAAACTCTTTTATGTCAATTTTTGACACTATTTGGTATTTTTTTTATAAATTTTTAACAGAATTATTAATTCAAAAACAATTCTTCTAACCAACCCTAATATGTCATAGTAACCTAGAAAATTAGTGTAATTCATAAAAATTCTCAAATTACATTTATTTAGATATTTATAATATCAATTATTTTAATATTTCATTAATTAGGTAATTACTACATCATCATTGTGTCATAAATAAATTAAACTATTTAATGTATAAAAAATATAAATAAAATACCATTATTTAGGAAATCCTTTTATATTTCTAATGAATATTTATTGTCTAATTTATCTTATGTGTAACCCTATATTAAAAATATTTTAGTTATTAAACTTTGATTTTAACTCTTTTAACTTTTCTTTGAATAAATAATAATAAATGTTCTAATATAATCCAGGTGGACAAAAGAGGTTCATATTTTATTTATAAAGTTGTTTTTTGTTGAATTATACTTATCCAATAGAGTTAGTACATGTGTTACGGTAATAATAATATCATTTTTACCCTTAATTACCCTATTTACTTTTAACCGTGGTAAATAAAAGTAAAAAGTTGATATTCACCACAAATTATTTTCATCTTATTGAACCAAATTTTAATCCTTAATAATAACCATGTCTCTGATATTTTCAAAATTCCACTCACAAAAGTGGTAAAATTAAGTTTTATGTGAATTTTCAAATTCTCTTAGGTGGTGGGTAAAAGACGGTGAAAAGTTCAATAAAATGATATATATATATAATTATTATAAACTAACTCCAATGAATTTTATTGAACTTATATAGGTATTATGTATCTATTTTTACCTAAAATAAATTTAAATAAAATAAATAATTATTTAAATAAAAATTCGATTTTAAACTATAACTAAGTGTTTTCATTATTCATCAAAAATTGAAACTTTTTAGAAAAATACCAAAAATTTACCCAAAGCTAATTTTGGTATTACAAATCCAAAAATGAAGTCCATTTTGATAGATAAAATTTATAAAATTTCAAAAAGTGGGTATTACTATTCATAACAGCTAGTTTGATTGGTCGCGATGTGTTAGAATCTTGAAGTTGTGTACAACGCAAGCTATTGCATTATTCAAAGGGAAACGTACCGTCTAAGATTGGGGTGTTACATTCCACCCTCCTTCAAATAATTTCATCCTTGAAATTTCTAGAATATTACTGCATAAAAAGACTTGGGTGGTTCTTCATCATAAGTTTCTCGGGTTCCTACGTTGCCTCTTCCATCTTATGGTTTCTCCATAAAACTTTTACCAGATGAGTCTTCTGGTTTCTCAGCACTTGTTCTCTTGTATCACGAATCTTGATAGGCTCTTCACAATAAGACAGATCGGGTTCCAGCACTAATTCCTCATAAATGAGTACATGTGTTGGGTCCGACATGTATTTTATCAACAGTGATACATGGAACACATCATGAACTTTGGAGAGACTTGGCGGCATTTCCAAACAGTAAGCTACAACCCCAATCTGTTTTAGAATTTTGAAAGGTTTTATGTACCTAGGAATCAATTTACCCTTCTAACTGAAACGTATAACACCCTTCCATGGAGATACCTTCAAGAAAAAATGATCTCTTACCAGAATTCCAAATCATTCCTTCAGTTATTGGAATAGCTCTTCTGCCTAATTTGAGCTGCTTTGATGTGTTTTTGGATTACCATCACCTTTTCCATCATTTCCTCCACCATTTCTGGGCCTACAAGTTTTCTTTCACCAATATAATCACAAAAGGTTGGTATCCGATATCTCTTTCCATATAACGCTTCATATGGTTCCATCTGAATACTTGAATGGAAGCTATTATTATAGAAAAATTCTACCAGAGGTAAATATTGATCTCACATACCTTGAAAGTCCAGTGAGCATGATCTCAACATATATTCTAAGGTTTGAATAGTCCGTTTTGATTGTCCATCAGTTTGAGTGTGGTAGGCAGTGCTCAAACAAAGTTCAGTATCCAGAGATTTCTGAAGACTTTTCCAGAATCTTGATGTAAAACATGGATCACGATTAGAAATAATCAATATGGGTACTCCCTGAAGTCTCACATCTTCATTAATATATAGTCTTGATAAACTTTCAAGTGGAAAATCTTCTCTTATAGCAAGAAAATGTGTTGACTTGGTAGGACGATCAATAATGACTCATATTGCATTGTTCCTTCTAGGAGTCTTTGGTAGTCCCATGACAAAGTCAATTGTAATATTATCACATTTCCACTCAGGTATGGGAAGAGGTTTCATGACTCCTTCGGGATGTTTCCTTCCATATTTCACTTGTTGACAAACCATACATCTTGACAAAAAATCAGCAATCTCCTTCTTCATGTTGTCCCACCAAAAATGTTCCTTCAAATCTCTATACATTTTGGTGCTCCCATGGTGTATTGAGAAATTGGATCTATGAGCATCATCCAACAATTCTTTTTTTAGATCAGGTATATAGAGAACACAAAGTCTCTTCCCAAATTTTAAAATTCTATCATCATACACAAATTCACTTAATCTCCCATCATTCACAGCTTTAATCTTTTTTTGAATGTCTTCATCACCGGTCTGAGAAATCTTTATCCTTTCTAGTAAATATGGTATGGAAACCCTTTGAAAAAGTATTTATGTTTCAACTTCCATGGTTTTTCCCATATCCATATTTACCGGATCCATGAAAATAGGATCCCTTTCAACTCTCATCTTGTTCAAAACTCCATGATTTTTTCTACTCAAAGTATTTTCCACATTATTTTCCTTTCCCGAGTGGTAGTGTATAGTGATATCATAATCCTTGAGTAGTTCAAGCCATCTCCTTTAACTCATGTTGAGTTCTTTCTGTGAGAAAATATAATTCAAACTCTTGTGATCGGTATATATCTCACATTTTTCACCATAGAGATAGTGTCTCCAAATCTTCAAAGAAAAGATTACAACTGCTAACTCAAGCTCATGAGTAGGATAGTTTTGCTCATGAATTTTTAGTTGTCGTGATGCATATGCAATAACTCTATCATTCTTCATAAGGACACAACCAAGTCCTTTATTCGATGCATCACTATAAATAGCAAACCCATCATTCCCCATTGGTATATTCAATATAAGATCATTGACTAATCTTCCCTTTAGTTCCTCAAAACATTCTTCACACTTTTTTTCAAAAACAATTTAACCCCTTTATGTGTGAGCTTTGTTAATGGGTTAGCCAACCAGGTAAAATTTTGGACCAAACTTCGATAATAACCTGCTAAACCAATAAAACTGCGTACCTTAGTTATACTCGTCGATGATGGACATTCATTGATTACCTTGGTCTTTGAGGGATCAACATATATTTCATCCTTAGAGACAATATGGCCAAGAAAAATAAATCTCATGAAGCCATAATTCAGACTTGCTAAACTTCCTATATAATTCATATCTTCTAAGAGTCTTTAGGATAATGCACAAGTGATTTTCATGATCTGCACAGATTTTGAAGTATACCAAGATATCATCAATAAATACCACTACAAAGTCATAAAGATATTCCTTAATAACCCTATTCATTATATCCATAAAGACAGAGAGTGCATTAGTCAATCCAAAAGGCATTATTGTAAACCTGTAATGCTCGTACCTGGTTCAAAATGTTGTCTTCGGAATTTCTTCCTTCTTCCCGCACAACTAATGATATCCAAATCAAAGTTAAATCTTTTAAAAGTATTAAGATCCATGAATTTGGTCGAATAAATCATCAATGGGAGGTAGGGGTACTTGTTTTTTATTGTTATAGCATTGATCTCCTTGTAGTCAATGCACAACCTCATAGATCCATCTTTCTTCTTAACAAAAACAACAGGGGATCCCTATGGAGAAACAATAGGGAGAATAAATATCTTATTACTCAATTCCTCTAGTTGTTTCTTTAGTTCTATTAATTCCATAGTGGCCATTCTATAAGGGTTCTTCGATATGGGCCTTGATCTATGAATTAAATCAATGGAAAACTCAATTTCTCATTCTAGAGGATTTCCAGGTAAATCTTCTAGAAACACATCAACCTATTCTTTCACAATAGGTACATCCTCTATTTGAACATTCCTTTACTTAACCAAAATTATTTAATTCTCTTCCTCCCCAATAATTGAATTTATTTGAGCTACTTGAGGTGGATCTATATAAGAATCAGGTGGTGACGATTCTTCTCTAAAGATAAGGTGTTCTTTATCATCATCGTCAAAAATTGTAACCTCCTTCTTCTTACAATAAATTTTCACATCATGGTCCGAAACCCAATCCATACCAAGGATTATATCAAATTCAATCATGGGTATGACGATGAGATCAGCATATAAAGAGCATTTATATGCCCAAATGGGAACGGATTCACAAAATATTGTTGCAATGATACATCCCTTAGGAGTTTTAACTGACAACTCCCTTGTTAAATAAAATTGGAAATATCTAATTTTCTTAGCAAACTGAGAAGATATGAAATAATGAAATGATCCAGAATCAAATAAAGAATTATCTAAACTTGAGGAAACCATTAAATTACCTGGCACCATGTCTTTCGAAGCTTCTACCTCAGCAGTAGTGATAACATAAGCTTGGCCTTGATCCCTTGGCCTTTTCTGAGTTAAGTTCCCCTGAAGCTTAGAAAATTCATTCGCACAATGCCCTCTTTCTCTACAATTGTAGCATTCAACATTGACAGCCTCTTTCTTCCCCTTTCAACCACGAGCTTGGTGGAATTTTTCACCACACTTGTAACAGACTCCCATTCCTTTCAGGTAAGTACTTGGGTGTTTCTTCCCACATTTACTGTAGGATGGATATTTAGTTTTCCCTTCTTCCCATTATTTTCATTTCCAGAGTGTTCGGTAGATCTCTTCTTCTCTTGCTTTGCTTTAATGTTGTAAGACTTATAGAATACTTTTCCTGTCTTGGTAGCACATGAGATAATATCTTCATATGATGAGAAGGATTGTGAGACTAATGCTCGATGGATAAATAGTTTTAACCCATCAAAGAAACAATCAATCTTACTACTTTGGTTACGTATATAATCTTCAGTATTCCTCATTAACCTTGTAAAGTTATCCATATACTTTGTGACATTCTCATGCTCCTTTTTCTTCAGACCCAGAAATTGCCTTTCCATATATGCTCGATGGTCACGAGTAAAGTATTTTTATAAGATAATATCTTTAAACTCCCCCCATTCTATATTTGATACTTCATCATCTTCCCTTGTGTTTTGAATCAATAACCACCATTTATCATCATCTCCAATGAGTCGGTAAACTTCCATGATGACTTTTTCCCTTTCGCTACTCCCTAAAGCGTGGAATATTTTCTCTAAGGAATTTATCCATTGCTCAACTACTAGTGTATTTGTAATCCCATTGAATGTTTGTGGTTTTTTACTCATAAAGCAATATAACATTGATCTGCTACATTGTGGATCAGGGTGCTCCATATGGGTAAGGTTATTATTCATAACCTGAGTGAGTTGTCCTAGTATGGTGATAAGCTGATCAGCACCAGTTGGATCACCAGCTCCACTATAATTATCTTGAGCTAGAGGTAAATACCTACATGGAGTGTGTGCATTGATATTGTTTCCATTACTTCCACTAGGATCCATTTCTAAACAATGGCATAAACTAGATTAGTTTATGAATTGAAATACATAATTCCGAACATGTAAAACACTTAACATAAACTGACCAGTTTATGGATATAATTCATAATCATAAAAATGTTTTCTTTGAGGAAGTATATACTCTTAAACCCTTCATAATGTTTTATAACGAAAATTAGAATTTTCTTAAGCATATCCCTTGGGAGTGTTGTAACCAAGAGTGTATCAAGGCCCGCTGTCGTGCACCAATTCCCATTCGAGTCTAGATCAAATTGGTGTTTTTGGGTTTTACCACTAGGTACATCTGTGCCAGAGCCACCTCTTCCTGCTCGTATCCAGATAGGGATGTATTGGTTCAAAAACTCACAAAATCTATACAATACCAAAATTCTAGGAATTTTTTCTATACTAATCCTCAAAGTCTATCTTAGGGCTATGTGATCTAATTAGTGTTTATCTAAAACTAGATTCCAAAGTTTGTACTTAACTTCCTCTAATACCAACTGTAATGCCCTGACCATAGTTACCCAGAGTTGGTGCATTATTACATAACATTGGCATGATCACAAAAGATTAAGTATCAAAAGACCGATTAGTTTAGTAGCCTTGGAAACAATAGATACATTTGTAAGTCTTAAATTACATGATAACATGAAAAACTACAACAAAACAATCTCCATAGTCCACACTCATATCTCCTTAGACTATCCCTATAGGTTAGTTATAAAATAATTCTTCACATCCTAGGAAAAATAAATCATAGAAAGGGGTGAGCTCAGATGCTCGGTAAGGATAACAATATAGCGGAAACTTTCATAAATAAGCATAAACATTTAAGGAAATGTATAACTAAAACAAATACATTTTAAACTTGAACTTCAGCATAATATGGAAAAACTAAAATGAAATAATGTCATTTACTTATTCACATAGATATTCTACTAGTCGAATAATCACATGCAATACCAATAACCACATTCATAATGATGGAATTCATAATGTCAGACTATCATAACCACATAGTGAAATCCTTGTGCCAAGACTACAAATAAGATTTTTTGAAGGCCTTGTGCCAAGACACAAGTTTGTCTCATGAGATCTACCGATGCATCCAGGAGCTATAGCGGGCTCCACACGTCACTTACTAAGTCCAATGCATTCCTCATATGAACAGGTTTAAACATAACATAAACATTAATATTAAAACTAGCCTACAAAATGTCAATAATTTATCAATAAACCATGAATGGTATAAAAATAACACATCCACATCCAAACAGATCACAAAAACTTCAATAAAATATGGATGTTTTGTATCATAATAAATCAACTTCAAATAATCTTGAAATCTATCAAAGGATGTTGATATAGATGAAATCAAAACTATTTGAGAGAAATATGTCTTTTTTGAAATCATTTAAAAGTCACATAATTATAAAATAAAACATTTACTTTGAAAATATTCTTATAAGATTGTAAGGAAAGATTCAACGATTTTATAATGGTGGAAAATAGTCACACCCGCCGTATAAGTTAAAAAAGACATTCTTACCTTAATTTTGTCGAAAAGGTTAAAAAGGACCTTGTTTGGAAAAAAACGGAAAGATGTCTTTATAAACATATTATAAAAAGTCAAACAAGGTTATAAATTACATTAACCCATAGTCCATAAACTAGTAAGAATGTTTTGAAATACATTTTTAAGAAGCACGGATGTGGATGATAAAGAGGTCCCAGTAGATAATTACGTATAAACAACCTCGGATAATGAAGAGATTGTGAATGTTACCGTGTACTTTTTCTTGGTCGAGGGTAGGATAAACTCCAGTATAATGGTGAAATATTTTTTATTAAATTATACAAGAATCATATACATTAATATGATATCATATATGATCTTTTAATATTGCTTTGTTAATAATATTTTAGTATCATCGTCGTTTCGAGTGTTAAACGATTCGTTTTCCTTTATATGATTTGTTACTTAAGTAATGTTTGTTATGGATAGGATGTATATTATTCATATTCAGAATGATATTAAGTTTTTAAACATTATTTTTAATCATCTAATGAAAATTAGTCTTGAATGGATACGATGGGAATGAATCTCATTGCGTTCGTGGAGATGGTAATCTGTACGTGCGCACGAGCGACAATATCATTATTTTGAAATTATAATAATATAAAATTGGGTGGTATATAGTATATAAATAATAATTATCATGTTATATTTATTATTTACATCAATTTCACATCATCATTATACCCATCCAAATAATAATGTATTGAATAACAATTACACCACGACGTGGAGACGGTAAGTCGTACGTACGCACGTATGGTGACATGTCATTCAAAGGATGGATTGCATAATGAATTTGGTTGTACCATATTTATAATAACATCACAGTATATATAAGATACTGGAGTTATTATTTTATAATGGAAACAACAAAGAAAGAGGAAGTGGAAGAATAAAGGAACTTGAAAGAGATGATGAAATATTTACCTCTTCTTCGGGTTCTTCCTTTTGAATTGATCAAAAGGGCTCTTTAAGTTGGATTTAGGACTAAAGTAAGACCTCTAGGATGAATTTAGGGAAGTTAAGAGGATATTTGGGTAAGTTTTGGCCAATACAAAAGGCTTTGAATGTGTTAATTTGAAAGAAGGCGAAGTGACCTTTTATAAGAGGGGTGAGGGGCACCTTAGGAAAAGCTAGAAATATTATTTTATAATAAAATAATATTCGGTTTATAATATCTATAAAATGGATTATTTAAAGGATAATGTGTTTATGGGTCTAATAACACTCAACCAATAGTTTTTAGATAGGTTTGGTTCACTCTATTAACTTTATCATTTAGATTTAACTCTTAGTTAAATAGTTTGACATTTACCATGTCTCTTTGTATTTTTATATTATATGGTTAATAAACATACTATATACATACAAGATAACCCCAAGTGGTTCATTAATGATACAACTATAATTATATAAGTCCTTTTTCTGAACCTTATATTTTTAGTAATAGAATATAAATTAATAATATAATATTTGGTTTAAAAACACTTTTATGCCAATTTTGATACTATTTGGTATTTTGTTTTTTCTAAATTGATAACAGAATTATTAATTAAAAAAAATTCATATAACCAATAATAATATGTCATATTAACCTATAAAAGTATTTTAATTCATAAAAAGTATCAAATTACATTTATTTGGATATTTATAATATCAGTTATTTTAATATTTCGTTAATTAGGTAATTATTGCATCATCATTGTGTCATAAATAAATTAAATTATTTAATGTCTAAAACATATAAATAAAATACCATTATGTAGGAAATATTTTTATCTTTATAATGGATATTTATAGTTGAATTTATCTTATGTGTAACCCTATATTAAAAGTGTTGTAGTTATTAAACTTTGATTTTAACTCTTTTAATTTTTCTTTGAATTAAATAATAATAAATGTCCAAATCTAATCCAAGTGAACCAAAAAGGTTTATATTATATCAATAAGGTTTTTCTGGTCTAATTATACTTATCCAATTGAATTAAGACATGTTTTAGGGTAATAATAATACCATTTTTACCCTTAATTACCCGATTTACTTTTAACCGTGGTAAATAAAAGTAAAAAAGTTACTATTCACCAAAAATTATTTCCATCATATTGAACCACATTTTACTCATTTATATTAATTGTGTCTCTCAGATTTTCTAAATTCCACTCACAGAAGTGGTAAGATTAAGTTTTATGTTAATTTGCAAATTCTCCTAGGAGGTGGGTAAAAGACGGTGAAAAGTTCAATAAATTTTTTATATATATATAATTTTTATAAACTAACTCCAATGAATTACATTGAACGTATATAGGTGTTATGTATCTATTTTTACCTAATATAAATTTAAATAAAATAAATAATTATTTAAATAAAAATTTGGTTTTAAACTATAACTCAGTGTTTTTCACTATTCATCAAAAATTGAATGTTTTCAGAAAAATACCAAAAATTCACCCTAAGCTAATTTCGGTATTTCGAAGCCAAAAATGAAATCCATTTTGAAAGATAAAATTTATAAAATTTAAAAAAGTGGGTATTACTATTCATAACGGCTAGTTTGATTGGTCACGATGTGTTAGAATCTTGAAGTTGCGTACAATGCAAGCTATTGAATTATTCAAAGGGAAACGTACCGTATAAGCTTGGGGTGTTACATCCTAAGTGAAACACACTGGTCTATCTAGCGGGTAGGTCACATAACCTCAAACACCCCTCCTCTTATGCTAAAGGCTATCGACTAGCAGCGAGGTTCTAATATCAGTTATGCGGAGACTATACCCTCTTTGTTAGAGTAAAACACCAGAATAAAATAAATAAAAAATAACCAAATATATAAAAATAACAAGAAAGATTCCAATATCAAAATATTACCAAAACTAGAGATATAATATCAAACTAGGAAATAAATATATCATGTTAATGTATGTTCTAAGTATAAATAATAAAACATAAAATTAAAGATGGTAATGACTCCGAAATGGGTCCTGAACCACATCTGGTTCCCACGTCCATTATCCTTACTAACTCATACCTATAACATAGATCTTTTTATCTTATCATGTCTTTTAACCATGAAATATATTCAGGTATAGTTCAAGTAGTCTAATTAGAGTGTTATTAAAACTAAGTAGTCCACCACCAACAGTGTCTAAATAATATTTAGTCATATAATAGTGTATTAACTTGTATATAGAATAAAGAACAATGAATAATTAAAGAGTTATCACGTTATCAACTATTCTATATTTAACCCCATAAACCATCAGGTCCCCATAAAAACCCATATATTAATACCTGATCTAGCTTGTGTTATAGTCTGCACTATCCCCAAGTGAATCATATCTCAAAATAAAATTATTACCATTATTTAATTCATACTTATATTCCCATGTTCCCATTCATACATAACACAATAGAATGACCATGATAACATTTCCTAATTTATACTTCAATGAAAATGTTATTGTCCATACTCACACATTATAATGATGGTGTTCCTATTATTTATTTCACAACTAAATAATTTTTTCACCATTCATAACTTCACAATAGAATGATTATGTAAACATTCATCAACACATAATTAATTCAAAAATAAATAATCCACATCAATTTCATTAATAATTAAACAGTTTCTTAAACACCACTATTCTGTTAGTTAATAAAAAAATTAACAAATCACATCATTAATATTAATTAATTAATCCGATAAATAATACCAATTAATTGGACAATTATTTAATCACTTCAAATCTATTAGTCAACACAAAAATTAAATAACCATGCCAATTTCATTACTAATTAATCAAATAGTTTATCACATAATTATCCTTAATTAATTCTCCAATTAATTATGTATGTCAATCCCATTAACTAATTCATAAATTAATTAATCAATACACATTACTCAACATCCCATAATTAATTCCACAACTAATTATTCCAATCACAATCTCAATATCTCATAATTATTTCTACAATTAATAATTTATAATAAAAGACTAAATAAATTATAATTAATTCATCATTTAATTATCTAAATCATCATCCTCAAAATCTCATAATTAACTCTATAATTAATTATCTAAATCTATAAACCCAAAATCCCCAATTTCACATCTTCTCAATAAATTAATTCTCCAAATTAATTAATTCGATCAAAAATTAAATTTATAAACGTATAATTTCAATTATAAAATTAAATATAGGTAATTTAAATCAATACTATGGGATTTGAATTATGTAACACCTACCTCATGTTTGACGAATAATGCTTGCCAACAGAAATCCCCAAAAATGTAGCGGCATAATGTAGTAAAATGATATTCAAATATCAACCCCTAAATAAAGATAATATAAACCAAGATCCTTAAAATATATATCTATATCTACAATTATATATGAATATATAATCAAAATAGTAATAACATCCCCTTTATTTAATGGTAGATGAATAGAAAAGGATTCAGAAACCAAACAGAACTGGATCCACTTACCGGGAGGGTCCAGATCTTCGATCCGGGCATAGAATCATGAATAATGAAAGTTGTGAAGGCTTGAAATCTATCAATAGGGATCTAAAATTGTGAAATATATGAAAGGGTTGAATGGGGTCTATTTTGGGTTAATTAGGGTGTTCGGGTAATTAAAAATTGAATTTTTGGGTGACTTTAATTCTCGAACACTGTTTGTTGGGTAGGGGTGGATGGTTTCCCCTAATTGTGTGCCTAACCATGTGCCTTTAATATCAGGGTAAATGGTTTCTCTAAGAAGGAACATGTTTATAAAAAACATTTTCCAACTGTGCGAACCCCCTTAGTCCTCGGTTGCACGTTTTTCTCAGATGGGATGCACGGTGAAGGAAAACCATGCACCAATTGTCCACAGCCCCATTTATTCCATTTTCCGAAAAATTCCACCGTGACACACCCCATGGTAAAACCAAATTAAAATTTACTAAAAAAAATAAAATAGTTCCTAAAACTAATCCTGGTACAACTCTACAAAAGTTTGGGATCTTACCATCTCCCAACCTTATAAAAGCTCATCCTCAAGATGCACTCCCTATAATTTTTAAGATTTTTTGTCAAAGAGATCGGAACACTTAGCCCTCAAATTTTCTTATACATCCCAATTATCCCCTTAGATATGGCCATGATACTACAATAATTCAACTATCAACATGGTCTCTCCCCTCAACACATTCTCACTATGACCCAACACACATATTGGATTCTCTTTAAAGGACGCATATATCCCAAGTTCAAGATCATTCATATCAATGACATGATAAGGTTTGGGGAGATACCATTGATGTTGTGAAACATAAAAAAGGTTATTCATAACATTATATCTCTATATAAGAGCCAAATAGAACACCACCATTCTAATTTTCTCTATAACCTCATATGGTCTAATGAACTAGGGTGCGAACTTCCCCTAACTTCATATATTGCAGTGACCCAACCTAGGTGACACTCATAGGAAAACACGATCAACATTTTTAAACTCTAGGGTTCTTCATTTTTTTTCAGTATATGAATTTTTTCTACTATGATCCATATCAATACCTTTCTGAATCAGCTAAACCTACTCTAACATATCATGTATGATACATGGTCCCAAAAACATTGACTCACCAACCTCAATCTAGCATAAAGGTGATCTGCATGGTCTACCATAAAGATCCTCACATGGTTCAATTTATATTATCACCTGATAAATATTGATATAGGAAACAAAATCAATGAATATTGATCCTTTTCCCAAGGTGCACCAAATTCTGTAACACATTCTCTTAGAATATCATCTAGAACCTATAATATACACTTTTACTGACCCTCTATCTATGGGAGGAAATATGTACTAAAAATATTTTCTTCCAAGATCCATCTATAATTCATGTTGTATTCATGAATTAAAACATGAGTCATGGTCTGAAATAATAGTCTGTGCAACACCATATATATTGACTATCTCTTTAACATATAATTCTCTCAAATGTAACACTAATAAAGTCTCTTAAAGAGGTGTTAAATGAGGTACATTTTTCAAATGGTCTATAACCACCTAAATAACATCATTCTTATGAAAAATCCTATGGTGACCTTCCACGAAGCCCAAGGTTACTTCATCCCAATTCTACTCTCGAATGGGTAATGACTGTAACAAACCTTTGGGTTGTTGATGTTCGGATTTCACCTACTGACAGGTGTATAATCATTTAATAAACCCTTGATTTTCTTTTTTTTTTGCATACCAACCAAAAATTTCATCATAGGTCCTGGTAAATTTCTATCACACATGGTTATACCATCCAATTAATGTCATGAAACCCATTCACCAACTCTTACATCCAACATTTAGGCACAAAAACCATATTCCTTACATAGATGACCACATCCTCATCTATTCTCTGATTTGAAGGTGACTCCCCACCATCAAGGATTTCCCCCAAGGTCAAAATTTGTGTATCATCATACTACCTATCTCAGATCTACCTCAAAAGGGTTGACTCCACTGAAACTGATACGAGAGTCATCTTCTCCCGACTCTCCTGAACCAAAACATGCATCTCATCTAGAAAAGTCGTCATCTTCCACTCATCACTAGACACCTGAATTTGTTGAGTCTGAGTTTTACTTTTCAAATCATTAACAACATTTTCCCCCTTTTTGGGAATATATTATATATCAAAATAAAATTACTAAATATATTCAACGAATCTCTATTTATGATGATTTAAATCTCACTACAAAAATATATACTTCAAGCTCTTGTAATCTGTATATATTGTACACTTTTCTACCAACAGTTAAGGCCACCAACACATTAAAATAAAAACGAAATCTTTCAAATTGAGTTTATTCATTGGGTACTTCCATTCATGATGTATCAACTACCAATACCCATATGACACAACTCGATCTCCTTGAATTAACATAGCTCCAAGCCCAATCCTATAAGCATCAAAATACATCATATACTCCTCGATTGGATTAGGTATGATCAATATTTTTGTGAATGTTAGATGATTCTTGTACTCCTTGAAAGAATTATCACAAGCTTCTAACCAGTCAAAATATATCCCCTTCTTGGTTAAGCCTAAAAGCGGCACTGTGAAATTGGAAAAGTCTTTAATGAAGCCCCTATTATATCCCACCAGTTATTGTTGGTTCCTTGGAAACTGACTTCTTTGTACATTATGATAAAACTATATTCATTTTATGAATATTAATAAACTCCATATCACATTAGGATTGTTCTTATGTGTGACATAGTTTGTTATAATGTCCTAAGAATAGATGTCACACTAAAAGGTCATAGTGGATCCCTACTATGATGAGATCCCGGAATTTCTATGAACCTATTCATGAATATATGTTCTATGGAAAGATGATACCATTTTAAGGGGAAAAAATGATACAGTGTATCAGGGATAGGGACTCATGAGACTTTGTGGCACCTTCTCATAGTGTGCGCCCTAGGTAATATCTAAGTGGATATTATGATAACAAGACCCACTGGTAGGAAATCCAAATTCATAAGTGTCATTGGAAATTCTTATCTATGGAAGTGTGTATTGTTCCTTAGAGTTTACTATTATTATTAATTGTTATTATGGATCACTCACTTAGATGTATTGATGAAAACAATGACGACATATGTTTGCGGTGAGGTAGGATATGTTTGTGGCGTCACGAGTAATACTGCATTAATGAATAATGCAAGAAAAGATTTTTCACTTCTACAGAAGTAGATATCTCATTCCATTTGATGGAAATTATATATCCTAACTAAATCCATGTTCATGGTGTTCACTAATCAAGTTCAATTCTGGGAATTCAAAGAGAGAGAAATCGAGCACATGGGTTGATGTCACTTGCATGTAACCCTCTTTATTGGAGATATCAGGACAATGGGGTTATATAACACAGTAACTGTTCATAATAGGTTACATGTATTTTTTCCATCAACTTATTTCTACTGGGTGCCTTTACCCTTTGCTAGATAGTAATCATGGACTTTAGGCAAGCCGCCTAATACCAATGAGAATGAGGCCTAGAGGGTCACACACTAAGTGTATCTAGTATATCAGTTAAATAATTTATTTATTTAACATGATGAATAAATATTATTCCCAGTTTTGGTTTAATAATTATTCAAGTATGCCTGATCACATTTATTTCGTCACTATGTATTCGAGATAATATATTGCAGATAGAATATTTATTTATTGGAAAATAATGCAGTTATATTTATTTAATGAAAAATAGTCATTATTCAAGGCCCAGAAAATATTGAGGAGGATGGGTGGACCATGTTATAGGTCTAGTGAGAAATAATATTAAGCATTATTTTGTTAAATAATATTTAAATATAACATGAAAGTTAAGCACATTTCAGGGAAATAATAGCATTTTTATTATTATTTGACCTAGGGTTTTCACATAGAATAATAAAATAAGTAATGGCACCTGTAATAATTCCTTATTATTACCTGGTGAATTAAATTATTTAATCACATTTCATGGAAATAATAGAATTACTATTACTATTTGGAATGTGTTTTTCAGATGGAATAATAAATTAACTAATGGAACCTGTGCTAATTATTTATTATTACCTAGTAAATTAAATTCCATGTTTTTTTATTATTCTCTATATAATCTAAGGGTTTATTCCACTGGCTAACCAATAGTTCTGTGCATAGCACTCTTGTGGAAAATATCTCGATCTTAGAGAACTCTTCCCTCTCCAATAACGCTCTCAAGAATGAGAGAGATCCTCATCCACCGGATCAAGGAGAATTCTTTGGAAGTGATTCTTAAGGCGATTGAAGGTGGACATCACAAGCGCAAGGATCTTCTATGGTAGAAACTTGAGAATCCTTTGGCCAGGTCCAAAGATAGGTGGATCTTGTCTGGATCACCGTTAAAGGATTCTTATCCTTGAATTTTATATTCCAAAGAAGCCACACCTCAGACCTGTGGTCTGATGCATCAACAAAGAATGAATCACCTTATAGGTAATTCTATAATTTAATTAAATTAATTATAAACAAAATATGTTGATCCTCTCTTGTCGGTTCCAGGTTCCATCCATTTTCTTTTATCTTTGATTTAATTCTATAGATACTGGCATTCATCATCGTATTGATCCCGAATTAATCATCGATTATGGAAATTTTCAATGTTGGGCACTCACCAATCCTGCACTTCTACAGTTCTTGTAACCTACAGGTGGTATTAGAGGGGTTATATTTTTGTTTATAGTTATTTAAATAATTCATTGATGATTTAATCTTTAATAATTTTGTTTTTAAATTCATGTTTAATCATTCTTGTAATCTAAATTTTGATATATGTTCCTCGCTTATAATTTCTTACAGATCTAATAGAAACTAATAATTTTATGATGAAAATTAAATTGATGATCTCATCAGGAGGTGCTGAATGTTCTGTCCAGATAACACAAAAATACACACCGTGTATTCAAATCTACACGACATCTATTTGTGTTAAATGCATCAGGATCAATTTATAAAATACTCATGTCGTGTGAATTAATGACATGCGATGTAGTTAATTATAACATGGTGTGTTGACCAAGACAGATTAGTGCACGGTCATCCATACTACATGTTTTGCAGCCCACCGGACATGACACACAGTCTCTTTGGTTCATGGTTAATTCATGTATCCCATACACATCATTCCCATTTTGTGACTGTGTATCACAAAATCTACATGGTGTGTGGATCACTGGATATGTCATGTACTCTAAAAATTTCTAATGTACACCTCACACTCTGTTTCCTCAGGCATGTACTTCAGATGGACAGTGAGGAGGGTATATGCCATGTAGTTGGATCTACACGTTGTGTGCTATTTCTAGATTATGCAGATTTAGAAATTTATTATTATATTATGTAAATCCTTGATACATGTACCTTTGTGTGGGTGTAAATATGGGACACAACATGTGATCGGTTTTTGATATTTATATATATATATATATTCTTAATTAAGATATTCATAATGTTCAAATATATGAACATCATGTTTGAGTTTTATTACAATTATAATTTTCCGTGCATTCTACATGTCACAAATAATAAACTGTAT
The DNA here is from genome assembly GCA_963277665.1 of Viscum album. Lineage (NCBI taxonomy): Eukaryota > Viridiplantae > Streptophyta > Magnoliopsida > Santalales > Viscaceae > Viscum > Viscum album. The sequence continues at coordinate 31,077 of CAUJRU010000312.1, read as the reverse complement.
ACAAGTATAAATAAATGCTGGGTAATCTTGGATGGATATTCATAAGGTTTCCACCAAGGTATAAGTTATGTACATGGTTATAGATGAGAATCTCAAGAAAATTAAGAAATGTATTATAATAAAAAGTATTTATTAATTACAGATAACGATTAATCAATTCGAGATTAATTAATCTTAATAAGAATGAATAATTAATTTAATGCTTGTTTTATTAAATGTGTAATTTCTTGCATATATGTGGATGATAATGATCTAGAGAAGACCTTTGTATGTTATTGGATCCCTTTTAAGTTATTTATGAAATTAAAATTGTTGTTTTATGTGCCTTCTCCTCATTAATATGTTGGTCCTGTATTCCCATGGGTTCTTTAATGTATACCCCCTTTTACCCCTCACCTATGTGTGAGTTAAAAGTATATGTAATGGATGGATCTCCCAAGATAGTGGAGGCAGTTCAAGTTAAGAGCCAAGGAAAAACCCATCCAAGGAGATACAAATGTGGATAAGTATAAAGCTGTAAACATGAACCTTAAACGGTTCAATGTGCTTTTCCCCTAGGTCGGGTTTATTTTATCAACTGCTAGATATACGAACCAATAGTAAATCTCATGATCATACCCTTTTTTTAGGGTTATTCATTATGGATTTCTGACACGATCACATAATTAATGAACTAACAAGAATACAATATTGAACTAAAATAAAAATGGCTTATGCATAAATATTATCTTTACATGGCTAATCACTTAAGTATGTACCACATAACATTAAAAATAATCTGAAAAGATAATAAGTGTCAATTTATGAATAAAGGATAAAATCCCTCAAATTAAATATTAAGTCAATATAGCCTTCCATTACTTCAGTTAGAATCAAAGGATTGTTCAAATTGATTGACCTACCCTATTTGTGGAGCTTTAAATTATCAGGGAATTATAATTTGAATTTTTGGGCTGACATATCTAATTTTACATAAAGGGTTGACTTCTCTAGCAGGAGTTGGTGTAACTTAGAGGCAAAGGTTGAGGATATCCAAAATTAAGGATTTCAGGATTGGGGAGTCAACTCAACAGATCAAGGAGTAGTGAGTCAATGAAGTTTCCATTTAGAATGACTACCTAAAACCTTTCGAGTTGGTTGACTAACCCAATATGTGGAAATGAGAAGTGAAATATGGAGATCTGCCTCTAGAATGTCTAAGAAATAGGATATTCCAAAGCCAATGGTGAGGGGAATTGGGTTTTGAAAAAGTGGGAGACTAATAGATATTAATTTACTTATTTGTATAAATTTTTAAAGATAAAGTAATAAAGACATGTTCATCTTAATTTGTAGAATCATAAATCAAAATGACATCAAACATATCATTGTGATCCATACTCAAGAAATAAAACCTTCTCACTGGAACTAATTTCCCAGAGTTTCAAAGGCACCTTCAGGTTATCCTTTTCTATGAGAGGAAACATTATGTGATGGAAGAGCCTTTACTAGTTTCTCCTATAAATGAGTTGAGTGATGAGGAACTATCATTGTATGAGAAACATCTGAAAGATGCTATGTATGTTTAGTGCATCATGCTATTATCCATGACCAATGAGCTCTTGAAGAAACATGAGGAAATGGATTCTTATAGCTTGAGGTCTAACCTTTGGGATCTCTATCATGAGAAGGAGAGTCAAGAGAGGTATGAGATCTCAAATGCTTTGTTCACTACCAAGCATGGAGAGTCTGTGCTAGCTGGAACAAATGTATTCATTCTTATTAGGTAAATTAATAGTTTGGACATCTTAGGGATTAAATTCACAGATGAGTTTCATATAGATATCATAATATCATTGTTTCCAATGACCTTCTATAGTTTTATTGTGAATTATAATATGAGTAACAATGGGAAGATTCTATCAGTGCTTCTTACCGAAATTATTCAAGTTGATAAATAAATGAGGCATGAAAAACCTGTTATCCTTGTGGTGAATAGAAAGAGGAATTACAAGGCAAAGTGGCTTAATATTTATAAACAATATAAATCCTTCAAGCAACGTCCAACCATGAAGAATAAGATTTAGAGGTACGAAAGGTAAAAGGAGGCAGTATGCTTTTCATGTGGCAAGTCAGACCACTGGAAGAGGAACTGCACCCAGAGGAAAGGGGAATCCAAGGTTGCATTCATTATCAAGTACAATCATTCCATTTCTACACATTGGGTATTATATATAGCTTGTGGGGATCACATCAGTATTCAAATGTAGAAACCAAGTAGATTTCAGAAAATTTCAAGAGGAGAGGTGGATCTGTGAGCTAACAATGGTGAGAGGATGGCTTCTCTTACCATTGGTGACTACCACCTCAAATTACCAACAGGAATGATTTTGGTTTTACATGGTTTTTATTATGTACCTAGTGTTACCAAGAACATAATTTTTGTCTCAAGTTTATATATAGATGGATTTATTTTCATGTTTGGAAATAAATTTTATTAATTTTATAAGGAAAACATATGTTATGGTATGGAACATTTAAATAATGGTCTTTATGTATTAAATTATGAGAACCAAGTGTTGGAATTGATAATGAACCAAGTTCATGTGGCTCATACAACACCCATTTGTGGCATCACCGCCTTGGTCATGTAAATAAGAAGCACCTCACAAACCTCTATCAAGATGGTTATTTAGACTCTTCTGAGCTAAAACCACATGATAAATGTCATTATTTTTTACAAGGTAAAATGACCAAACCACCATTTGGTGGACCGGGTGAAAGAGCCATAGAGCTTATAAAATTGGTACCAACTGGTTCGTATGGACCGTTTCTAGTAGAATATATAGGTGTATATTCTTACTTCATTAATTTTACTATTGACTTGAGTATATATGGATATGTCTACATAATGAGATATAAGACCGAATCCTTTGAGAAATTAAAGGAATTCAAGAATGAATTAGAGAATTATCTGAGTAAGAATTAATGAAGCTTCGATCGAATTGAGGTAAAAAATATTTTAACCCAAAGGTCATTGACCTTTAACTGGAATATGGGATTCTATCTCAACTCACTCCACCTTATACACCACAGTGGAATGGTGTTAATAAAAGGAGGAACCGTACCTTGTTAGAAATGGTAAGGTTGATGATGAGTCATGCTGATCTTCCAATATCCTTTTGGGGATATTAATTTCAAATTGTGGAATACACATTAAACCAAGTACCAACTAAGGAGAAAAATGGGACTCCCTTCAAGCTGTAGAGTGGAAAGAAATCAACTTTTTTGAATACACATGTATGGGGATGCAACGATCTTGTTAAGTCTTTATAAGGAAACAAACTATCACCTCAGGGCACAAAGTGTGTCTTTATAGGGTATCCCAAGGGAACAAAGGGATACTAACTATACAACCCCTTAGACAAGAAAGTGAATTTTTCCAAACAGGTCATCTTTCTTGAGAAGGATCACATACCCAAAAACGATAGTGGGATAAATATTTAATTCGATGAAGTTGATGATCAAGATACATAAGAGATGGTATAGGAAAAAATTCTAATGCTCCTTGGGGAAGAGGTAGACACCGAAACACATGTACTGTGTAGGAGTACAATAGAGGTATGAGAACAAGATATATAAGTTTTCCTTATCACCGAAGATGATGAATCTTTATTTTTGGACAATGATAAACCTATATCCTACAATAAAGTAGTAGAAAGATCATAAGATGTAAGATGGAAAGAAGATATAAATTATGAGATGGATTCCATGTATCAAAACCAAGTATATGTTCAGGTCGATGCACTAGTTGATGTAAAACCTATTTGGTGTAAATGGGTATTGAAGAAGAAACTGGACATAGAAGGTCATGTTAGAAATTATAAATCAAGTCTAGTGGCTAAGGGTTTTAAATAACATCATAGAATTGACTATGATGAAACCTTTTCTCCAGTTTTCATGTTTAAATACAAAAGAATCATACTTTCCATAGAATATTTCCATGACTATGAGATTAAAAAGATGGATGTGAAAACTGCCTTCTTTAATGAGAACCTTTAGGAAGATGTATATATGACACAACCAGAAGGGTTTGTGACACCAGGTGATACTAAAATGCTATGAAAATTATAGAGATCCATTAATGGATTAAAGAAAGCATCTAGGTCATGGAACAATCGATTCAATGAAGCCATAAGATTATTTTGTTTCATTAAGAATTAATGTGAGCCATGTGTTTTCATATAGTTCAATGGGAATGTGGTCATTATACTAATAGTGTTTTTTGAAAACAAATTTCTTATTGAAAATGACGTACCATCCTTGTAGTCATTCAAGGACTGATTGGACAAGTGCTTCTCTATGAAGGACATAAGCCCAATATCCAAAATTATTGGGATCAAGATTAATCGTGATATATCCAAGATGTTTCTTGGACTAAGTCAATGTACATATATTCACCAGATAGTAAAGATATTTAGTGTGGAACAATCCAAGAGGGCATTGGTTCTAGTGTCACATGGTATACACCTTTCAAATAAAATGTATCCTTAGACACAACATGATAAAGATAGGATGAGTAATATTCCATTCACTTTAGTGATAGGATCTATCATGTATTCCATATTGTGTACCAGACTTGATGTTTCCTATATACTGAGCATTGTAGGAAGATATCAAAAACGCCCAGGAGAACATCATTGGACTACTGTTAAAACCATCCTTAAGTATATGAGAAGAACAAAGGATATGTTCCTGCTATATAGAGGAAATGAGGATCCTGTCATTAGAGGGTATACTGATGCTAGTTTTTAGATAGATCAGACTGATCTGAATTTACATTCAAGATATTTTTTCTATCTCAACAGATGAGATGTGAGCTGGAAGATTTCAAAGAATCCAATTGTCATTGATTCTATAGTAGATCCCAAATATATAGTGACTTCTGATGCATCAAAGTAATCCATCTAGATTCGGAACTTTGTCTAGGATATTGATGTGGTGCTCGCAGTAAAGATCCCATTACATTGTATTGTGATAATACTATAGTAGTGGATGTTGAAAAAGATCCAAGGTCACATCAACGGAAAAATCACATACTCCAAAAGTATAACCTCTTGAGGGATTTCTATCAAAGGGGTGAAGTTTCAGTGAGAATAGTGTCCAAAAAAGAGAATGTGGAGGACCCCTTGACTAACTTTCTATCTCATCAGAAGCATGAATATCATGTCAGAGCTAGCGGAATGAAGGTTGTTAGTTGTTGGCTCTAGTGAAAGTGGGCATCTATTGAAGTTGGTGCCCTAGAAACTGACTTCTTTTTACTTTATGATAAACATATATTCATTGGATTAATATTTAAAAAATTTCTATCACGTCATGATTGTTCTTCTGTGTTACATAGTTTGTGGTAATGTCTTAAGAATTGTTATCACACTAAAAGGTCATAGTGGATCCTTGCTATGATGAGAACCCGGATGTTCCATAACATTTTTCTTGAATATATGTTCTATGTCCGGATGATATCATTTGAAGAGACATAAATGATACATGCTATCAGGGGTGGGGACTCATGAAATATTGAGTCACATTCTCATTGTGTGCACCCTTGGTAATATCCAAGAATATATCATGAGAACAAGACCCGCTAGTAGGAAATCCACATTCATAAGTGTCATTGCATGTTCCTATCTTTGATCATGTGTATTGGTCCTTAGACATTATGATTATTATTAATGGGTATTATGACTCACACACTTAGATGTATTGATGAAAATCATAAAAACAGATGGTTTTGGCAAGGTAGGATATGTTGGGTGTGTCATGAGAAATACTTCATTAATGAGTAATGCGAGAAATGATATTTCACTTATATGGAAGTAGATATCTGTTTCCCTTTGATGTAAATGATATAGCCTATCTAAATCCATTGCCTTGGTTTTCACTATGAAAGTCCAATTTTCAAAAGTCAAATAATAAGAAATTGATCACATAGGTAAATGTCACTTGCATGAAACCTTCTTTATTAGAGATATCAGGACAAAAAGATTATCTTTCAGGGTAAGCATTCATATGTGGTGACATTTCATTATGACATCAACATCTTTCTTTTGGCTTTCTTGACCCATTACTAGACAATAATATTATAATTTACGCAAGACCGCCTAATTCCAACAATAAAGAGGCCTAGAGGGTAACACACCAAGTGTATCCAATATCTTAGATAAATAATTTATTTATTTAACAAGTTGAATAAATATTTTTATTGGTTATGGTTTAATAATTATTCAATTAGCCCTGATCTCATTTATTTCATCATTAGTTATTTTAGATAATATATTGCAGAAAAAATATTAATTTATCTATGAATAATAATATTATTTTTTTTAATAAATATATATTCATTATTAAAGGCTTGATAATATTGATGAGGATTGGTAGAAAAAGTTATGGGTCTGGTGAGAAATAATATAAATTATTATTCATTTAAATAATATTAAATATTATTTGTTTAAATAATAATTAAATATAACGTGAAAGTTAATAACAGGTAAAGGATATAATAGCATTACTATTATTATTTAACATGGGGTTTTCACATGGAATAATAAATTAAGTAACGGAACCAATGCTAATTATTTATTATTACCTGGTGAATTAAATTCATTAATCACATGTCATGGAAATTATAACATTGGTATTATTATTTGACATGTGGTTTTCGTATGTAATAATAAATTAATTAATGCTTCATGTACTAATTATTTATTATTACCTAGTGAATTAAATTACCCTTTTTATTATTATTCTATATATAATACAAGGGGTCATTCCACCATATAACCAATCGTTTTGTGCACAACATCCTTGGAGAAATGCACTAGAGCCTAGAGAACTCTTCCCTCTCTAAGGATGTTCTAAAAATGAGAGAGATCCTCCACCACTGGATCAAGGAGAATACATTGGAAGATATTTTCAAGGCGATAAAAGGAGGACATCAGAAGTGTAAGGATCTTCCATGATAGAACCCAGAGACTCCTTCAGTGATGTTCGAAGATATGTAGAGCATGTATGGATCACTGATTGAGAATTTTTATCCTTAGATTCTATATCACAAAGAAGCTGCACCTCTGACCCATGGTTAGATGCATCAATGAAGAAATAATCACATTGGACGTAATTCTATAATTTAATTTAATTAATTATAAACAAAATATGATGATCATATCATCTCAGTTCTAGGTTATCCCTTTTTATTTTATCTTTGATTAAATTATTTGGATACTATCATTCATCATCATATTGAACCCGGATTAATCATAAATTATCTAAATTTTAAATGTTGGGAACACGCCAATATTATTCTTCTACTGCGCTCAAAACCTACACCTACAACCCCAGAAATATATGGATAATGAGTATGTTTTTGGGATTCTTTAAATAAAAAACTACATGAACTTTATCTGGGTCCACTGACACACCTTCCTATGAGATTATGTGACCCAATAAGTGTATCTGATCAATCCATAACTGACACTTAGATATCTTGGAATACAAATGATGCTCTCTCAGTATACTCACGATGATTTTAATATGTTATTCATGATTTTCATGAGTCTAGGAGTACACCAAGATGTTATCCAAAAACACTATTACAATCTAATCTAGGTAGGAATAGAATATTTTATTCAAAAATAAAATAAACACTACTGGTGCATTCATTAACCAAAATATCATTATGTAGAAATCTTATAGGTAATACTATAAGGCCCTAGCCTTAAACATTACTTAATGTTGATTTATTTCAAGAATACATGTTGACGATCTTTTCAGGTTTAGAGTTTTAGAGAATTAGATCATAAAACATGCATTTCAATCCACATTTAAACAAAGTGGTTATATAAAAGATAGTACACATTTTTCCCATCAATGGAAACATATTTAAAATAAACATAGATTCTTACTTGACACTTCCTTGACACTATCATCACATCATATACCTTTCCCTTGACCTATGAAAAACATTTCAAAAACTTGGGATGAGCATAAAAAGCTCACTATGTGATATAAAAGTACGAAATGAAAACATTAGTCCATGTATGAAATCATAATTTACTCATAAAACATAAGAATTTTAACATACCTCATCAAATCATGAATAAATCATAGAAATAATGTAACACCCCAAGCTTCCACGGTATGTTTCCCTTTGAATAATGCAATGACGTGCGTTGTACGCAACTTCGAGATTCTAACACACCACAACCAATCAAACTAGACGTTATGAATAGCAATACCTACTTTTTGAAATATTATAAATTGTATTTTTTGAAATGGGATTCAGTTTTGGATTCGTAATATCGAAATTAGCTTAGGGTGAAATTTTGGTACTTTTCGGATAACTTTCATATTTTGATGAATAGTGAAAATTAATAAATTTTAATTAAAAACAAATTTTTTAATAGAAATAATTAATAGTGATAAATTATTAATTTGAGTGGTTTAAAAGTATATTTAGAATATATTTTTACCATTTAATACAATGTTGGTCATTGGATGAGATTTCACATTTAAACTAGACATAAACAAGTGTCAATCTTTTGATAGTTATTATCTCTTAAAAACACGCTATTTGTTTTGACGACAGGAATTAATTTTTAAATTAATTAATGCAACTGATATGTTTTGAATTTGGTAAAATAGACATCATTTTTGAATTCATAATATCAAATATATCTTCGGCCTAATTTTTGGTATTTTTCTGGAAACTTTCATTTTTTGATGAATAGTGAAACCACTAAGTTGTAGTTAAAAAATTGAATTTTTCATAAAACTTAATTTTACCGCTTCTGTGAGTGGAATTTCAAAAATCCAAGAGACACGGTTAATATCAAGAAGTAAAATGTGGTTCATTGAGATGAAAATATTTTTTGTTGAATAGTAACTTCTTACTTTTATTTACCACGGTTCAAAGTAAATAGGGTAATTAATTGTAAAAATGATATTAATATTACCCTAAAACATGTCCTAATTATATTTTACAAGTTTTTATCGACCACAAACAACCTTAGGAATAAAATATTATCATTTAGGTCCACTTGGATTAGATTAGGACATTTATTATTATTTAATTCAAAGAAGAGTTAAAAGAGTTAAAATCACAGTTTATTTACTAAAAAATTTTTAATATAGGATTACACATAAGATAAATTTGATTATAAATATTCATTATAAATCTAAAACAGTTTCCTAAATAATGATATTTTATTTATCATTTTTAGACATTAAATAATGTAATTCATTTATGACACAATGATGATGCAGTAATTACCATAATAGTGAAAAATTAAAATAATTGAAATTATAAATACCCAAATAAATATAATTGGAGACGTTTATTTAATTACACTAATTTTATTGGTTAATATGACATATTAGGATTGATTTAATTTACTTTGTTCGAAGTAATCATTCTGATATGAGTTTCACAAAAATCAATTATTGAATAGTGTCAAAATTGGCATAAAAGAGTTTTTAAAAAAAATATTATATTATCAACTGATATTAAATTCCTAAAAATATAAGGTTCGGCCAAGAGACTTATATCATGATATTTGTATCATTAATGGACCACTTGGGGGTCTCTTGGATGTATATAGTAGGTTTATTAACCATATAATATTAAAATACAAAGAGACATTGTAAAAGTGAAACTAATTAACTAAGAGTTAATACTTAAAGATAAGGTTAATATAATGATCCAAACTGGTCTAAATTATATTTTTTGAGATTTTTTCGACCTATACCCACCTTAAACTTAAAATAATATACTTTGGATCCATTAGAAACCGAAAATTTGAATTTATTATAAAATAATATTTCTAGCTTTTCCAAAGGTGCCCCTCACCCCTCTTATAAAAGGGAACTCTCCATTCTCATTAACTCACACCTTCAAAGCCTTATAGTTCGGAAAACCCCTGACAAAATACTCTCTCAACTTCCCTCACTACAACCTAGAGGCCTTATTTTGATCAGAAATCCAACCAAAGGATCCCTTTTGATCAAATCAAAAGGAAGAACCCAAAGAAGAGGTAATGTTTTCACCGCCCTTTTTCAAATTCATTTCTTCTTCATCATCTTCTTTCTTTGTTATTCCCATTATAAAATATTGACTCCAGTATCTCCTATATACTATAATATTATTATAAATATGGTACAACCATATTCGGTATTCTATTCATCCTTTGAATGACATGTCACCATACGTGCGTACGTACGGCTTACCGTCTCCACATCGTGGTGTAATTGTTATTATTCAATATATTATTATTTGGATGGGTATAATAATGATTTATAATTCATGTAAATAATAAATATAACATGATAATGATTCTGTATATATGATATACCATCCAATTATATATTATTTTAATATCAAAATAATGATATTGTCGCTCGTGCGTACGTACGGACTACCGTCTCCACGAACGCGATGAGATTCATTCTCCATCGTATCCATTCAAGTATAATTATCATTTGATGATTTAAAAATAATTTTTAAGGACTTGATAACATTTTTTATATGAATAAGATACAACCTATCCATGACAAATATGGCTTTCATAACAAAACATATAAAATAAAACGAGTAAGTTAACACCCGAAACAACGATAATACTGAGATATTATTAACAAATCAATGTTAAAAGATCATATATGACATCATATTAATGTATATAATTCTTGTATAGTTTAATAACAACTATTTCACCATTATACAGGAGGTTAACCTACCATCGACCAAGTAAAAAGTACAAAGTAAGGGGTTTCTTATCTCACTCTTAATTCCGTGAGAATTCCATTGTTCACCACTAATTTATTGCATGCGGTGTGTGTACTGCCCATGATTGTATTCATTGTGTAATATTCTTTAATTTATGGATATTTACATCATCATTTTATTATCCTTATTTCATGGGTGTATGTTTCTTAAGTTACCAAATCGATAAGGGAATTTGAAATTTCAATTTCCATTTATTCGTCTTTACACAAACTTCATTGATTATTTTACTCCGAGGTTATGTATGGAATCACTATTCATTTTCTTATGTAATAATTTCCACTCCACTTTTCTGTGGATATACTTTGGATACACATAATCACTCCATTGATAATTTCTCAAGTCATCGATATGAATTTGATAAGAGTAATTTTAACTCATTCTCCATTTGTTGAGTTAAACATCCAATTCATTGGTGTTGTTTTTATAAGATTATGTGTGAATGTCATTTTATTGTTTTACACTTAATATCCAATCATATTTAGTGTATTTATATTTGTCACACATAACTATGTCGTTGATTTATCCTTAACCTAAGGATACGGCCTTTATGAGAGATTTCATCTCAATTTACATTCCATTGAGACTTCTTTATTGTTATACACGAAATCACTTTTATGTGGTGTATATAATGTACCTTGACATAGTATATCATGAATCCCTTTATTCTCATGATATTACAATGTTTTTATTACCTCAATTATTTGTATTCAAGTGTCTCTCTTTTGGTTTAAACTCTAACTAAAATACCATTTTTTAAATGTTTTAAAGACTTATTCTTCTAAATATTTCTCATTAATGTCCATGTTTTAAAAAATGGTTTTAAGGATTTATTTATATGACATTAAAGTTTTAAAATTAAAACTCCTTTTAAAAGTTTCAAAGTGGTATGGGATACTTTGATTCAAAAATCTATTTTTAAACGGCTTCTTGACAAATAGTGTGACTTTTAAATGTTTTCAATAAAAGGGGGATATTTCTCTCAAATAGTTTTGATGGTTATTTTCATCTATGTCAATATCATTCATTATTATCGATTGAGGTTATTATGATACAATACAATCTTCCAAATTGTATCGAATGAGTTATGATTGACTGTGGATGTGCTATTTTTATACCATTCATAGTTTGTGGATAAAGTATTGACATTTCGTATGCTAGTTTTAATACGAATGTTTATATTATGTTTAAAACTTTTATATGAAGAATTCATTGGACTTAGTAAGTGACGGGTGGAGCCCACTATAGCTCCTTGATGCATCGGTAGGTCTCATGAGACAAACTAGTGTCTTGGAACAAGGCCTTGGCAAAATCTTATTTGTAGTCTTGGCACGAGGCCTTGTCTATGTGGTTATGATAGTTTGGAATTATGCATTCCATCATTATGAAAGTGGTTATTGATATTTCATGTGATTGTTCGACTAGTAGAATATCCATGTGAATAAGTAAATGGCATTATTTCATTTTATCCTTTCCATATTATGCTGAAGTTCAAGTTTAAAAGGCTTTTGTTTTAGTTATAAATTTCTTTAAGTGTTTATGCTTATCTATGAAAGCTTCTACTATATTATTATCCTTACTGAGCATCTGAGCTCACACATTTCAATGTTTTATTTTTCCCAAGATGTGAAGAAGTAATTTATGAATGACCTGTTGGGATAGTATGAGGGGATATGAAGACAAGATGTTGTTGCAGTTTTTTTTACCTTATGATGTAATGTAAGACTTATGAATATATCTAGTGTTTCCAAGACTACTAAACTAATCAGTCTTTCGAGACTTGATCCTTTGTGATCATGCCAATGTTATCTAATAATGCACCGACTCTGGGTATCTAGGGTCGGGGTGTTACAGTTGGTATCAGAGAAAGTTTAGTACAAACCTTGGAAGCTAGATTTAGATAAACTCTGATCAAATCACATAGACCTAAGATGAACATTGAGGATTAGTATAGAAGAACTTCCTAGAATTTTGGTATTGTAAAGATTTTGTGAGTTTTCCGAGAAATAAATCCCTGTCTGGATATGAGCAGGTAGGGGTGGCTCTGGCACAGATGTACCTAGGGGTAAAACCCGAAAAGACTGCTTTGAGCTAGACTCGAACGGGAACTGGTGCACGACAACGAGCCTTGCTGCACTCTTGGTTACGACACTCCCAGGGGATATGTTTAGGATAATTTACATTTTCTTTAATAACCGATTTGAAGTATTAAATATATAAGATGATAGTAAATGACCTTGGTTAATCCTAATGTGTTTCAAATTGAGAATATGGTGACATGTTAATCTCTAAATGATTTTTTTGACTACTATTACTCACACAATGCTTTCTGGTTTTAGTCAATGGCTGGATTCCATGGAAGTGATAGTGACTTTGAGAATGATGTACAAGGTGGGAACGGTGGTGGCAATGAGAAAAAAAATGGAATGTTGATAGGCGTAAAAGATATCGTCTTTATGCCAAATCAATTTTCCAAAAACATGATCAACAATATATATATTAACCAATTCTCGGACTCAACAAAGAAGAGAAAGGTGATGAATGATAAGAGCTCCAGTAGTGGAGACCATGGAGAAAGGAATCCTCAAATTCCATCATGTAGGAAATGTGGAAGGATACACCTAGGAAAGTGTCTCAATGGGACAACTAAATGCTTTACGTGCAGGAAGGAAGGACATAAAGTGAATAATTGCCGAAGAAAAATGAAGAGTACTATGGAAGAAGATAAAAATGGTCCCAAGAGTCCATTTACAGTCATTTTCCGTAAATGAAGGGGACCTGGCCATTACCCGAGTGAATTCCATATTCGATAAGATGTTCTCTTGGTCAAAGAAGAAGAATCTATGTGAAAATAAATGGTTGGAGAAATGTTTAAAAAGTATTAGTGTTCCTTGTTGATGGGTTTACTTTGGAATAATTTTCTCTTGTATTTTTAACCCTGCAGTTTTCTATGTAAGAATGATATTTGAGGAATAATTATCTTTTCTCTTGTGAATATAGGTATAAATAACCATTTGGTTTTATATGATCGTTGGGTTTGAGTCAATTATAAGTTATTATAATTTGGGATGAAAATGCAAGGTATGAGATAAGATTTGTGGTTAAATTATGTTATGGTTATTTTGAGGAATTTATCTCATTTTGGTAATGTTATAAAATATAGTTTTTGAAAAAGGACAACACGCAGACCGTGTGACAATCTGTCGCGTCGGACAAATCTGTGGGAATCGAGCCCACAACCAAAGTGCGATTGGGATTTATCGCCTACCACTGGACTACGTTGAGTCCCTGGTTAGTATGACTATTATTTTTAGTTAAATGATTTTATTGATCATTAATAATTTGATTTGGGATCTTATGTCTTATCAAATGAATACCCTTAGTATAGGAAAATGATTTGGTAATTAAGTGATAAATGTTATTTTGGAAGTTGTTCACTTTGTTGTATGGAAAATAGAATAGTATGGGATTTAATTTGAGGAGTAATGGTGGATTTGTATCTATGTTTTTGTTGTGGATTTATAGTGATTTGGGTTGTTTATGGAAATGATTAGGTTAATTACTTTTAAGTATGTGACTTTAAGAGTAATTAATGTCATTTGGAGATACAATTTAACCTGGAAGACTACATTCTTATAAGTTTTGAGTTTCAATATTATTTTGGATTTAATTGAAGGATTTTAAGGACAATTGATTATTGAATGGTACTTATTTAACTTTGGGGTATTGATGGTTTAGTTTTAGAAATTAAGATTAGTGTTTTTTTTTCTCTAATGGAATATCCATTTGGGGGGTCATCAGATATTATACTAACCATTTTGGTTTTGATTAATCTCTAAAGATAAGGTAAATATATAGTTTATCCTACGTGGATCATGTATTTCTATAGAAGTTTATTCTAGCTCTTCCATTGTGACCAAGTCTTCTTGAATACTCATTGTTCAAAAAAATGAGTTAGTGGTAAAAAGTTATTAAAGAATGAAACTCTACTTAAAAAGTAAGTATATCTCTTTATGTTCTTAGTCAATATCATAAATGAATTCCTCATCCTTATGTAATGTAACTTAAAACAAAAAAATGTTGTCCGTTTACTTTTCCTACTGGGAGACTAAGGACTGTTTGTCCCAATACAACTCTATGATTTTATTATTGTTAACTTTATCTTGATCATGTTTTCTATCCCTCTCCATCAAAACCAAACACTTAGTTTATCTTCCATATCCATGTTTTCCTACATGGAATCCTAGTATGGGTTATCTTCGGTGACCTTTATACCGATCTTCCTTTCTTTTAAAGTGATAGTTTTATTGACTCTTTTTCTGATGTGGGACATTCCATTATATTCTCAAGCCCAATTTTTAAAAAATTGCGAGGACACAATTTATTGAAGAAGGGGAGAATGTAACACCCCAAGCTTCCATGGTATGTTTCCCTTTGAATAATGCAATGAAGTGCGTTGTACGCAACTTCGAGATTCTATCACACCACAACCAATCAAACTAGCTGTTATGAATAGAAATACCTACTTTTTGAAATTTTATAAATTTCTTTCGAAATGGAATTCAGTTTTGGATGTGTAATATCGAAATTAGCTTAGGGTGAAATTTTGGTACTTTTCGGATAACTTTCATATTTTGATGAATACTGAAAATTAATAAATTTAAATTAATAAAAACTTTTTTAACCGAAATAATTAATAGTGATAAATTATTAATTTGAGTGGTTTTAAAGTATATTTAGAATATATTTTTACCATTTAATACAATGTTGGTCATTGGATGAGATTTCACATTTAAACTAGACATAAATAAGTGTCAATCTTTTGATAGTTATTATCTCTTAAAAACAAGCTATTTTTTTGACAACGGGAATTGATATTTAAATTTATTAATGCAACTGATATGTTTTTAATTTGGTAAAATAGATATCATTTTTGAATTGATAATATCAAATATATCTTAGGCCAATTTTTTGGTATTTTTCTGGAAACTTTCATTTTTTGATGAATAGTGAAACCACTAAGTGGTAGTTAAAAAAATGAATTTTTCATAAAACTTAATTTTACCGCTTTTGTGAGTGGAATTTCAAAAATCCAAGAAACACAGTTAATATCAAGGAGTAAAATGTGGTTCATTGAGATGAAAATATTTTTTGGTGAATAGTAACTTTTTACTTTTATTTACCACGGTTAAAAGTAAATAGGGTAATTAAGGGTAAAAATGATATTAATATTACCCTAACACATGTCCTAATTCTATTCGAAAAGTGTTTCTTGACCACAAACAACCTTAGGAATAAAATATTATCATTTAGGTCCACTTGGATTAGATTAGGACATTAATTATTATTTAATTCAAAGAAGAGTTAAAAGAGTTAAAATCAAAGTTTATTTACTAAAAAAAATTTAATATAGGATTACACATAAGATAAATTAGATTATAAATATTAATTATAAATCTAAAAATATTTCCTACATAATCATATTTTATTTATAATTTTTAGACATTAAATAATTTAATTTATTTATGACACAATGATGATGTAGTAATTACCATAATAGTGAAAAATTAAAATAATTGACATTATAAATACCCAAATAAATATAATTGGAGACTTTTATTGAATTAAACTAATTTTATAGGTTAATATGACATATTAGTATTAATTAAATTTACTTTGTTCGAAGTAATCATTCTGATATGAGTTTCGCAAAAATCAATTATTGAATAGTGTCAAAATTGACATAAAAGAGTTTTTAAAACAAATATTATATTATTAATTGATATTAAATTCCTAAAAATCTATGGTTCGTCCAAGAGACTTATATCATGATATGTTTATCATTAATGGACCACTTGGGGGTCTCTTGGATGTATATAGTATGTTTATTAACCATATAAGTTAAAAATACAAAGAGACATTGCAAAAGTGAAACTAGTTAACTAAGAGTTAATACTTAAAGATAAGGTTAATATAATGACCCAAACCGGTCTAAATTCTATTGGTTGAGTGGTTTTCGACCTATCCCCACCTTGAACTGTAAATAATCCACTTTGGATCCATTAGAAACAGAATATGAGTTTATTATAAAATAATATTTCTATCTTTTCCAAAGGTGCCCCTCACCCCTCTTATAAAAGGGCACTCTCCCTTATCATTAACTCACAGCTTCAATGCCTTTTGGTTCGGCCAACCCCTACCAAAATACTCTCTCAACTTCCCTCAATACAACCGAGAGGCCTTAGTTTGATCAGAAAGTCATCCTAAGGATCCCTTTTGATCAAATCAAAAGGAAGAACCCGAAGAAGAGGTAATGTTTTCACCACCATTTTTCAAATTCATTTCTTCTTCAACTTCTTCTTTCTTTGTTATTCACATTATAAAATAATTAATACAGTATCTCCTATATACTTTAATATTATTATAAATATGTTACAACCATATTCATTATTCTATCCATCCTTTGAATGACATGTCACCATACGTGCGTACGTACGGCTTACCGTCTCCACGTCGTGGTGTAATTGTTATTATTCAATATATTATTATTTGGATGGGTATAATAATGATTTATAATTCATGTAAATAATAAATATTACATGATAATGATTCTTTATATATGATATACCATCCAATTATATATTATTTTAATATCAAAAGAATGATATTGTCGCTCGTGCGTAGGTACGGACTACCGTCTCCACGAACACGATGAGATTCATTCTCCATCGTACCCATTCAAGTATAATTATCATTTGATGATTTTAAAATAATTTTTAAGGAATTTATATCATTCTTTATATGAATAACATATAACCTATCCATGAAAAACATGTCTTACATAACAAAAAATATAAAAGAAAACGAGTAAGTTAACACCTGAAACAACGATAATACTAAGATATTATTAACAAATCACTGTTAAAAGATCATATATGATATCATATTAATGTATATAATTCTTTTATAATTTGATAAAAACTATTTTACCATTATACAGGTGGTTAACGTACTGTTGACCAAGGAAAAAGTACAAAGTAAGGGGTTTCTTATCTCACTCTTAATTCCGTGAAAATTCCATTGTTCACCACTAATTTATTTCATGTGGTATGTGTACTACCCATGATTGTATTAATTATGTAATATAATTTAATTTATGGATATTTACATCATCATTGTATTATCCTTCTTTCATGGGTGTATGTTTCGTAAGTTACCAAATTGATAAGGCAATTTGAAATTTCAATTTCCATTTATTCGGCTTTACGCAAACTTCATTGATAATTTAACTCTGAGGTTATGTGTGGAATAACTATTCCTTTGCTTATGTCATAATTTCCAATACCCTTTTCTGTGCATATACTTTGGATACACATAATCACTCCATTGATAATTTCTCAAGTCATCGATATGAATTTGATAAGAGTAATTTTAACTCATTCTCCATTTGTTGAGTTAAACATCCAATTCATTGGTGGTGTTTTTATAAGATTATGTGTGAATGTCATTTGATTGTTTTACACTGAATATCCAATCATATTTAGTGTATTTATATTTTTCACACATAACTATTTCATTGATTTATCCTTAACCTAAGGATACGGACTTTATGAGAGATTTCATCTCAATTTACATTCCATTGAGACTTCTTTATTGTTATACACCAAATCACTTTTATGTGGTGTATATAATGTACTTTGACATAGTATATCACGAATCCCTTTATTCTCATGATATTAAAATGTTTTTATTACCTCAATTATTTTTATTCAAGTGTCCCTATTTTGGTTAGAAACTCTAACTAAAATACCATTTTTAAATGTTTTAAAAAATTATTCTTCTAAATATTTCTCATTAATGTCCATGTTTTAAAAAATGGTTTTAAGGATTTATTTATATGACATTAAAGTTTTTAAATTAAAACTACTTTTAAAAGTTTCAAAGTGGTATGGGATACTTTGATTCAAAAATCTATTTTTAAATGGCTTCTTGACAAATAGTGTGACTTTTAAGTGTTTTGAATAAAAGGGGGATATTTCTCTCAAATAGTATTGATGGTTATTTTCATCTATGTAAATATAATTCATTATTATCGATTGAGGTTATTATGATACAATACAATATTCCATATGGTATCCAATGAGTTATGTTTGACTGTGGATGTGCTATTTTTATACCATTCATGGTTTGTAGATAAAGTATTGACATTTCGTATGCTAGTTTTAATACGAATTTTTATATTATGTTTAAAACTTTTATATGAGGAATGAATTAGACTTAGTAAGTGACGGGTGGAGCCCGCTATAGCTCCTCGATGCATCGGTAGGTCTCATGAGACAAACTAGTGTCTCGGCACAAAGCCTTGGAAAAATCATATTTGTAGTCTTGGCACGAGGCCTTGGCTATATGGTTATGATAGTCTGGAATTATGAATTCCATCATTATGAAAGTGGTTATTGATATTGCATGTGATTGTTCGACAAGTAGAATATCCATGTGAATAACTAAATGGCATTATTTCATTTTATCTTTTTCATATTATGCTGAAGTTCAAGTTTAAAAGGCTTTTGTTTTAGTTATAAATTTCTTTAAGTGTTTATACTTATCTATAAAAGCTTATGCTATATTTTTATCCTTACTGAGCATCTGAGCTCACCCCTTTCAATGTTTTATTTTTCCCAGGATGTGAAGAAGTAATTTATGAATGACCTGCAGGGATAGTATGAGGGGATATGAAGACAAGATGTTGTTGTAGTTTTTTTTACCTTATGATGTAATGTAAGACTTATGAATATATCTAGTGTTTCCAAGACTACTAAACTAATCGGTCTTTCGAGACTTGATCCTTTGTGATCATTCCAATGTTATGTAATAATGCACCGAATCTGGGTATCTAGGGTTGGGGTGTTACAAATCATAATACATAAAGGTAACTTGAGGCACTCATAACATTTTTACATAGGTAGTAACCGTCGTGGTTACGTTTAGAATACCAATCATAGTATATTCCATAAATCTCTTTGGAGAAACCTTAACGTTTAACTCCTTCAGGTTACCCAATGCATTGGAGATCTATATCAGGCTCACCTGCCCTTATTTTATCACAGAACCACCCATCTTCATAAAAAATGCCCAAGAACCATAACATAATTGTATCACTTAAAACATGCATAAAGGAAACATAACATTTCCACATTTCAATCAGAGGATATCAAAAACACATAAAAACATTATCAAAACCATTTTCAATAACAATATAAAAGAAAAGTAAAACATGGTATTCATTTTTCAAAAAAAAATTTATGGCTTGTAGAGGAAGATGAAACTCAAATAATAGTCACGGCGGTGGAGAAGTCGTTGTCATCGCATACGTACGACAAAAAAACATTCCCTTTTGTCGTTTAGTAAACGCTTCATATAAAAAATATTCCTTTTGAGTAAATGTGAAATTCAAAGGGGTTTATACACCGTATAAAAGAAATTTGTGTATAAAACTAAATATGCCTCAATGAAAGAAGATTGAGATGAAGTCCCTTACCTCGGGTCCGACATGACTCGATCATTCTTTAATGTCCTGAATAATAAACTTGAGTTAATTTCTACTTTATTAAGAACCTTTTTTAAAGTTTATTATTTCTTTTATATCACTTATTACCATGTTATGAACACTATGTAATTATCTAAGTTAATAACGCTCATTTTGTCGATCATTGGTACTTGAGTCAAGAATAAACTCCTTATAATTACAAGTTGTTCATGTGGTAAAATATCCATTATATCCATAATTATATTCATGATGTAGATATCTTATATATCATATATATCCAGTATATACATGCATTTATAATATTATATAACATTTAGGGGTAAGAAATGAAATGCACCGTTCATGGAGACGGTAAGCCGTACGTATGCAGGAACGCTACTTTCATTTCTATTTCGTATTTTATGGAATGGAATCAAAATGATATAAAGGTATATTATATTTCCAGTATAATATAATATATAATATCATTAACTCCATCCTTTATACTTCCCACATATGGCATTAACGAATCAAGTCACTTTGAGGGGGCGGTAGTCCGCACTTCCTAAAATAAAGATATCGCGTTTACCCATCATGGAAACCATAAAGGTATGACATAAATGAAAAATAAATAATATTAAAGAAACATAAACATATTATATATCATATATAAATATAGTGACATCTTAATGGCCACCTTTGAATGTGTTAGAAGAATATTGAACAATCATCGTTTCGTGATTCAGGAATTCGTCATCCATGGAAATAGTATGTTCTTTAACCATAAGATATAGGTTTGTGTAAGTTTATCCCGAATACTTCTCATAAAAACATCCTAGTATATTTAAGATACTGTTTTTGTTACAAAATAAATTAATAAAAAGAGTTTAGGGGGTTGGAGAAGCAAAATAAAACAAAAGAACACAAGTGAAGACATTACCTTTAAATTGGGTAACTCCTCTTGGTTTGAACCAAAAGGGTTTCTTGAAGAGATTTATGCATAAGGTAAGGCTTCTAGGATGAATAGAGGGATGTGGAGAGATAAAATTAGAAGATTTTGGCCGAGCCAATGGCTTGAGAAGTGTGGTTAAGGAGGTAGAGTTGGGGGCCTTTTATAAGAGGAGAGGAGGGGCACTCTTGGAATGTTATAAAATGTTACATTATATTGAAATGTGTTTCGGATTTAAAAGGTCCCACATTGATATATTTCGAGGATAAGGTGATAATGGTTTGAAATATACTAATCAAATAGGTTTTTGACAAGTTTATATCTTATATTTTACATTATCTTTTCATTTTATTTAAATTGTTAAATAATGAGGTAATCGCTGCATCATCATGGTGTCATAAATAATTTAATTTTTTTAATGTCTAAAAATTATAAAAAATAATATAATGTAGGAAATATTTTTATCTTTCCAATTAATATTTATAGTCTAAGAGGTCATTTACACAGAAAAAACTAAAAATGATTTACTCGGGTGATACATACTTTGTTATATTTAACTTTCTTTAAAAATAAAAAGATAAAAAGTCACTATCACAAAAAAGTGATTCCGTGGGGTCCCAAAGCTTGGAACAAGGAATCCCATGGTCTTACATGACACAACCAGTATCATTAGGACACATGTTGGGGTCATTTGTTATTATTATGATATTATTTTATTATCCTTAACTACCCGATTACTAATTAATTAAGATAATTAAAGATAATTACCGTTGTTACTATTCATAATGTCCAAAAACAAAAGATTATTAATTACATAATTTGGACCTTATGATTCCAAATATGGAATCCATTTTACCAAATTAAAAACATAGATATTGCAATAATTAATTTAAAAATAATTCCCATTGTCAAAACAAATAGCGGGTTTTTTTGAAACAATATCTATGAGAAGTTTGGCACTTGTTTATGCCCAATTCCAAAGTAAAATTAATTATAATGACCACCATTGGATTAAATGGTAAACATATATTCTAATTACACTTTAAAATAAATTAAAAAGATAACCTAACTATATAATTAAATTAGATGAAAAAGCAGTTTTGATGTAAAATGCAGTATTTTTCACTATTCATTAAAAAAATGAATATTGTCCGAAAAATACAAAAAAATTATCCAAAGTAAATTTCAATGTCCCAATAATAAAGAATAAGTTTATTTTGACAAATATAGATTATAAAATTGTCAAAATATATATTTAAAAAAAAATTTCCATCAAAAGGTGGTAAAACAATATTTTAAAAAATATTAGAGAATTATATGCTTAAGATTGGATTTATTATAATTTTAAGCCTCTAAAACACTATATAATTCATAAATAGACATAGATAAGAGTATCTATTATTAATTACTTAATTGGGATATTACATCCCTCCCCCTTTAGAAAATTACGTCCCCACAATTTATTTACTTATCGAATAAGTGGAGGTATTTATCCCTCATTGCATTTTCAGATTCCCATGTTGCCTGTTAAATCATGTGGTTTTTTCACAAAACCTTTACTTGATGAATCACCTTATCCCGTAACACATGATCCCTGTGGTCAAGAATCTGGACTGGTTGTTCCTCATAAGATATAGTATCTTCCAGCTGAACTACCTCTGGACTCAAAACATGAGATGGATCTGTCATGTACTTCCTTAACATTGAATGAAAAACATTGTGTACCTGAGATAACTTCAGAGGTAAATCCACTCGGTATGAAACTGATCCAAATCTCTACAGAATTTCATATGGTCCAATGCAACTTGGACTCAGATTTCCTTTCTTACCAAATTGTTTCACACTTTTCCATGGTGAAACTTTGAGAAAAACATGCTCACCTACCTCAAAAGAGAGATCCGTCCTCCTGTTGTCTGCATAACTTTTCTTCCTACTCTGATCTATTCTCATGTGTTTTTGTATCAGCTAAAATTTTTCTACCAACTCTTCTACCAATTCTGGTCCCATCAACTTCCTTTCACCCAATTCATCCCAAAAAGATGGAGTTCGACACCGCTTCCCATATAATTCCTCAAATGGTTCCATCTGTATACTAGAATGAAAACTGTTATTATCATAAAACTCAACCAAAGAAATCTGTTGGTCCCAACTTCCCTGATAATCCATCGAACAAGCATGTAGCATATCCTCAAAAGTCTTAATTGTTCATTCTGACTGCCCATCTGATTGAGGATGAAAAGATGTACTAAAATTTAATTTAGTACCCAATGACTTCTGAAATCCTTTCCAAAAGTTATATGTGAACCTGAGATCACGGTCAGATACAATGGAGAGAGAAACTCCATGTAACCTGACTATATCTTTAAGATAAAAACGGGAAAGTTGATCTAGGGAAAAAGTATCTCGTATAGCAAGGAAATGAGCAGATTTAGTCAAGCGATCAACAATAACCCAGATTTCATTATTACCTCGAGGTGTCTTCAGCAATCCCACAATGAAGTCCATAGATATATTCTACCATTTCCACTATGGCACTAGTAAAGGTTGAAGCATCCCTTTAGATAACTATCTCTCTTCTTTAACCTGCTGACAAGTCAAACACTTCATAGTAAAATCAGAAATATCTCTCTCATTCTGTCCCACCAGTAATACTCCCGAAGATCTCTATACATATTAGTACTGCCTGGATGAACTGAAAACGGAGAACTATGAGCTTCATATAACAACTCTCTCTTCAACTATGAATCAAAAGGCACCACAATCTCTTCCCGAATCTCAAAACACAATCATTATCAATGTTTAATTTAGGCAACTTACCTTTCTGAACCAGCTCTACCTTTTTCTGCAACTCACTGTCTTTCTTCTATGCTTTCTTAATTCTGTCTGATAGAGAAGATTTCACTGATACCTAAAACAAAAAAGAAGTACATCCTGCACCAACAACTTCTATGCCAAAGTTCATCAAATCCTTAACCAAAGGATCATGTTCCAAACGCAACATTATTAATGAAGCATTACTTTTTCGACTCAAAGCATCAGCAACTTTATTTGATTTTCCCAAATAGTAATGAATTGTACAATCATAATCCTTGATTAATTCTAGCCATCTCCTATGTCTCATGTTCAATTATTTCTGAGTGAATATATACTTTAGACTTTTTTGATCAGTATATATTTCACACATTAGTCCATACAAATGATGCATCCAAATTTTCAAAGAAAAAAAACAACAGTAGCTAATTCCAAATCATGTCTAGGGTAATTTACCTCATGAGTTTTCAACTGATGTGAAGCATAAGCAATTACCTGATCATTCTGCATTAGGACACAAACAAGTCCTTTCAATGAAGCATCACTATAGATAACAAACTCCCCATTCCTGGAAGGTAGTGCCAAAACTGGAGCATTCACCAATGTTCTTTTCAGTTCCTAAAAACAATCATCACATTCTTTTGTCCAGATAAAATTAACACCCTTCCGAATTAGCTTAGTCATTGGACTAGATAACCGGGAAAAAATTCTAACAAACCTTTGGTAATAGCCTACCAAACCAAGAAAACTACGAATCTCAGTTACATTTTTGGGTCTTGGACATTCTTCCACAACCTTTGTTTTTGCAATATCAACAGTTATCCCATCATTAGAAACAACGTGACCAAGGAAAGAAATTTGTTGCAACCAAAACAAAAACTTGCTGAATTTCCCATACAATTTCTTTACTTTTAAGGTTTGCAAAATAAACCTTAAATGTCTTTCATGCTTCTCTTTACTTTTAGAAAACACCAAAATATCATCAATGAAAACAACCACAAACTTATCTAAGAACTCATCGACAATTCTATTCATAAGGTCCATGAATACAGAAGGTGCATTGGCTATACCCAAAGGCATAACTACAAATTCATAATGGCCATATCTTGTAAGAAACTCGGTCTTCAGAATATCTGCTTCTATTACCTTCAACTAATGGTACCCCGATCTCAGGTCAATCTTTGAAAAATACTAAGCTCGCTGGAGCTGATCAAATAAATCATCGATATGAGGAAAAGGATATTTTTTCTTAACAATGATGTTATTCAAGGCTCTATAATCAATGCAAAGTCTCATTGAACCATCTTTCTTTTTAACAAATAAAATAGGAGCACCCCATGGTGATGTTCTAGGTCAAATGAAACCTTTCTCTAATAAATATTGCAATTACTCCTTCAACTCTAAAAGTTCAATTTGAACTATTCGATGAGGGGGTTTTGAAATTGTCTTAGCATCAGGAAATAAGTCAACAGTAAACTCAACTTCCCGATCTGGTATTATTCCATGAAACTCATCAGGAAAAACATCAGGATACTCATTTACCACAGGAACATAATTAATCTGAACAGTTAATTTGTTTTCAACAATATGTGCAAGGTAACATTCATTTCCATCTTTTACAAGTTTCTCAGCCTCGGGATATGTTATCAACAGTAAGGTTTCATTCTTGTACACAAACTGAAAGTCTTTCTGAAAAGAAACTTCTTTAGCTCTACAGTCAATCTTAGCATAGTAAACAGAGAGCCAATCCATACCAAGGATAACATAAAACTCTACTAGAGGTAAGACAATAAGGTTTGAAAGTAGGTTCTTTCCATGGATAAGGATAAGAAGATTCTTATAAATTCTTTTTGCCTCAAAATTTCCCCCTGCTGTTTTTACCACAAGTTTAGGAGTCATTTCTTGAGATGGTATTCCCATTTTACTTGAAAAGTTTTCAGATATGAAGGAATGTGTAGACCCTGAATCAAACAACACACTGGAATAATCTGAAAAAACAAAAAACGTACCTGATACCACTTCATTTGATGGCCCATCATCTGCTGAAGTAGTTGCAAAGGATTTCACCACCTCTTTCTGCTTGTAGTCTAACTAATTCCCATCACTCGAGCTCTTTTTTGGACACTCATTTGCATAGTGACCCATCTCATTGCACTTAAAACATTTCACTAACTGTAAATAAAATTTGGTCTTACCATCACCTTGATCTTTTTCAGTGCAATCACGAGCCTTATGTTCCATCTTACCACATCGGTAGCACTTTACAGAATTCATAAGACATTCCCCAGCATGCCTTTTACCACATTTATCACAATCTGGAAACATAGTTTTCTTACAAACAGACCTTTTTGAATAATTCTTCCCTTTCTTCTGCTCCCACGGTGTCTTCTTATGTTGGTTGTTATAGAACACCTGGTCATCGGAAAACTCCATTTCCACCTTCTCATTACATCGATCAAGATTTTCATAACTTTTAAACTCACAAGAATCCAATGCCCTTCGATATTTTGGCTTTAATACTGAGTAAAAACAATTGATTTTACTATTAAGGTCTCAGATAAAATTTGGAGCATACCTTTCCAATCGAGTGAACCTTTCTTCATAAGTAGCCACTGAGTTTTCCTCTTGCCTCAATTCCAATAATTTGTTTTCCATCCTAAGTCGAACAGCCTTAGGAAATTACATCTCAAGAAACATACCTTTCAATTCATCCCAGTCAAGAGCATCAATCTCATCAGCATCCCTGATATTTTTAACCATAGACCACCACTGATCTGCTTCACCCTCCAACCGGTAAATAAAAAGACTAAACTTTTGATTGTATGAACACCCCATGACATCAAAAATCTTCTCCAGTGCTTTAATCTACCCTTCAGCTAGCACAGGGTCAGATGATCCTATGAATGATGGGTCATGTTTCCTCATAAAATGTTCCACCACTGACATGTTCCTCTGTGGTTGATCTTGATGATCTCGTGCATGGATACCACCACCATTTATCGCTTGAGTCAACTGCACCATTACTGCAACAAACTATTCAGTTCTAATTCCAACCATCTCAGGATGCTGATTCAGAAGGTCATTTCCTTCTGTATGCCTTCCTAGCACTGCTTCCCTGTTTCCTCTGCAGGAAACCATTCTGAACAAACATGTCTTAGATGAAGAAACATGGTAATCTTCAAATTCTATATCATTTCAATTTGACCATAAAAAAATATTTTTATAGAATTATAACTCCTAAAGTTATCTAAACCGACCTTTGATACCAACTATAAGGCCCCAGCCTTAAACATTACTTAATCTTGAGTTATTTCAAGAATACAAATTGAGGATCTTTTCAGGTTTAGAGTTTTAGAGAATTAGATCATAAATCATGCATTACAATCCACATTTAAACAAAGTGGTTACATAAAATGTAGTACTCATTTTTCCATCAATGGAAACATGTTTAAAATAAACATATATTCTTTCTTCACACTTCATTGACACTATCATCACATCATGTACCTTTCCCTTGACCTGTGAAAAAAATTTCAAAAACTTGGGATGAGCATAAAAAGCTCAGTAAGGGATATAAAAGTACGAAATGAAAACATTAGTCCATGTATGAAATCATACTTTACTCATAAAACATAATAATTTTAACATACCTCATCAAATCATGAATAAATCAAAGAAATCATAAGACATAAAGGTAACTTGAGGCATTCATAACATTATTATGTAGGGAGTAACCCTCATGGTTACATTTGGAATACACGCCATAATATATTCCCTAAATATCTTCAGAGAAACCTTAACATTTAACCCCTTCGCATTACCCAATTAATTGGAGAGCTATATCGGGCTCAACCACCTTTAGTTTATCACGGAACCACCCGTCTTCATAAACAATGCCCAAGAACCATAACATAATCGTATCACATAAAACATGTATAAAGGAAACATAACATTTCCACATTTCAATCATAAGATATCAATAACACATAAAAACATTTTCAATACCATTTTCAATACCAAAATAAAAGAAAAGTAAAACATGGTATTCATTTTTCAAAAAAAAATTATGGCTTGTAGAGGAAGCTAAAACTCAAATAATAGTCACGGCAGCTGAGAAGTCGTTATCGCCTCATACATACAACAATAAAAACATTCCCTTCTTTCGTTTAGTAAAATATTCATATAAAAAATTCCTTTTGAGAAAACGTGAAATTCAAAGGGGTTTATACACCGTATAAAAGAAAGTTGTGTGTAAAACAAAATATGTCTCAATGAAAGGAGATTGAGATGAAGTCCCTTACCTTGGGTCCGACTTGACACGATCGTTCTTTAATGTCCTGAATAATAAACTTGAGTTAATTTCTACTTTCTTAAGAACATTTTTTAAGTTAATTATTTCTTTTATATCACTTATTACCATGTTATGAACACTATTTAATTATTTAAGTTAATAATGGTCATTCTTTCGATCATTGGTACTTGAGTCAAAAATAAACTCCTTTAATTACAAGTTGTTCATGTTGTAAAATATCCATTATATCCAGAATTATATTCATGATATAGATATCATATATATCATATATATCTAGTATATACATTCATTTATAATATTACATAACATTTAGAGGTAAGAAATGAAATGCACCGTTCATGGAGACGGTAAGCCGTACGTACGCATGAATGCTACTTTCATTTCTATTTCTTATTTTATGGAATGGAATCATAATTATATAAAGGTATATTATAATTCCAGTATAATATCATATATAATATCTTTAACTCCATCCTTTATACATCCCACATATGGCATTAACGAATCAAATCACTTTGAGGGGGCGGTAGTCCGCACTTCCTAAAATGAAGATATTGCGTTTACCCATAATGGAAACCATAAAGGTATTACATAAATGAAAAATACAGAAGTTTAAGGAAAACATAAACATATTATATATCATATATAAATATATTGACTCTTAATTTCCACCTTTGAAGATGTTTTAAGAATATTGAACAATCATCGTTTCGTGAGGCAGAAATTCGTCATCCATGGAAACAGTAAGTTCTTTAACCATTAGATGTTGGTTTGTGTAAGTGTAGCTCGAATACTTCTCATAAAAACATCCTAGTATATTTAAGATACTGGTGTTGTTACAAAAGAAATGAATAAAAAGAGTTTAGGGGGTTGGAGAAGCAAAATAAAACAAAAGAACACAAGTGAAGACATTACCTTTAAATCGGGTAACTCCTCATGGTTTGAACCAAAAGGGTTTCTTGAAGAGCTTTCTGCCTAAGGTAAGGCTTCTAGGATTAAGAGAGGGATGTGGAGATATAAAATGGGCAGATTTTGGCCGATCCAATGGCTTGAGAAGTGTGGGTAAGGAGGTAGAGGTGGGGGCCTTTTATAAGAGGAGAGGAGGGGCACTCTTGGAATGTTATAAAATGTTACTTTATATTGAAATGTGTTTCAGATTTAAAAGGTCCCACATTGATATATTTCGAGGATAAGGTGATAAGGGTTCTAAATATACTCATCCAATAGGTTTCTGAAAAGTGTAAATCTTATAATTTACATTATCTTTTCATTTTATATAAATCATTAAATAATGAGGTAATTGCTGCATCATCATGGTGTCATAAATAATTTAATTTATTTAATGTCCAAAAATTATAAAAAAAATACTATAATGTAGGAAATAATTTTATCTTTACAATGAATATTTATAGTCTAATATATCATTTACACAGAAAAAACTAAATTTTTTTTACTCGGGTGATACATACTTTGTTATATTTAACTTTCTTTAAAAATAAAAAGATAAAAAGTCACTATCACACAAAAGTGATTCCATGGGGTCCCAAAGTTTGGAACAAGGAATACCATGGTCTTCCATGAAACAAACAGTAGCATTAGGACACATTTTGGGGTCATTTTTTATTATTATGATATTATTCTATTATCCTTAACTACCCGATTACTAATTAATTAAGATAATTAAAGATAATTATCGTCGTTACTATTCATAATGTCCAAAAACAAAAGTGTCTTAATTACATAATTTGGATCTTGTGATTCCAAATATGGAATCCATTTTACCAAATTCAAAACATATATATTTCAATAATTAATTTAAAAATAATTCCCATTGTCAAAACAAATAGCGGGTTTTTTTAAACAATATCTATGAGAAGTTTGGCACTTGATTATGCCCAATTCCAAAGTCAAATTAATTCTAATGACCACAATTGGATTAAATGGTAAAAATATATTCTAATTAAACTTTAAAAAAAATTAAAAAGATAATCTAACTATATAATAAAATTAGATGAAAAAGCAGTTTTGATGTAAAATGCAGTATTTCTCACTATTCATTAAAAAAATAAACATTTTCAGAAAAATAAAAAACATTTATCCAAAGTAAATTTCAATGTCCCAGTCATAAATAAAAAAGTTTCTTTTAAAAAATATAGCTTATAAAATTGTCAAAATATAGATTTAAAAAATGGTTCGACATCAAAAGGCGGTAAAATAATCTTTTAAAAAATATTAGAGAATTTTATGCTTAAGATTGGATTTATTCTCATTTTAAGCCTCTAAAACACTATATAATTTATAAATAGACATAGATAAGAATATCTATTATTCATTACTTACTTGGGATGTTACACATACCTTCTTTTGAAAGTATTCCTTGATATATCAGAAGTCTAAACTCTCAATTGATGATACCTTGATCTCAATTCTATCTTATAAAAAAAACAAGATCCCCTCAATTGGTCAAAAAGATCATTGATACGTGGAAGATGATACTAGTTTTTTTTAGTCATATGATTCATCTTCTGGTAATAAACAGACAAAAATATATTCCCATCATCCTTCATTGCAAACAACACTGGTGAACCCCAAGGCTATGTACTCATGTGGATAAATCACTAATCCTACTAATCCTCAATATGAGTCTTGAGCTCTTGAATCTA